>OU745250.1:25976577-26576577 GCA_916618015.1 Xestia c-nigrum
CATTATAAATAAATTAATTGACACGCCACATGCCTATCGTCGCGGCCATACCTGAGGGTCAATTTATTGCTATTGGCCGCTGAAATGTTTTTCAACCGATGAATCTGGGTGTTATATTCTTTCTTAAGTTTTGAAGTAGGTCACTGATTCTCTACCTTAAGATATATTAGTTTGGTAAGAAGATTGTTATCTGTTAGACAGTGTTTATAGTAACAATCAATCAGATACAAACTTAAATGCTCTTTTATAAACTTTAAATAGATCCATTATTTTGAATTTTATAATCGGTTTGGAGATCACATAGACAGCTGCCCTATGAAAGATACTGGTACCTATTCAGCTGCATTATGTTATACTAGAAGCCGACTACTGAGGAGGAGACTATAGGAGCCGGCTAAGCAGATTATGAATAACTAGCTGACACACGCAACTTCGTCTGCTTCACATAAGAGAGAAAAACGAAAGGAAAAAAACGTCCCCGTTTTTGCAACATTTCTCATTCCTGCTCCGCTCCTAATGATTGTAGCGTGATGTTATATAGCCTAAAGCCTTTCTCGATAAATGGACTATCCAACACAAAAATAATTGTTCAATTCGAGCCGGTAGTTCTTGAGATTAGCGCGTTCAAACAAACAAACAAACAAACTCTTCAGCTTTATAATATTAGTATAGATAGATTATGTAGTTTGCTATACGGTGTAATCGTATAGCAAACAGAAATCTCTTTTCAAATAGTGGCTTAAAAAAATCCTACATGATCTTCAGTGTAGACAATACACAACGCACCTAAGCCGAATTTCACGAGACGAGAGAAAAAAAAGCAGTTTGATTGTCTGTATTCTGATCGGTGAGCGGTGAGCGCGCATCTATTCCGGTCGCACCGGGACAGTCCGCCGCGGTGGCACCTGTCGCGGCACGATTAACAATGCGCTGTTAAAAACACGATACTTCGATACTGGGGTTTAAACTGGGAGAGACTCGTATTGGGTTTCTTTTGCTGAAAGTTTCACAGAGATGCTGGCGTTTTTAGAACTGCTACTGGTGGTTGAGTTATTTTAGTTTAGAAAAATGTTAAAACGAATACTAAACGTGGTATCCGTTATTTGCTGTCATTTTCCATGTGAAAAACCATGCACTTAGTAGGTACTTATTTACATGACTTTTAAATTATTAGGGTGACCATGAGTATCATGATCAAGATAAAATTGTATAATTTTTCATATTCCCGATATAATGTAATTGATGTTGAGCCGATCGTGGTGCGCTAAGCTCTAAGCAGTTTTGGGAACATCGGCAACTGCAGTCGGCTCGTTCTAGTTACCGAATACTGTTTACAGTTTCCAATGAAGACTTTTTACGGCATTCGGAAATGTTAGGTTTCGGCGAATTTAGCCAAAGTGCGTTACCTCGGTGTCGTGTCTAGACACGGGATAGGGGGCAATTGCGCGTGAATTACAGCAACTATTACAACGTTTATGAGTGAAATAATCTGGCACACGTGTGCTAGCATATTGATTCCGAATTATAAGCAAATAGCTAGTGAACTTGGCAGCTCGCCAGTGGCCGTGCCAAACGGTGCGGTAACCACGGTGCGGCGCGGGCGCGAGGTAGAAAGTTAATTAACAGGTTAGCTTATGTACGTCGCCGGCAATAACACTATCTCGTTCAAACTTATGACGTCAATTATCGTGGCGCGGATAATTCATGCTTTAATGTGTCATACGTTTTAATTTCGATAAATTTCGTACATTACTAAACATTCGACTAAAAGCCTTTTGATGTTTGATTTTGTTAATGTTCTAAGCTTGGCTTAATTAAAAGCGACGTGTGTTCGTAAATTGTTGGAGAAGTGTGTGTGGTTTGGTTGTTGAACGTCTAAATTAGACGTCATGTGTAGTCACCTCACAGAGGCAATCAGTGCAGTAGAAGCGCAGGTAATTTGGCTGCCATTTTGTATAACACTTCACTTTAGTGTGCTTTTAATATTTTGTTGCATTCTCAGAACAATATTGTGCTAACTAGAAGCCTAAAACATCAAAGGATTGTTAATTATCTCGCACAACGGCACAAGTAGATAAGTGCCGGCCGGCAGTGTAACGTCCCAGTTGTAACGGCAGCGTGGCCACCGCAACGGCATACAGCGGTACGGTATGACCGCAGGCTGTAATTCACAGGTAATGCTGTTGTGATTGTTGCACAACATCGCTGCAGCGCTTTCCCGGTCCGTTCACAGGACTGGGTTTATTTTCTTACACGAATATCGCTCGTTTAGAATATCTTTCTTGTTATTGTTGCTAAACATCTCTGTGATGCAGCGCTGTACACCGGCTCGCTTACAAATAGTGGGTAATATCGCTTATTGGAAATGATGTAGATAAGCTTTTTTCTTAATCAGATGTAAATTTAAATGGTTGTTTTGTAAATGTAGGAAGGTCATAGGTTATCTCGATCAAAGGTGCTTAACTAAGGCGGAAAAATGGTATTCTCGCTCAGTGAACTATCTTTTTAACTGCTTAGAACTATTTTCTCCAGGCTCGTTTTACGTGCGAAAAAAACCTGTAACTTATGTTAAACTGAACATGAAAGCACATGCAAATTGCAAAACAAAAAAGCTTATAATTAGGAGAAACGCGTATAAAATATGCAGATCCTACCGACCTTCGATTCTCTGTTGATCGCATAATAATAAAAACAAGAACAGAATTAATTTACGTTCGCTAAGGAAGTCGTGTTTTCACGGTGGGAGATATTTTAATAATGCTAAACAGCTGACTGTCTTCGCTTCCGCTGCACTCACTTTGAAGCATCAGGGATTTTAATATTAGACTAGATTTTTTTCTTCCGATAGGATAACTTTCTACTTCAAGAAAAAATAGAGTAGACGACAAAAAAAATCTATTAGTCCGTCAGTTAGATTATCAAAAAATATTTGACCCGTATTTTTTCTTTTGTTACGTAAATGAAAATTAACGAAGATATAAAATTCTCAAAAAGTACGACACGCCTCGGTATGATTTTTAGAGAGTACTAACGTCATTAGACCCCACTCCCAAGTTTTGATGCGTTTTATCTTTGCCAATATTCATCGATTTACATAAACAAAAATACGTGTATAATTTTTGGACACTGTCGTCATGCCTATTGATGATCTTTTAAAAGTAAGACTTTCTCATATTCCAGTTTCAGTTTTTACACTGATTTTGTGTTCCTACATAAATAATATTAATGTAGGAACACAAAACCAGCCAACTTAAACACTGTTTTATAAATAAATTGTCAATGCTAAGTGCCATAGTGGCCTGTCTGCAAAAAAAATGTACAAATAACTAAAGCATTGATTATTTTTTTAGTTCATCTAAATTTTACCAATAACTACATATCATATTTTACAAATTTTATACAAAGAGTCTATAATTTTTTTTAAATAACATTTACTTAAAATTTCACCATTTTTTTTTGCATTTAACCACATAATTGTAGTTTGTGTTTGGGTCACTCTGGTTCTGGTGGCCTCATATGTAATTTAATAAAAACGACATGAAGTGTGACCGTATTGCGGTGTTTATCGAAAATTTTGACAAAACTAGTCACGAAACTTAGAAAACAAAGTTCTCATGGCTCACGACGTCACTTATAGGTATATCCCCCCAATGTAATACACTCTTTTTTTTTACTATACGAAAAAAAAGAATCAAGAAGAGACTTATAACGTAATAAAACCGGTTATTTCTGAGTTGTACCGGTTTTCCCACTTTAGCTGCAACATGTCCCTGCGGGCCTTATTGGAAAATATTCCCAGTGTCGTTTCCTTTGCTTTGCTTATTGAAAAATAAAACAACAAATGAACTCAAAGTAAACATTTTGTTAGAATATTTTCAGTGCATTTTTGTCCTAGCATGCAAAAGAGTTATTTAGCTTATAACCATTATTAGCCATCATTATTATAGTCTATGAAAAAAAAAATGAGATAACCTATTTATGCAAGTTGGGACTTAAGTTTCACCAAGTTGGACTTCATTAGGATGAACATTTTCGAGGAAAACTTACGAAGCAGGTCCAAAACTTAAGCATTTTTCTTTAAATTTTATTCATTCACGTTTATCATCACTTGCCGGCCTTTTTCCGATTTACGTTTGGGCTGACTTTCAGTGTAGATGCAGCTAAGTGCCAATCACTCTTTTAGTTCAAAAGACAGCGACTGCGATACGATAATCTTCAATTTCGGATAATAATCGCCATTACGAACTAAATGAGAATTTAGTTGACTTCAACGATGTTTGGCAGCGCAAAACGAAATAATTTAACATAACACGCATGTCCCTCCCACCTCGTATCCTTGCTCATTCTCCACTACACCTCATGCAACAATAATGCACCAAAGATCACTATTTTATTATACATTTAACATCAAAATTTAACGCCACTTCTACATCAAAACGAAGATAACGCCTAGAATATGCCATAAAGTAAAGTTACGGCAATGTTACCGTGTATTTATTATCAGAACGAGGTACCTGGCAGTATAGGCATGCCCAATACAGTTTTACGAGATGCATCGTGCAAACAAACAGGCGTATTATAGACCAGTTAATGCAGGGATTGTAAACATTTGGGCGTTGATCACTTGTGGAGTGACGTATTGAGGTGTGGATTGTGAAAGGGTTCAGTGCCTATTATTATCCCAATTAATCTGTAAGTACCCTATATGAATTGTCTTAGGTAATGATGATTGATAGATGTGGCCATTTTGCAAGCAAAGATTTGATTTGTTTGTTATGGTCAACAAACAAGTAATCGATTCTAATGGGCCTAAACAAAGTGACAATCTAATAGCGTTATCGATGATGGACGTCAAATAATGTATTGATTGCAATGACTTACGATACTGAAAAGTTGAAGATAGACTTCAACTTCTTTGGAGAACAAAACTTTTTGAATACATCATCATCATCATCATCATCAGCCTATAATGTTCCCACTGCTGGGACAGGCCTCCTCTCAATGATAGAGAATGGGCTATAGGCTACCACGCGGGCCCAGTGCGGATTAGTAGATGTCATATGTCTTCGAATTTTTGGTTCTAGGACATGCCTGTTTCCTCACGATGTTTTCCTTCACCGTTTTTGAGAGCAGTGGTGATGAAATAAATTACACAAAGTAATGCACCTGTATGGGTTCGAACCCACGACTTACTGTTCGTAAGTCGGGGCCGCCACCACTGGGCCACCTCTGCTCTCTATTTGAATACGATTGCCACTAAGTCTTGTCAAGGCGCTGGGGTATATTGGTTTAATACTAATCATCATCACTTCACTACATATTATAAAACAAAGTCTCCCGCCGCGTCTGTCTGTCCCTATTTAAGCTTAGATCTTTAAATTTCAACGGATTTTGATGCGGTTTTTTTTAATAGATAGAGTGATTCAAAAGGAAAGTTTTTGTATACGATTTTACGCGGGCAAACAAATCATGTTCGCAGACATCAAATGAAATATCTTCCACAGTTTCTTTAAAGGACACTAGCAGTAGTACGACAGTTAATCAAAATTGTCTGAAAAAGCTTCCCTGGAAATAAGGTTGATCACCACTGTCATAATGTGTAAATAATTTGGTATTTCCTAAGCTTGTTTACTCTTACAAAATCGTCAAAGTGTATGTACGAGTAGTTTCGCCAGAAAATGATGCTTATATATTATGCAACTGCGTGGAAATTACTTCAGAGTAAATAATTTGGCAATACGTAGCATGTTTTCAACGAATGAAGAGATATTCTTTTTTGTATTACTTTTCGTTACTTTAAATGAAATGAAGATTTCTTGGATCTCTTAGTGCAGTAATGATGTTTTCAGTATTCAATTGTAGTAATTTTTGTACTGTACTACTTACTAGGTTTTCTGATGTCTTGAAAGTAAGAAAAAATGTTAAATTGTTTTTTTAATATTATTTTGTTTTTTTAAAGCTGGACATTAACACACAGCGCCACCTAGCGCCACACTAAACAAAGCTTGTGTCGTGGACACTAGATAGTTGATATACTACATATATACTTTTTTGTTTTGTAAATACGTACTTATTCCTCGGTACAGACTCGGAAACAAATGTCCATGCTCATCACACAAACATTTTCTCCTACCGGGATTCGAACCCAGGACCCTAAGAACGTAAGGCAGCGTCACTGCCACTACGCCATTCGAGTCGTCGTTTTCACAATACTATTATTAAATATATTATTCTATTTTCATGAACCAATGATTATCATCTCTTTTGGTTCGGTGCAAGGTTTTCTTCCATCCTCCCCGATCAGTCTTCACTCTATCATTCACTTCCATATTTTTCAAATCAATCCTAATTCTTAAATGTATATCTGCCTATCTGCCTAACCTTTTCCCAACTATGTTGGGGTTGGCATCCAGTCTAACCGGATGCAGCTAAATACCAATATTTTACATGGAGCGACTACCTATCTGACCTCCACAACCGAGTTAATACTGAGTAATACGATACCACTTAGTAATACTGGTTGTCAGACTTTCTGTGACACTGACTACCGACGACTGCCAAATATTGTATAACATTGTATTATTAGTGAATGTATCGATGACCAAACAATGTAATATACCATTTGTTAGTAAAATGAAACGGTCGGCTCTTTTGCGTTCCACCGCTTACTAACCAAAGTTTCGACTTTGCAGGTGAGAATTACTGAAAGTGAACAGTCTTCTACAAAGACTTTCTCACCAACTTACAAAGTATATTTTACCAATTCAATAAAACCATTCCAATAAAAATGGAATAAAGTACGGGTGGTCCATTTTACTGGCCATTAACGACGTCGGACGGCGATCTTGTGCGCACGCGCCTTTGATTCGATACGTTACGATCTATGCAGTTTAGTGATCGGGAGCTGGACAAACGGCCCGTTGTGTGGACATCTGTCTGTCTTTATAACTGTGTAAACTGTGCTGCTTGATGGGGGGCGACGAGGAAGAGAAGTGCTCCTTTTGTTCTTAAGTGGTGGGGAGTTCAATTATGTTGTATTTTTTGGGTGGTTTGCAGGACAAGAGATATGTTTTTGGCAATGATACACAAGTGTGCTGTAAAAAAAGTCTACCTGGTGTAACTTTGGTGTCGTAGAAGGCTACTTTTTCTTCGCGTCACCCAAACTTTCGACGTTAACCATCAATCTCACAGCTATCATCATTATCATCATCATCATCAGCCTTTAAATTTCCCACTTCTGGGTGAGGCTTCCTCTCTTTGAAAGGGAACATAAATTACTTTACAGATATACATCATTAATACTAATGAGACATCATAGTTAGCGAAGGAAAATACAAATATCTTCTTCCAACCCAATCAGTAAGTTAAAGCACCTTACTTTGGCAGGCAAGAACAGTGATTATTTATTGACGACTTGAACAGTCTTTTAACTCATCATGTAATGGGGTTTCTCATGGTGCATCAAGCTCTGTTGATATTCAGGCTTTGAATACTTTCACAACTCTGTTTAACTTGTCATTCTGTGTCAAACTGTAGGAAATTACTCAACCGTGTCCGTCCTTACATATCCAGAAATATGGGTCGTTATGAAAATACGAGGTCCGGAAACAGATCGTCATTCACTGCGGGCATTGCATAACGTTTACAATGTTACGAGTTGATGACCACGCGATGGAAGTGCTCGCTTCGGAGAACCAGTTGATCAAGGAGGTATGGGCTGTTAAACGTGACTTGATGTTCATGGTGATAGGTCAAAGCTATCTGGTCAGACTCATTTTTAGGTACTACATTATAGGAGCCGTTGGTCCCAGCTGTCATCTCTAGATCTTTGACAGTCGTCAGCGACCCGAAATTCTGAAAACCAGTCTAACCATGCGTTATCGCATTACCCAGTACTAACGGGGTCGTGTACGTCAGATAGGGAGTCGCTTCATGTAAAATACTGGTACTCAGTTGCATCCAGTTAGACTGGAAGCTCGACCCTAACATAAAAGATGGGGAAAGGCTGGGCAGATGATGGAGTTCATTTTAGGAGAAGATTTTTTATAGTTTTAGGTAAATAAAAAGTGATGACTCGTAGGTACCTGGAAGCCTTATAATTACACACTTATACTTTCACACATATTGTGTTTGTTACGTGAATACTTATGATGTCAGCCCTCATTACCTACAGCGGCTACAGCGGATGAGCACCGCTTTTCTCAGCGTTCTCTAAGAACTCCCATCCGCTACAGTTTCCTAGACGAGCGCCCATTTACTGCTCTCCGGAAGAACAATCGACCTTCTTGCATGTCCAGACAATCTGTGCCGCATACTTACCTACCCACACACTAATTTAAATTAGCCCTTTTATTAAGAGATCCAATTAATATGATGATGTGTTCCGTTCCTATTCTGATTTTAAAACATTGAAGGATATGGAAGATTTCGAAGCTAAAGTAGGTATAAAGTACTACGAAATTACGAAGGGCGTTCTTTGTATCATATAGTTATTATTACCTAAAGATTTCCGCTTATTTTAAACAGTGAAGAGTTTATCAGTTTTAAAGAAAATCTCTGTTTAGGAGAAATATTTGTTTTGCTATCTAACGACTGCACTCAGGAGCTTGAGAAAATACTTTAATGTAAGCCAAATAATATTCGTCTAATTCATATCTATTAACAGTTTCCCATTCTAGATCCTACTCTAATCCTGAAAATCTTCCTTCAACCAACCTTGAAAGTAGTTTTACATCCATTTATAGTAACTCCATCAGATCTAAAACTCGTTGAATGAATCACGGTGATACGTTACAGTTATTTCTTTGTGCTCTTTGTGATTATTTCTGACGGCAACCCCGCCAGGTACGGCCAGCGATACATGTGAGTCAGTGCGTATTTCGGTACAGTCGCCGACTTAGGTGAGATCTTTGTCGTTTTGTCTTTGTTTGTATATGGAGTTCTTTTGTGGAGCCGGACAAAAGTTTGAGAAAATGCGTATTAGATTGGTGGCTCTAAAGTGTTTTAAATATCATTTTGTTAGTTTAGTGTCTGATGAGATAACGAATAATAGAGGAGTATGGAAAAAGAAGACATGCTGCGCCGACCCCAAATAAATTGTCTTTATAAATTTACTTTAATCGCCATTTTCTGTTTGTTTCATCTTAATATATATAAATCTCGTGTCACAATGTTTGTCCTCAATGGACTCCTAAACCACTTAACCGATTATAATAAAATTCGCACACCATGTGCAGTTCGATCCAACTTGAGAGATAGGATAGTTTAAATCTCAAATTATGAGACGCAGACGAAGTTGCGCGAGTCAGCTAGTATCTTATAAAAATGTTATCGTTTACGGAATTGCATATCTACCTGTGATCATAGCCAGGCATGGTGGCCATCGTGACCCTCGATAAAACAGGGACACTGCATCCATGCCTTCATCTTAGTGATCATAAAGATTTATTTTGTTCTTAAACTCGACTAAAGTCTGACAACAGTAGTTGCTGCATATTTTTCAGAGAAAGAATGATAGAACATAATTTTATGGCAACATCTTCAACGAAACATAAAGTACAATATTTGTTTGCATGTTTGAAGTTATAGGAAATAAAATATAAACAAGTTTCAGATGTTTGGATGACTTCACTGCCGGTTGCAAAGACTGTTTCCTTGAAATGGACGCAAACTTAGAAAATGGGTTACATTATAAAGAAATGATTGCATAGGTAATCTGATTTGATGAAATTAAAAAAGTTCGTAGAAGAGAACATTATTTTGTCTAATCTCTGATAGAAGAGGGATATATTTTAGAAAACTTAATGAGAACAGATAAGGACCAGAATTAGTCCACAGAAAATGGACAACATTGTCTTTTTAAATGATGATTGTTAAAAGAAAGTTTTTTAGTGATACGAGTATAATGCTACCAAATGCCTTACTAACATATAAATATTGTTCCATATTTAAATCAGTTTTCATAAGACGGTGGTAAGCTTTCCAAGTAGGTAAAGGATCTGCTGGCACATGATCATCTTAGTTTCTGCATAACAACAATCCTCTAAAACATGACCTCAGTACCAAAACAAAACGGGCACTTTCACACAAAACATTTTTTTCTACACTCGTGTTATTACTGAAACATGATTTAGCTCTAATAGCAAGATGTCCACCTGTCAGTTTGTGTGCAAGACACACTTCCTTCCTACCACAAAACATACCATTATTTCAACATATTTTAATATTTCGTTATCCATTACCTGTTCTGCTCTACTTTCGATTTCTCTCTTCTAAACTTAGCCAGCAATGTATGTTGAATGTTGCGTTAAAGTATTATAGTGTGGTGTCCATGTTTCCTTAGCATTAGTATAAATTTTCGCACGTCTGTCCGTCAGCGCTCGTGACAGGTCGACGATTGTCTTTCCGGAACTCGTTTGCAGTTACGGGGTTCTTGGTTACAGCAGCATACATTTCATAGGTTAACTGGGTCTTCTTACCCGGGTTTGTTTACTGTGTATATGCACTGGGATACTGTGGTTTGATTTTTCTCTGTACTATGTTTCTGAGTTTCTGCATTTTGCTACTGTTAGACAAATATCCTTTATATATTAGCCTACTCTGTCTCGTTTCTAGGAAAATGCACTTCTTGTTTTTCGCAAACATACACATCCTGCTTTCAAAAGCAAAACGCATTCTAAATTTCGTGTTCCTATGATGTGAACATTGGATGACGTCTGAAATACGCGCTTAACAAGTTATTAAGTTAAGTATGGATGACAGAACTCAATCAGAGTCTTCTCAAAATAGTAGTAACAGTACTTGGAAAATGGCGCCGTCCCTTCTCATGGTAGATCTTCTAATTGCTAAGATATCATCAATATAAACGATCAGTCCTTTGCCAAATAACTGTATAGTCCTGATTACACGAGTTAACGATATCATAAAACTAATTGTAATTCATTGGGCGCAGTTCGGGCGCGCGGAACTGTCAGCTGCCTATCGGGATGCGTTCTCGGAACACTCGTAAAACTAGGAGTAAACATCATTCTTGATGATGAAGTGGTGACATGACAAACTATTCCTGGTTCTTTGTGCTGACAGTCTCCTCTATTCATTAAAGTTTGATTTTAAATAAATTATTATAAACCACTAGCAAGAACTACCCTCGTTGCACATCATATGTGCCTAAACATATGTTCTTATACGTCACTTCATATTATAAAAAAACCGGCCAAGAGCGTGTCGGGCCACGCTCAGTGTAGGGTTCCGTAGTTTCCCGTCCTTGACGGGTGTGGAAGTGTTCAATCCAATCCGATTTTAATATTCCTTTTTTTGTTTGAAAAAAGATACGTTCAGGATAATAAAATATGTAAACGAAGTTAAAAAAAAATGCTAGCATATACGATTATACCACAAACTTAGTCCAGAAATTATTTTGTACAACTTTTTGTCTTTTATATACAAAAACTTGTTTCCATCCAAGTTCAAAATGAAAGAGAAAGTCCTTACAAAGTTGTACTTTTCAGATTTTTTTCATATTTTCTAAACTTATGGTTCAAAAGGTAGAGGGGGGGACACATTGTTTTTTACTTTTGGCGCGATTATTTCCGAAATTATTGACATTACCAAAAAATGATTTTAGTAAAACCTAACGTGTGAAATATTGTTGGAAAGGTATTTAAAAATGAATAGGGGTGTTCATTTTTAAATACCTTTCCAACAAAATATCACACGTTACGGTTGAAATTAAAAAAAAAATCACTTCCCACTTTACATATCGGGGGGCTACCTTAATGAAACATTTATTTCCAATTTTTATTTTACCAATTTGTTGGCGTGATTGATACACATATGGGTACCAAATTTCAGCTTTCTAATGCTAACGGTCACAGAGATTAAGCGAAGATGGACGGACAGACAGACATGGCGAAACTATAAGGGTTCCTAGTTGACTACGGAACCCTAAAAAGTGCTCCGATACGTCAGTCTGTCTGTTCGCGATAAACTCTAAAACTACTGCACCGATTTTCATATTGTTTTCACCAATTGATAGAGTGCCATGGTTCTCGAGAAAGGTTTTAGTATATAATTTGTACGCGGGCGTAGCCACAGGCATCCCTACCGTCCAGCAGTTCATGAAACGCCTTTCCAAGCGTTATTTTGACACTGCTATCTCAAGCATAGGAACCTCCTGATCGCATCGGCCGCCCGCTACGACCCATCGCCTGGTAGCTCAGTCCGACGTCCACGTCACACTCTAGTCACCCCCGACGATCCTATCACTATCTTGCAAGAGAGTAGGAAAGATACCATTACAGTTCGTAGAATCTACAGATACAAACCGAAGACCTTCCGACCGCGCCGTAGAGGTCCGGCGCGTAACCCCCGTTCGATCCCTCCCCGGCCCTTGCTCGAGCCAGTCCGCGAAGCTGAGTCTGTAGTAAAAAATGTGTCCCTAATTAATGACAACCAGATCCAGCCTGTCCCTTTGCTGCCCCCAGCGACGCCCTAAGCCGAGGTTCGTACCCCACAGGGGGTGCCCTTAGTGCGCGTTCGCTTAGCTTATGGTCATTGTTGCCCCGGCTGGAGACCTTCAATTCTAGGCATCCACAGGACTTACCCGGTTAAGCAGAAGCCAGTCTTCCTAGACTGAACTTGCGAGCAACCAAAAAAAAAAAAGAAAAAATTTGCCGCAGGTATCAGCCAGTTAGCCAATAATTATAACCTATAAGTTCACGGTATCAGTACGGTACTTATGATTTTACGGTATGAAATTATATCAAATCATAACCCATATGGAGCGATCAACAGGCCAACAGTCTTCTTCTCCTTGTTAGTCAACTTCCGCGCACCTGCCCCAGTCTCCGTTCACATAAAAGAGATACATCCCAACCGGATACATCAGTAAACCTACTACCTCAACCCGCCACCGTGCAAAGAGCACATAAATATGACGTTATACACAGAGCGTACAAACCTCAGTGCACAAAGAATATTTGGCGCACACGCGAGATCAAAGGCGACGGCAGGGGCGTGGCTAATCACATCCCGCTCGTTCTCCGTCTATCCGGCTGTTACACGAATTATTTTTAGTGCACAGGTAACAAGAATGCCCCTTTGAAATGCAACACTTCCGCTCGTAACCTCGTCAGTTGGACACATAGATGGACGCTTTGTGAGGGATCGGTTTTTACCTACGTGGTCAAGTGTTCAGGGAAGACGAGTTAGTCACAAGTGGTGGTCAGTAAAGGTAGTGCTTTGAATATAAAGTTAATTTATTTGAAAGAAAATACTTCTGGGTGACAGGCAGAAGAAATGTTTCCAAGATTTTCTTATCAGGGTTGACGCAATACAGTCATTAGTTCGAGAATCCAAGCAGAGACGCGTGTAGGCATTGACGTGAACGCCAGTATCCCTCTGCGTTTCCAAAATCTACGTCCAAAAATAACATAAAGTAACGTACGTCAATATTTTATACATTTTACACCGTTGCCAATCTACACCGGTCTCCTCGTTGTCACCCAGCATCACGCCCCGACGTTTAGGGACCGGCAGACTAAATAAAACAGGTAAGTTATTAGCCAGAATAATCGTAAAGTATTGAATTAGTGATGATTGAAACTCCAGTTTTATGATAGGTACTAAACGGTTTATTGGCTAAAGCTGTTATTGGTTTAAATCATTTGTAATTTTGGATATCGTTTAATGGCGTTAGTACGTCTTCGGGTACAAGTTATTTGACAGGTTTTATTACTGTGTAAATAGTTATTTTATAGAGTGCAGCGTAATATTTGCAGTGTCCTAATTTTCTTTCTCGTGGTTGGTGGAACTTTCTTCTACTTGGTTTATTTTGGCAATTCGCTAAAGTTAATAAACTAATTGGCACAATAATAACACTTGTATGGCAAAAACTCAGATAATTATTCGTAGGATACGGTAGCCACAAAGTTATTAAAACAACATAATTTAGGACGATTCCGCCTTTAGAAACGGAATACGAATATTTTAACCAATTTAATGCACCTAGCACTATATTGATTACATTTATTATAACGGTGGGCCAGTGGTGGCGGCCCCGACTTATTACGAACAGTAAGTCGTGGTTTCGAACCCATACGCAAAATACGCTCTTTGACGTGGAGTTGCGGACACCAGCCCGTTGTACAATAAAATACAATTACTTATCACATATGGCTACAACTGATTATTAAAATAAATGGAACATCCCTTTCTAACATTGCTATAAATAGTTAACCTTGTCAGTGGAAAGCCTAATGATAAAATATCTTAAAATATTCAAATTAATATTTAATTTATCAAGAACTGACTTCTCCCTGTTGTCTTGGGACTATGGGAAATGATGGAAAATGTTTTTCTTACATTTGACTTTTTTCCATTTACTCATTTTACATACATAAGAGTGGATACTCCCGTGGGAAAACACCCAGCGTTTTTCCCAGCACTCCCAACTAGTATACAAGTCAATACCAAACAAGATGTATAAATCAGGTCTGCTTAAAATTCCCGCATTACGTGGAGGAGGCGCCCTCTGGGAGGGAAAGCAAAATAATGAGAGCTCTCAGCTCTTAAATCTTGAGTCGCATCCACTTTTAATGGCATTTAAATTAGCTTTTTATTTGCTCTGGTTTAGTGGTTGTGGGTAGCGGCGCGGATAACTGTGTCTTATGTTTGGTGGGAATTTTGATTGAGGACTTGAGGTAGGGATGTTAATTTTAAAGCTGTAGTTTTATTTTGATTGTTTTTATAAATGCATACCAAAACTAAACCACCAACTACATCGCATAACCATAATCAACCACATAACGATGTGGTTATTTAAATCTCTAATGAAAATCGAGATAACAGTTTCCTGAAACAATCTTCCTGATAACCGATTGATATAGCGGTCAAAGCAACAGCTTGCGTGTATTTTAAGTTAAAAATATATAATTTAAAACTAAAACTAATTTTGGAAGTACTGCAATGAGGTTTATAGTCAATGTAGCAGCATATTTGGAATACTTACTTAAATATGTTTGATGATTGATTCCTTAGGCTTCAACTCAGTCATATGCGGACAAACAGAAACACGTACAAAAATTAATATAATAACAACGTGTCGTTGTCTGAAAACATCATCACTACCAGTTAATTCTAACGTTTACTGTTAGCCTTTGTGCCATTTCTGAAAAACAAGTGAGGCGATTTCATGAGACATTTTCATGAACACTTTTGACAAACTAATCCGAACCCTTCAAAAATAAAATAATATAAAATGCTTTTAAGCCAAAGAGAAAGAGTTCCTTACGAAAGGTACTATACGGTCCCATAGTAAAAGTTGTTCATTTTCATGAGTAAGTACTACCCGACCATAAAGTAATTAAAACGACTAAAAACTAACGGTGTATAGCTACAGGGCTAAACTATGTATTTGAATGAAAAAGAAAGCAAGCTTCGAACTAAATTATAATTACTATTCATTACCGTTGTCTATACCTTCCTACCTTCAATCCCTCTCGTAACTTGGGTGGGCAGCTTTACAACCGGCAGTGAGGTGAGTGAAACATTGCGGCGGCTCCCGGAAGAGGGTGAGCAATATTACAGGATTTATGTGCCGCTAGTAAACGCGATTGTAAATCTGCTCTGTTGATAATAACTTCACTTATGTTAAGAGCAGTTTGCGAACGGTCCTGAGGTGTTTAGGAGTACTAGGAAATAACATTATCTTCCATGGCCTTGTTTGGTATGTCTGGATAAATAGTTTCAGTGGATGTGGCATTCTACAGTATGATGTTATGTAGGCAGCTGTAACTGCACATAAAAGTCTTTCAGTGCTATAATCCTACATCACCAAGCAGTTTTCCGCTCCGCTTCCCTTTGTCTATGATGGATGAGGAACTTTACAACCTGCCCCTTAAACCTCGTAGCTTCGCAGTTAAACTTAGAAGTAGACAAAGTCACTTGCCAATACTATTATGTCATAACATCCATGTTTATACTCATTTTGTGCTCATAAAAGGCTGTTCTCTAAATGTTTGTTTATTGATGATTTTTCATTAATGAACACTCACATACACCACCAAGTGTGGAATAAAATTTAACGACTCAATATAGATAGTTAAGTCGTTGTCACAATATCCGGTCACTTCAAACGCTCATTAATTTATGTACTCCTAGTACTCTTGCGCATACCCACTTTGATCTACAATAATAAACTGATAGTTGTAACAGCTTCAATGACACCATTGAGAGAATCAAAGGGGATTGTTCCATAACACGGTGCTTGGGTATTAGAGATCATATCAAGTGTTAATGACAGTCCTTGTATGGACTGTGAATCACATTGCTGATAACATAAGAAAGTTATGCCATTTAGTGGTGCCAGCCTACCGTTTATTCCCAGTCGCCCCCGCAAGGATTGCCACCGGAGGCAAATGGGAATAAAAATTCCCAGTCGCCTCCGGCGGCGACTGGGAAGTCATTGCCCCCACTTCAGTTTCGGTATACATTGCTTTGTTTCTTGTGAAGTATAAAATAATAAGGAAATTTATTCCAAACCTACATCTATCTGATTGATGATAACATTGAAATAAAGTTTCCAACATAGACTTTGTTATTTTACCTTGCGTATCCAAATGTTAAACGTAAATATAAAAATAATGTTTATATCTATACTTATAATAAATCTGTAGAAGTGAAAATTCTGTACATTTAAAAAATCAAAAAAATAAGTAGCAGATGGTGTTACTAGACCGACACCAAACCTAAAAATGTGATTAAAAAATTTTTTTGTCTGTCTGTCTGTTTGTTCAGGCATCACGCAAAAACTACTGGTTCGATTACGATGAAACTTTGTTTGATTATTCTTTAGTATTCTGGGCACCCTACTGAGGGTAACACCACGCATGCTGATTTAAACTTTGTCGTTTCCATTACAGTCCCTATTTTTTTTTTATCTCGGTAAAGTATCTCAAGCACAAAAGGACAACTGAGACAGAATACTAGATAATATGATTGATGACTACTACATAATCTGTGGTTAAGTGTTTTGAAATAATATTTTTAATTAGTTTACTTAGTAAATTTTTCTGAACACACACTCTAGGTACATGTTTCAATAAAAAAAATGGGTTTATTCATAACTAGCTTTTGCCCGCGACTTCGTCCGCGTCCGCTCCCGTTTTTGCGACATTTTTCGTCACTGGTCATAGCGTGATGTTTTATATAGCCTATTTTCTTTTCCATGACAAAGCCTATATGCATGCCAAATTTCATCAGAAGAAAGAAAGAAAACATATTTGTTCCGCCATTATAGACGCACACATTTAAAAACAAAAGAAAAAAAAATCATCAAAATCAGTTCAGTTGTTTTATACGTGATTAAGTAAAAAAACATCCACACTTATAATATAGAGTTAGTGAACTCCACTGCTGGAGACGTAACCTACGACAAACTTATTACTTACAGTTAGTACAGTAGCCGGGTCTAGGTATCGAACCGCAAAATTAAATTTGTTTTTTATTTTATAATATAAAATAAAAAACAAATTTAATTTTGCGGTACATTTTATCCCGGAAAATATATTATATTTTCCGGGACTCAGTAGGGTGCCCAGAATACTAAAGAATAATCAAACAAAGTTTCATCGTAATCGAACCAGTAGTTTTTGCGTGATGCCTGAACAAACAGACAGACAGACAAAAAAATGTTTTTAATCACATTTTTAGGTTCGGTGTCGGTCTAGTAACACCATCTGCTACTTATTTTTTTGATTTTTTAAATGTACAGAATTTTCACTTCTACAGATTTATTAAAAGTATAGATATAAACATTATTTTTATATTTACGTTTAACATTTGGATACGCAAGGTAAAATAACAAAGTCTATGTTGGAAACTTTATTTCAATGTTATCATCAATCAGATAGATGTAGGTTTGGAATAAATTTCCTTATTATTTTATACTTCACAAGAAACAAAGCAATGTATACCGAAACTGAAGTGGGGGCAATGACTTCCCAGTCGCCGCCGGAGGCGACTGGGAATTTTTATTCCCATTTACCTCCGGTGGCAATCCTTGCGGGGGCGACTGGGAATTTACGCAGCCTACGTGTACAGTAAGTAGACAGATATTTACATACTCTTATAGAAACTAGAGCAAAGTTACTCGGCTTTTATCTATAATCAATCATAAATATGTAATAAGGTCCATTTGATCATAATCGTAAGTATTCATAGTAGTAACTACACTGCTGAAAACGTCTTCTTTGATTTCCGCTAAATGATTCCGTAATAAAAACTTTTTTGCAAAAAATATAACCGACTTCACACAAAAAAGTGAAAAATAACTTTAGCTTCAGAAGTCGGTGACCTTTGTTTGATTGATTTAGTTTTTTTATCACCGACTTCTGAAGCTAAAGTTATTTTTCACTTTTTTGTGTGAAGTCGGTTATATTTTTTGCAAAAAAGTTTTTATTTTTCACTTTTTAGTGGTTCATATGTACTTACCCTTTCACAGCGTAACGGCGTGATTTTTTGTTATGAACTGGTGTAAACAATAGAGAGACATGAGATTTCAGCGATCCCAGTACATTTGCTATCATTTATTGATGATTTCTGTCGCCTATCTTCCGAAGTTCTTCATCAGATCTTTACCAAATTGAAATGGGATCGCTCCAAGAACGTACTCTTTCTAAAACTACCCAAATCGCTGCTAGTGTGCCTATAAAATTTAAGGAATTCCCTCTATTTCTCCAGGATCCCATTAAATGAAACATAACACATCTAACTGTCGAAATCTGGGTATATTCTACACTTCTGCGTACTCCCTCAGAGCATACAGGCGTGATGTTACGTCACTATGTTACATAAACAATAAACAACCAAGCGATTGCAGCAATTACTGCAGCTTTGTCGTGTATTTTTGAAGAGTTCCATTTATATCTCCGAAGATCAGCGTCAGATCTTAACCAAATTGAAATGGGACCACACGGCAGGCACCAGCTTTCAAATAAAAAAGGATCATCTAAATCGGTTTACCCAGTCGAAAGTTCAGAGGCAACAAACATTGTCGTAATCTGGGAGTATTGTACACATCTGCGTACCCCCTCAGAGCATACAGGCGTGATGTTACGTCATGATGTAGTATGAACAATGAACCTACAAGCGATTGCAGCAATTACTGCAGATTTGCCGTCTATTTTTGAAGAGTTCCATTGTATATCTCGGAAGATCAGCATCAGATCTTCAACAAATTAAAATGGGACCAATCGACAAGCACCAGCTTTCAAATAAAAAAAAAATCTTCAAATCGTTCGTCGTAATCGTTCACCCAGTCGAAAGTTCTGAGGTAACAAACACAAAAAAAAAAAAAAAAAAAAAAAAAAAAAAAAATACAGACGAATTGATAACCTCCTCTTTTTGGAAGTCGGTTGAAAAGTGGTTAAGCATCATCATTATCTGCCAAGCTCGCCTTTGTACAAAAGCTATATTATTGCAATTACTACGTATAATTGTTGTATTTGTGTGCAATAATAAATAAGAATAAGAATCTGCCTAGTCTTTTTCTAACTACGAGTATGTTGGGGTCGGATTTTAGGCTATCCGGATGCAGCTGAATACCAGTGTTTTACATGGAGCGACTGCCTATCTAACCTCAACCCAGTTAGTACTGGGTAATACGATGCCCCTTGGTAAGACTGGTTGTCAAACTTTTTGGGTCACTGACTACCTGTAACGACGGTCAAAGAAAAGCTGGTAAAGCATACCCGCTGCATTTTACCATAGTTCCTAAACAACTTTCTGATGAAGACACCGTAGCCAAGATTGCATAATGTACGCCTCTATTTTCTCCAGTACCTCTCTCTTTTTGACCAAAAAGATAGATAACACAAAAGGATTTGCATAAAATCTATTTTCCTCAATTTTTTCTCGTTATTACCGGTTTTAAACAAGTAGGTAAGTATTCAAAAACAAACGACAGGTGACGTTGACAATCGTCAGTTTCCCTCAGAGCTCACGTAAACATCAAACATTTAGTATGAATCTGTAACAAAATTATTGGCACAAGTGACAGCGAACGGAGCCAACCAATAAAACCGTTTCGGAGTTAAACGCAGATCTGTCTCGTCCTAGAAACTGCCGTATATCATGCTATTACGTTTATGAGAAGTAGGAGAGTTATCTTTGTCGAAGTCTCTGGTTTGAGAGGTATTAACATCAAATTAG
Source organism: Xestia c-nigrum (assembly GCA_916618015.1). Lineage (NCBI taxonomy): Eukaryota > Metazoa > Arthropoda > Insecta > Lepidoptera > Noctuidae > Xestia > Xestia c-nigrum. The sequence goes on from OU745250.1 coordinate 25,996,786, forward strand.
AGTGAGGATTTTAAGTCGCAGCATGAAACATAACCGATAACTCAACGTCAACCAGGCTACGTAGTAATTTCAGGTGTTTTTTCTTCCTTGACTGTCTTAACGGTATACAGAACCCCGAGAATCTGATGACCAGACTTACTACGAAGCAAAGTTCAGATTGGCAGTGATTTTTTGTAATATTCCTGTATTCAGCTGCATCCTGTTAGACTGAAAGAAAATTGCAAGTATTGAGACGACTTTTCTTCATTAACGGCGTCTTTATTTGAAATCAGTTTGAAAAAAACAAACCAATGCGTAGACCCCATATTCAATGAAAGTGATGAAATTGTCCTCGTAAAAAACCAACACGAGTAAGTTTATAAGTAGCTTCATCTTCACACACATATCCAGTTCTCACTTTCTTTTACCCGTAATACAAAAATTATCATGCGCACCATCTATGTGATGTGAAAACCGGAAATTGGGTCAGAGCCGCCCACTTATCCACCGGAAGTGGACGCCCAGGGGCAACGTATTTCCGGTCCTGCCGACTACACACCTCCCCGGACTGATTACCGTGTTTTGGGGGCTCGAACAGCTCACTCATAGTTTTAAATGGATATCTGTTGCGTGCTCCATTTGCAATTTCCTGCGGTTATATAGACCCTAGATAAAGAGAGTTTCCACCAACGATATGAAAGATGTAGAAGACAAAAGCTTTGGTGCATAAAGGGTGTAAAACCTCTTCACGAAGCCGAAAGTCACTTATTCTCCCCATGATTGCGATCATTTTTTTGTTCTACACCATACCTAGGAACCTTCAAGTTACGGAGATATAGGGGGTCAAAGTTACAACTTTTTGACAAGTTTTTTTTTTTAATAAGTACATGTTTTTTTTTGTAAGATTTTGACTTTTAACACCTCCACGACCCCCGTACTATTCAATCCATCCACCAGCACAATGTTTTAAGTGCGTTACATTGAGTTCTACCACAAAACATGATTTATAACCTCAAAAAAAAAAGTTGTTTCCCAGCAATAATTTTTGCGTAAAGTTACTTAGTTTGATGTACAGAATGTTTGGTTAACGGCTTTGTGATGAGGTGGTTTACACCCTGTATAAAGGCTTTGAAAGCAATAGCCTCATGACTAGCCTCTAAGTTACTTTTTGCTATGGCGTCTAACTTTCAATCTACGTGATACTTAAGGATCTTTAAGAGGCCGGCGGAGCATGCGTTCATACAAACGTAATACTAAAATAAATTCTAAACGAAACTTATTCTTATGGTAGTGTGTATTTATTTCGATTGGATTACATAATATCTAGGTTCCCAAATATAAATTTTGAATAGACACTGATTTAAACAAGAGTAATGAGAAAAATAAGTTTGCTTTAGAAATTTTAAATTGCTCATATCTCGTCTCTATACCATTGTCCTTTCTAAATTAAATATATATTTGGGAACATAAATATTCTGTAATACAATCGAAATAAATACATAGTACCTTAGGAATATGTTTGATTTACAAATTATTTCGGTATTACGTTTGTACGAACGACGCAAGCTCCGCCGGCCCCTTAAATGGCCAAGTCTTATTTATCTTCCAAGGGAATCCTTTCCTGAATATATGTAAACTTGCATGCTCATACTAGTCAAAACATAAAATAAGTTCTCTATTTTACCAAATGCAATCATGTTACAATTTCAATACTCTGCTTCCAAAACTAGGTATAGGTGCCCGCGATTTGGAAGCGCGACTGAGCGAAGGAGATACCGCGGCTCTGGTAACAAAGGGCTTAGAACGAACCTGGATGGGTTTTAGTCAGTAAAAGTCTGACACTAAATATAAAAAGGTGCCTTTGATTTAGGGAATCAGTGATTCTCCGAAACAAACAAAGATATATATTTATGTTAAATAAATATATTGCATGTGATTTAAATCCTGATTTAACTTTACCCCACTTGAAGACTATGTACTCGTACCTCATAATCAATAATGAGTTTTGCGAAAACATGTTAAACCAAATTCCTCCTGCCTTATAACCGTATAACATAAAAGCTTCTTACGTCTTTATTCCGTTTCAGTGGTGGTTGCCCCGCCATTAGCGGCTACTGTGAGTGTATGAGTAGCATGCATGACACGATCATACATTAACGACGCATGCGCGAGAAGCGCGCACGCACGCTCTTTGATCTTTACACCTCTTGGGTCATAGATTAAGTTTTGGTGGAAATTGTAATGTGCATTCCCTTTTAAAATAATGAGACGATCTATTGCTGCTTTTCATTCTGAAAGAAAGAAAAAATGAAAAGACATTTATTGGACCACCAGGACAAAATACAAAAAACATAATATGATCTAAAAAGTAAACTTAAAGAGAAAAATAATTTAAAAAAAAGAAACGAAATTGTACATGTATGAGGCCAAAAGGCTCATATGCATACAAGCATTCAGGTAGTAACTGGTATTTAGCTGCATATGGATAGACTGGAGTGGCCTTCAGTCTATCCATATATTATGCAGCTAAATATCCCAAATTAGCGGGAAAAACGTTTTGGTAGATGATGATAATCTTCTCAATGGCCTGTGAAGTACAAAAGTCAGTGTTTTGTAACTGGCCAAATGCCTTTATTGAGGAGATTTGTGAGCAGTCCAAGCAAAGGTTAACCACTAATTTTAACATTTTTAACCGTTTTTTTGGACAGCAGGCTTATTTTAGCAGTTCCCTGGTTTGGCTTCGTCAGACAGCAAGATATCTCCTGATGAAAATCATTAAAATTTACAGTCGAACTAAAATTTCACTTACGGGATACCTTCCGTGATTGTTATTACTTTTGAGCTCCCGATATTACGGAAGATGACATTTGAAGTTAAGCCGTGAACCGTGATAGCAGCAAACAGTGTTAGTCGAACTATAACTTTAAATTATCCTGGTTTTAACTCGCTGTCCAATCTTCGCAATAGTCTGTGCACCGCAGCGTGCGTCGCTCTATCTGCCAACCTTGAACGACGAGTGCCAATTATCTAGCGAGTTTATTGTTCTGCTCACATTGTTTAATAACTTCACTCCGATCTACCTTTTATTGCTCTTCTAGAGGTGGAATGGAAATTCGGCATTTGTTATGCCTAGCCAAGCTTGATTTGCGGCGAAGCATTGATCATTATTTTGATTGTAGATTGTCGAGTGTGGTTACAATAGACACTTATAGACAGCCTTTTGACAATTTGATGTGTTTTTTGTGAGAAATTGTACTTTAGATCTTTTTTAACGTTTTTTCTATCCATGTCTTATTTGTGAGACATCTAAAGGACCAGGGCAAAGTGTTTTGTCAGCGATAATGACAATGGGAAATAAATAAATGTGTTAGATTTGCATGGGCTGAAAGCTTTTGTCTGATCGTGTTAAACGTCATGCAAGCCATTCGCCGTGGTTAAAGTGCCGTTCTAGAAATACGGCGTAAACCTCAGGCAGTTAAAACCATGCGTTCTTATAATTTTCTGCCACTTTTCCACTTTACACTTGCCAAGCACCAAGTCATCTGTGCCAGGTTCTTGTACCAAACAATTGGTCGTTCGTATGTACGAACACAATCTTTTATGAGAAGGGTCTCCGAAATCATAAGGTTTCCACCTTCACCATAGCGATGTCTGTTAATGACCACTTCTCTTGTTTGTCATAATTATTACTACTGTAATCCGTATTCAGAAAATAAATGTGTAAAAAAAATATGGTTTTTGATTTTTGGAGGTTGGAGGAAAAAATACTCGCCGAGAATTCGAGATTCTGTCACACACATGTCACATGATACTGTATCTTTTTGTTTATGATCAACCTGCATATCTTGTATGTATTATCATGTTTCTACAAATAAATGTCTTGTCTTATCTTTCAATCTTATGAGTCACAGGTTCTTTAAGAAACCTAAAATTTTTCACTAAATGGAATCTAGTAATGTGTCTTATTAAAATGTTGTAATTCTACAATTTTATTTAATTTAATTAGGTGTTTGGCACTCTGTGCAGGTAACTCACACACAAAGTGACACTGACGCTGTTAGTGTGGCTTATCTTGATGGCACGTCAGCAGAGATTCAACTAATGAATGCAATTTCACACGTTATTTCACTTTTTAATGAACTATCCACCGAGACACTTCAAAAAATGTAAAACGTTTGGGGGAATTCGTTATTTGCGTCCAATATTTGCTCAAAATTGCAACGATTGAAAAGGTAAACCTATCTATAAAAAAACTCTCAATGCTTTCAAAATTAAATAATTGCAATATGACCATCTCTGCCGTTAATAAAACCTGATAACGTGTAATTATAAGCTTATAAAAGTAACAAACATGAGTCATAATAAAAATGGATGCGGTATTTATTAAACAACTAACGGTCGTCACGCAGTTCCCGTTCCCGAGGGAGAATGGTAATAAAATATAGCCTACGTTACTTAGTAAGGACGTGGCTTTCTAATGATCAAAGATTTTTTTAAATCGGTCGAGTAGTTTCAGAGTTATTCAGATTTATTGTAACAAACACACAAACAAAAAATAAAATGCTTCCTCGTTATAATATTAACTAGCTCTACACTAGATTCATGGTCATGGGCTAATGTAGTTTCCCATCAAAAACAGCACACATCCATACTTAAAACAATCTAAACTGAAACTATGTGAAATACGTCAAATTTCGACATCATCAAATAAACGAGACATTTTTGCAATCAGAAAACTATCTGTAAAACAAAGTACTAAAACTTTTATTGCCACTACATCGTAAGGTAACAAAAGGTAGATATGTGATATACTTATAAACGTAGCGTGAGCTTCAAGGTTCCGTGTGTCGACAGTCCTCACATATCCCGAGTGCACATAGGTACCCTTAAAGTAGTTCATTTACTTGCTGATAATTTGTTGGTTTTTCTTCTAAACCAGCGCCCCGATTCTCTGATTGCAATAGTGTCTCGATAGTCTTACATTGATCTCATAATTGTCCATTTTGACAAGTTTAGTGATCTACTAACATCATGGCGTCATTATGACTATCCAATGAACAATCACGGACATTGCATTGAAAGAAATAGCTTATAATAGTAGTCTCGTACATAATGACAAATGAATGACTGACTTACGCGGTAATCTGCCAACATTATCAACAATTATGAGATCAATTAACACACTATCGTGACACTATTGCAATAGCAGAATCGAGGCCCAGAACTAGTGTTTCTAGTGAACACCACAAAACTTTATGCCAAAATCAATGCGCAAAAGTATAAAGGTTTATTCAAAGAGCTTTCATTCTCCGAGGTGAAAGGTCCCAGTGTAATACCTGACTGGTGTCCGCACTCTTCGAAGCCGCAGTAACTCATCGCGATCGCGTAATTAACAGACTAGCTTATTAAACGTACGCATTGCGATACTCCCAACATCTTTTCAGATAGTTATCAAGACCGTTGTATGTTCTCATCTGAAAGGTTTCTTTAAATTTTTACCACTTCTGTCTTTTCGTCTGTCAAAAACGTGAAACTATGTATGAGATACATGACTATGGGGATTAGGAATAAATAAATGAATAAAATAAAATAATACAAAGTCATATAGAAATCACACAAATTCACACAGTCACATTACATACACAATGATTTCAATATTTTTTATGAAATGAAAAGAAGGAATGAAAAGTTCCTAATAAATGGGTGGTATTTAATACTTTAACTGTAAATCCCCTTTTTTCAATCAACATATTCGAAATTATCACCAAAATTACTGAATTGCACACTAAATTTGCTCAACAAATTAATAAATTATACTATACTGTTAGATCTTTAAAGCTTAACTATTTTACTGAATGACTATGCACCATTCCTGAGAAATACCAATTAATATAACATAACCTTAAAACACTTTATATTCCCCCTAAAAAGCGTAGTCGACGGAGCCCCGCTTCGCGGGGCCCCTATTTCCGAGTGCAGGGTTTTGGAACCTAACTAACCTAACGGGGGGGTGCCCCAAGTCCCGATTATGGGGTCAGAGATACTTCCGTATGTTCAGTTGACAATAATTCCAGACATTACAATATCGCGAGAAAAAAAATTGTGTGCAAATCAGTATTTTTGTTTTACGGTGAGTAATATTGTTTCAAAATGTGTATACCTGTGGTTTCAGCTAGATTTTTGTTGTAAATTAGATAAAAAAAGCCATCAGATTTTGATGTATTTTAAACATTTTTTAGTACAACATGTTTAGGTAATCAAGTAGTTAATTTGTAGTACAGTCATTTATTTGATATGCAGTAGGTTATTAGTGGAGAAATTTTGTTTGCTTAAATTTCTTAATAGAGGTGCAGTAAAAAATTCCCCATTTAAAATGGATGGTCTTTAGATCAGACGGGCTCTAAAGGTAAGATATAAAGGTCCCTAAACGTTGCATGTGCCTTGTAGGGCTAGTGATATCGTCAGGTAATGCATAGTTCATAAGTGATGTAACAGATCGCTTCATGATGAGGTCAGAAACATGTTTTTTTTCCTTTAAAAGCATGTGTTTGTTCTTTGTCAGGTGCAATACACCATGCACCGTTTGTCACGATTTTATTTTCTTTTATAGTGTGGAAAAAGTCGTTTTCAAAACTAACCATTCCATTTTAAAACCGTGCATCATAAAATGTTTACAAAACAAATATTTCCTGATGATCTAGTCCCTACAATATGAACAGCGGCCAAATAAAGGGTTGTTGTAATAAGTCTGGCTTGCTAATTGCGCGCCCACCGCTAAGCCTGCCCACTCTGTCAGCGTTACAGCGGCAGAGGCTGAGATGACGGATTTTATTACGTGACAGACATGGCCAAATTATCTAAATTGGTTGACTTTACAAAAATTAATTGGTTAAAAAAAAAAATATGAATTCCTTGGCCAAAAATATGTTATTTACGTTGGCTTACTCCTGAACTTTCCATTCATCACAATTTATTTGGTCGCCACAGCAAGCTTACTTCTTCCATAAAACTTAAGAAGACGGGTATTTATCGCGAATTTACCTTTAATTTAATCCCGACGTTTCGACCCACAGAACATATATACTCTGTTTCGACCGGATTGCACCAGCCGTGGTCGCGAGGAGACTGAAGTATTGGAGGTACCGCGACAGCAAAGTGAAGGCGTTTATTCAACTACCCTCACTCATCTTCACAAATGTTAATTAGGGCCGGTTCACACTACACTAACAGTGTATTAAGGCGATTTCACTTGACGAGAAATACCCGTCTTCTTAAGTTTTATAATGTGTTCTGATCGTGAAAGTTTAAAAAAGACAATTACTTCTTCCATGCTCCTCTAGTCATCACTTGAGTGAATGTATATGTATGTGCGCCCTTCAGGCAAAACCTCAGAAATTAACATTTTTCATCAAAGATTTTCCTCTCCCTCCTAAGCCAGCGATACAAATGCCCATGGAGAAGAAACCCAACCCTCCTTGCACCGCGCGGCCTCATTTGTTCGGCAGGTGTGTCCGCGGGCGGCCGAGGTGTCGCCGCAATCAGCCGCGGCGGCTGACACGTGACAGCGTGACAGCTGACACTCACTGACATCGGAGAATGGGGTACAGAAGATCCACTATGCATGATTGCTAGAGGGTACTAAGATTCAGTCTAGAAATCTAGGTTTTGGAGCTTACTTCCTGAAACAGCTGCGCTACTGTAGTGCTCCTGATAGCAAAGGTAACTCCGTGGAGTTAACATAGTTGAGGGTCATTAGGATTAGTATCAGGATTTGGGAGAGTTGTACGAACCACGTGTAGCGTTTAGTAAAAACTTCCTTTACAAAGGGTAACTGACAAACTAACAACAACATAATTTATGAAGATCCCACTGCTGGGACAGAGGCCTCCTTTCTGTGAGAGAGTGGGCTGTAATCCTCCCCGTGGGCCTGGTGCGGGTTGGTAAATGCCTTGCCTTCAAATTTTTGGTAATAAGGTATGCCGACACTGGTTTCACGTGTTTTCCTTCACCATTTGTGAATGTGAACAGCATTATTATTATCAACTTCCTAAGTGCAGTATGAAATTTGTCGATTGTCAGACTCAATTTAACGTGTAGGTATAAAAGTATTTTAGTAAACCTTCTGCACATTTACATTCGCTGCCTGACAAGGCCTGACATCGGGTGACAGATTGAGGCGACGCCATTGTTACCTTCCGCTTTTGTTTTAACTGCACACTTTTCCGGTAACTGTCCCACCGTTCGGGTGGTGTTCTTTTTTTAAAGCTTGTTCGTATTTTGAATTTAAAAATTGTGGTCGTGGTTTATTGTTTGGGATGCTGGCTGATTTGTTTTTGAGTTTCCTCGACACATCGACGGTTTGGTTGTTGGCCGTGTTCTGGGCAGCTGTGGCAGGGCTATCTTGTTATTAATTAATGGATTGAAATTAATAGTTATTCCTCGATACTCTGATTATGTTAATTGCTGCATTATTGAGCTCCAAACTTTACTTGAAACTAACTTAAAACTAAAACTAACAATAAACAAAAATGTTTAATTTCCCTAGACACAAGGTTAGGGTTATGAACCTCGCAATACAAGTTACTGTCAGCAATAATTTTCTTAAACCATTACTTTAATCGCTCTCCGAATAATGAAATTCTTTGGAACATGCAAAATAGAGGGAAACCCAAATGAATATCAAAACAGAAAACCACTAAACAGCTGTTGTACCGACAGATTACCTGAGAAATATTGCTTATTTTGCAAAGAAAAAAAACTAACACGGTGTGCCAAAAATTTCTGGCACTAACGACTTAAGGTGTTTATACACTACATTCCCTGACATAGTGTGCAGTCTCCGGTGAATTATTGCGATGTTATACCGAATGACAGTTATTACCTTCGAATAAAAGTTTCGTATAAAAGCTTGCGATTATAATAATTCCTCTTAATTGGTGTTAAAATGTTGTCGGTTTCGAACAATTTGTTTCATGGCTTTACGATGTCCCCGGTAAGACGGACCGTTGATTTGCGACTTTCCACGACTTTTTGCATCTGTTGCGCGATTAAAATAGTTCGATAGAAATGCAGTAAAATGTGAGGTATGCAAAACACGTCTGTGCCCACGAATTGCCCACCGGGATTATATAAATTGCCCGAATGTCATTGAATGTTTTCTTAATAAAATCTCAAATAATGTTGTGCTTATTTCTGGATTATGTAAAGACAAATAGAAAGAGTTATTAGGCATTATTCATATTTAAAATAATGTATGATCGTATATTTTTAATAGATCCAACCACATTATCATTTAACGTTGCACAGATAATGAATGAAAATTCTGCATGAACAGTTGCTACAGTCGATTTAGGAAAACAGATTGTCTATTTATTTCGCAGGTTTTTTTTTAAAATAGGTGGCGTCTGATAAATTATTGAACACTATAAAAATGTCTTCAATGACCTAGTTACTTGTATATTCAGACAAACGATGACATTCAGTGCACCGGTAAAAAATTGCAACAAGAAATTTATTTGTATTTCCTACGTCATTTTCTTTCCGAGTCATTCATGAAGTGTCCGGCAGTGGCGCCACGAATTATTTCCACTGTTTTAATAAATAACTATAGAGACCTAGATATCTTTATAAGTTTCTTTTTCATGTTTTCCTAGTACTTAATTAATTAAAACTATGTTGAAAAAGGTTATATACGATATTTCCCGACTTCCGAAGTCCCCTGTGCAATAATTAGCGCTTAGGGCGAGGTGCCAACCGTGCCAGTAGGTAATTATTATAACTGTGAGATAAATAAATCAACACTGACACTGATTTTTGAGGTTAACGGTGAAATTGATACTGTTTTCTTCAAACATAAAATTGGGCCACGCACGGGTAAGAGAAAAACTTGGTACGTGTGATTTTTTCGGATTACTTTTTGTTTATAATATTGTCATTCATTCATCTTACATCAGTTTTTAGCACAAAGTCAAAAAAATCTTGTTTTTTTTTCATTAAACGCAGTAGATGTTATCGCCTTACATTGCAAGGTACCGCTCTCCCCTGAGCGCGATATTTTTTATCGGCGACTCCAATTCTGCCGGTAAATTGCAATCCGATAGGCAGGTTGGGGCTCCGTGGGCGCCGCGGGTGCCGGGTGGCGCAATTAGGATACCCTTACATCTGTGACTATTTATATCCACGATATCTCCCTGTAGGTAACGTGTAGTATTATATCGAGCGTATATTACCTATGTGTAAAAAATACGGTTATTTTATCGTTATTGAAGCTTGATAAGACTTGAAGAGCTCGTGACTAAATAGTTACAGACGCTTGAGCCGATCTTTAGGTTAAGCCGTGCTTGCCTAGGTTGGTCTGCGGATGGGTGGCCACCCTTACATACCTCCGTAACTCGAAAAGCGCGTAAGCTGTTGGTCCCGGCTGTCATTTGTGGATCTTTGACAGTCGTTACAGGTAATCAGTGGCCAGAATCAAAAAAGTCTGACCACCAGTCTTACCAAAGGGTATCGTACTACCCAGTACTAACTGGGTTGTGGAGGAACGCTGTAACAGTCACTCCATGTACAATACTGGTACTCAGCTACATCCGGTTAGACTGAAAGCCAACCCCAACATAGTTGGGAGAAGACAAAGTAGATGAAGATGATGATGAAGCTTGAAAAGACTTGTATGTATAGCAAAGATAACTTCGTCAAACAAATAAGGATTCATGTGTTTCGCAAATATAATTATTTTGTTTATCCGTACTGATATTATTAATGCTAAAGTCTTATCATATAATATGTCACGGCTGTCCGTATACGGGTTTTTATTTGGTGCAGGGGTACACTATGACCAAGGGTAAGAGAATGATACAATGGCAGTAGTAGGTACGTTCCCGTGGGATACATTCCGACCTCCATGGTGGTGAAACCCTATTCGTAAAAAACCGATTTATGATTTCAAAAGTCTAAATTACTAAAACAGGCGCTTAAAAATAGGTAGGTATATCGATCATTCACACCAGCTGGATTTAAAAAGAAACCACGTCAATAAAACTTACCGGATACCGTCATCATAAGAATATTATTTTATTCACAATAAACTGTTCTAATTTAATCCCTCAGCACACACTAAAAAATTAAATAATAGACTGAAAACGAGACACAATTCTTAATAAAAACGTCTGGACCTGATTATACCTGAATAACCTAGTCCATAATAGACCATTACCCCTCAAAATGTTTCAAATAAGCAATTTCACAGAAATTTATGATAAAATTAATGAGATGAACCGCGCGTTTCTTATATTTGTGGCTATACAGTCAACCGCACGACCATGGTATATCAGTTTGACTTCGACAGTGGTTTTATTTCCTTCGCTAGCGGCCTCACCTGCGTTGTGGACAAAAGTTATCCCACGGGAATGCACTATAGTGTTAAAGCTATTCGATGACCGAAGCCAGGTCACCATGTGCCCTAATAAAATCTGTGATGACGTTTAACGGCAACAAGAAATATAAAAAAGGGACATATAATAAAACACAAATCTTCTGCTCACAGTAGAGACATAGACTGACAAACAATGAATAGGGTAGCTAACACCATAAAATATATCAAGACCAGTATATAAAAAAAAAGAAAAAAAAATTGTTGCTTTGAAATCAATAAATAGTTGACTCATTGAGTTGACCAAACCATGACGTCACAACGTGCTATTGCTGTACAAAATCTATGAGAGAACCGCGTTTTGACAGCCAATGTTAATTGATTGGTGTGTCAGTACCTATGGTTAGTGCCTAAGCGCGTGCCACGGTTCAAGTTTTTACTCCGTGACGCGGCCGACCGTACAACGAGCCCGAAGGTGCCAAGTCTATACCCGCGCCAGATATCGTCCGCCAGCGCGGCAGCGCCAAGGTATTCACGCCTGTCACACACACCTTTCAATAAGCGTGTTTCTAGTTTGCTCGTTTTGGCAAATGGCGCCTACCAACAGAATAGAGATGGGCGGGTGTCTGTCGATAAGTTTGTGCTGGTTGTTTAATTTAGATTTTTATATATGTTACGATGTTTTTTTTTTTGTCTTCAGATAGCTTTGATTGTCCATTCAGCTTTAAAATGTATTTGGGAGTATGAAGAACAGGGTGTAAAGCTCTTTATCCCCCGTAGAAAAGGGAGGATCCTCCGACAAGACGGGTATTGTGTCTGGTGGGCTACTGCCCGACGGTTGTACTCGGGATCTCGTATATACTCTTAAGTCGCGGAGAATGTTGCTTTAGCGATGTAGGAATTCTGCCATATTTATTTCGCTTGTTAGTTCATCATCTTTCTCATAGATGGCACTGTAGTACTATTTGTTCAATGTAGCTGAAGTACTTTTTGTAGTGCCGCTACATGTATAAGAAACTTGAAGAATGACAGTCTTGTGAGAAAATTGCATCAGTTTAGGGGATACAATATTATTTTTTTACGATGAAACGACATTAACTTCACAAGTCAGATATTGCAGCAGTTTAGAAAACTGTTAATACAGCAGATATTGAGAACCCGTTCAATGTCTCCAATACTGCAAACAATAAGCCTCGTATTATAAAGACACACATTTCCAAATTTATCGACATTAGTTTCGACACTTTTACCCTTTCCCATCCCTATTTCCTAATGAGCAGGGCTTCGCATCCAGGTGAACCGTCCACACATCATTACACGTCGTTATACACCGGATTTCCGCCACGCCACTGCTCAAACAGCGTGTAATGTCTCCTCAGCTCCGCTGAAAAACACACTAATACTTGCCAACTCCTCCCGCTTTAATGAGAAAATAAATATGAAAATATGAGCTCCAGGAGTGACGGAGGAAGTGTTCGTACATCAGCTGTTTCTGAAGTGATGCGTTAAATTAGGGCTTCGAGTGGCGCTTATTGTGTTTGTTAGTGGGTTTGAACTGACGCCAGAGCAGGGAACGCAGTCGCCATTAGTTTTCACAACATAATTATTTAATTTCTATCGCAATGACCGAAAAACTGTCCACCTCAATTCTTTATGGAAAATTCTAGGTTTTTCATCATGAACTTACAATTTTAAGTATCCGGAAACGGTTCCTGTAATGGTTCCAGCATCTTCTGAATAGGTTTGCAATGGAAACACTGATGCTCTACCTTTGTTTGGAAAAAAATCCTCAAGGAAAAGCCACCTGACATGACGACAATATCAAAAAATTGCTTATCTAATTAGAGTATTGGAAAATAATGGAGTCATATTTTTTGTTTTTGTAAATTAATGAATATTGGCAAAGATAAAACGCATCAAAACTCAGGGTGGGGTCGTGACGTCCGAACTCGCTAAAAATTATACCAAGACGTGACGTATTGAGAATTTCAAAAGCGTCGTATCTTCTTCAATTTTGGTTTCCATAACAAATGAAAAAATACGTGTCAAATATTTTTTGAAAATCTAACTTACGCACTAATTAGTTTATATGTCGTTTACCCTATGTAATAGACAATTTTGAGCAGTAAGTATATAACAACAGTTCAAAAAAATGAGTAGGCTTAATCCTACAATGCGATCCCCTCTATCAGACAAATATTATACTTAGAAATATGCCACTTTATGAAAGAGTAGCATCAACAAAGGTGTTCCACCCGTATCGCCGCCTACAGCCAGGTGTCTCCGCCTCAACATCGATCGCACAGGTGCGCTCGCCTCTGATTGGCCGAGAGAAGGCTCGAGACAGGTGTCTCGCGCATCCACCAATCAGAGGCTAGGGCTGCACAGGTAAGATATAGGAGGCTCTACCTGTTCACTCACCTACCTATAAGGTGTCAATTTCCGTAAAGTTATTTATTGGGTATTTTGAAGATGGTTTGTTGTTTTATACTTACTGGAAAAGAAATTGACGTAATGTATTTCTTCTTCTCCATATAACTCTTTTTGATTATCGGGTATATTCGGTAAGAGGCCATCGAACTAAGTTTATTATAATCATCACAAATAAGAAAAACATGCTTGAAAATCTGCTCTGATAAACATGAATAACAGACAGTTTGTGAAAATGAAAATTTTGAAATATATTATCATTCTATTCTCTTAAAAATATGCTTCTTACGGCAAAATCAAGTCGCCTGTCTCTTGCTAGACATACAAATGTCTATTTACGTATAAAAAACATACACACCTACATCAGTGTACTACTTGTCAAATACGGCTACAAAATCCGAATGCATTACCAGTTCTGGGAACTATTACTGTAACGGACGATTTAATATATCACGTTAGAAATAATTCTCCAGCAGGAATTAATTACACGGCAGTTATTTATACGCATTTAAAGGTAAATATCTACAGTGATGGAAGAGCCAATCCACGTGTTGGCTACGAATTTAGATGCGTATTCGAACCAGCGAGAAATACGAAGGGACAGAAGTGCCACGTCGTCGCTTGGACACGAGCAATATGCGCAAGCAACACGCGGGCTGCGACGGGAACTATGAAGACAACACCAACGCAACCATGATGACGAAGGTAAAAAGTCGTGAATAGGACGTAATCCTGCCGAAACTAGGACAAATGTGGGTTGCTTTCTTGGAATTGAACATTGCTGCGATTCTGATTCTGATTCTGGAATAACACTTACGTTTCGTAACCGTATAATTAATCAATTAAGATCTATACTTTTCGAAGCAATGGTATCTTTTGCCATCAAATATAGATGTCGATGGATGGAGAGAAAGCGGAAATCTTAAGAAACGATGGATGGATTGTGAGAGGAATGTTATAAAAGACTAGCTGACCCACGCAACTTCGTCTGCGTCACATTAGAGAGAAAAACGAAAGGAAAAAAAAGCCCCGTTTTTGCAACATTTTTCATTCCTGCTCCGCTCCTAATGGTCGCAGCGTGATTTTATATAGCTTACAGCCTTCCTAGTCAAATAGACTATCCAACACAAATAGATTTTATCAATTTGAACCCGTAGGTCCTGAGATATGCGCGTTCAACCAAACAAACAAACAAACTCTTCTGCTTTATAATATAAAAAAAATATTAGTCTAGATAAAGAAATGGAAGAAGAAAACGTGTAGCTCCGACGTAACATGGGATAAGAGCAGAAGATGATGATGACGGTGTCTCCTCCCATAAAACGAATCACGTTCCAAATCTAACTGAAGCACGTGCATTCTTAACATACACAGGATATTCTATAACAGTAATAGCAAAAACCACGACACGATAATACCTTGTATTAATTTTAGCATTTCCTATGACATCGTCTGAAGTAACACTAGGTGCATCAGCGCGCAAGTATTCGGCGGCGCATCTCGCGTGCCGCACCCGACGCACGCGCACGTTTACGGGCCTTTGAAGTGATAGTTTATTGATTGAGATCTCTTGTACGGTTGTACCTGGACCTACTACGAAGAAGCATTCATAATGGACAGCACTTAGCGGCTATGTGTAATGGGCTGAGAACAGAAATTAATTTAGCCCTTATTTCCAAATGAAATATAGCAGATTTCTTCGGATTCTTCCAGTTTTCATTTTTGAATTGTCGAAATTAGACAGAATGAAAATTACAGCCTTCTATTGCAACCACATTCTATAGGCAGTACTGATGATGGAAAGATTCTAAACTGACATAAATGAAATGAATGAAATGAATGTGTAATTGTAATTTTATTTTTATTGATTATTTTAATGTACATGTGTTTTTGGATTTTTATATTCTGTATGGACTATGTCTGAAATAAATAAATTATTATTATTCCCTTTATTCATTTTTTAACAAAGTCTTTACATTTTTAAATATTAATATAAAAAATATATAAAAAACATTTAAACATATAAAAAATTGTAGCCCACTGGTATCAGGAACAGGGTCCAAGCTACCGGCGGTCAGGGCTCCAGAGAGAGGAACCTCCTAACAATACGAGCCGTGTCCAGGAGTACCGCTTTCTGAATCAAGCCCTTGATCCAGCTGCCTAACGAGAGCCTCCTCAGGTTTATTATTATAAACTACTAAAACATTCATGCAGCGTGTATCAGAAAGATGCTTTCTGTACCATCAACCTGAACCACTTACTCCAAGGGACCAATATCGTAACCGCAAAAACCAACTGTCCTCTACAAAATTTCAATGCCTAGCTATTCAACCGAAATGTATGGGGAAGCTGACAAAGGCTATGTTGGTCCAAGGAGAAAGTTTTTCAGAACAACGGTCTGGACCACAGCGTATCGAGGTGTGGTCATGTTAGATGCTGGACAATGCTTTTGAATGTCGCTTGAGTAATACGAAACGTTTAAAACCGATTGCCAGTTGTAGTAGACCGTGGTTTTAATACCGAAATAGCTGACGCGAGCTTTGAAACATTGCCTGGATAATAATTATTACCTCACATACCTTTATACTGAACCTGAACTTACACTTAACTTATTCAGGTTATAAAGCTAACTCACCACATTTATATTCAGAATGATTTCAGTACTCAAAGATCACAACAAATCAATAAAGAAAATATATGGACAAATTGTCCAAAACTTCAAACGATTTTGAGAAAAAAAGCAAAAACATACGATTACCCCTGGTGGGACTCGAACCCACAATCCCCGGCTTAGGAGGCCGATGCCTTATCCATTAGGCCACAGGGGCTACGAAGTGTGACGTCGAAATGAAGAAGCCGACTCTTTAGTAGCTAGTGGTTACGCTATAATCCATGAGTGCAGACAATTAGCAATCCCTTTCCATGTCGTATTCTAAAGTTTTTTCAGCAGCTTCTATCCAATACGTCTTATCTTGTATTGTTCATCGAACAATATACCATAGATATAGCTATGCAATTTTATCTGATGTGATGTAGGCTCCCAATATTTGATTTCGTGTAAAAGGTAGATCATGTTCATATTCATTTTATTTGCATTGTTGCACGTTGCGGCACAGCAATACACAAATTATTTCATTTAAATTAAATGGTATGTTGTTAATCCAAATCCAAACTAATATTATAAATGCGAAAGTAACTCTGTCTGTCTGTCTTTCTGTCTGTCTGTCTGTCTGTCTTTGCTTCACGCCTAAACTACTGAACCGATTTGTGTGAAATTTGGTACAGACATAGTTTGGAACTTGAGAAAGGACATAGGATAGTTTTTATTACAAAAAATAAAATAAAATTGATTCCGGGCATACAGCGCCATCTATTGGTCAAGAGTCGGCAATGTGGGTAAAACCAAAAATCTGCTGGAATTCACTATTCCACGCGAACGAAGTCGCGGGCAAAAGCTAGTTATAAATAAAGCTTTCCAGTTATAATTATTTACAGTTGTAAAGTTTTAGTGACATTCTTAGTACAATATTACACAATAACAATATTAAAGACATTTGTAACCTACAGCAACATCAGTTGTATCAATATTAGTATATACATAAATTTAAGATCAATAGAAGGGAAAAGGGGAGGGAAATATTATTGAAGTTTTTTCACTGGTTTTTGATACAATTTTATGGAGGTCTGGAGCTGCTACTTGATATTTCTAAGAATTTAAATCATACGAGTGGATGATAAACACATTACGTGCTTTGATTGCAAGAAACTTATGTTTCGTGTTTTAATTATAGGACCTAAACCTAATGTTAGTACTTAATTATCGAAACTAATTGTAGATAAGTAAATCCACTTTATAAAAGCAATCGATAATGGGCACATTAATTCATGTCACCTAAAACGAATGGACTTCGGTTGTAAGTACCTAGATATAATTAGCATTCTATTTAAATATTATTATTTCACAATTTGAATTCCAAACCCAATATAAAATCCCTAACAAAAGAATCATACAACAACTACAAAATGAAAAAAGAACGAGAGATAAAACCCTCATTTAATTTGCTTATAAAACGCAGACAATTTGATTGCACCCCAACAAGGTGAACACGTGTCAATCAAGCCCCAGGGGGCTCGAGCTCCGACTGGGGCTCTGCTTCGTCTGGGGCTGAGTCGTGAGTCGCACTTAACAGCCAACCAATTGAGTTCTTATTCACCGAGCCACGAATTTATATGGTAATAGGGGCACGTGAGAAGTGCGGACGAACGGCAACTGGGGACTTGTTTTTCGAAGAATTCTTTTTGCTTTTCTTAAAGGTAGATCTAGATAGGTTCTTCTGTGGTTGTATTCATAAATTACGTATATACTTGATTGCTCGATATTGTAAGACATGTAAATATGATTGTGGGCCCGTAGTGGAGTAGATCGGTAGGTATTAAAGCGAAATATAAAAATATATTATAAAAGCTGCACGGCTTCGGGTTGGTCGTTTCTATGGAGTAGAACCGGCAAAAAACTCTTACTACTTAGCAATAGCTTGCAACCCTTAGTTGAAAGTTGTTAGGATGATGTTTTAGGATATCTCCCTGAGTCTATCCAGTACGATGATTGCATCCCGCTTAAGTTAGAGATACTATTACATAGAGATGTTGTCGCTAATTGGTTATGGTGTTAGATTGCAGGCCAAGGAAAGGGACTTTCCCTTTTATATCTCTGTTTAAATTTGATTTTGTCAATCTGGGTCATGTGGCTAAAGATTATGATATCATTAGTTGCTCTTACATTTATGTATCTGAATTCCAACTGTCTCCGACATTTATACTTCATTTCAGACTAGTTACTTTCTCCACAGACATTAACAAAATTGTTCTAATTTCTTAGAATTGAATATATTAGCTGTATCAAATAGGCCAGGCGCAGTTTTTGCGTCTGCAGCCGACGACAGCCAATTAATCTGGTTTTTCTTGTTTATAAAACTAGTCGGGTTTATTTTTTACTAGAACATAATACTTCTTCGATTTGATACGGATAATCAAATTGCCACCGTTTTCTACGAAAATGGTCGCTACCTAATTGCCTTTGAAATCCGAGTAAATCAGACATTTTGATCTTACTTCTAAAATGTTATAACTGCCAATGGATTTGTTTGCATCAGCAAAATAGTTCTTTGTTATGATTGAAGCAAATGGATAACGGATGTCGGAGAGTCCTTGCCTCTGGAAAAACCTGAGTTTGTCCGAATCATCATCATCATCATCATCATCTCAGCCGAAAGACGTCCACTGCTGGACATAGGCCTCCCCCAAGTGTCGCCACATTGACCGGTCCCTTGCTACTCGCATCCACCGGATTCCCGCAACATTCACCAGGTCATCGGTCCACCTAGTGGGAGGTCTTCCAACGCATCGTCTTCCGGTTCGCGGTCGCCACTCCAGAACTTTGTCGTTTGTCCGAATAGACATTATAATTATTCCTCTAACTTTATGATACTGTTCCATTGCTAATCATCATGTTAAGACATACTGTTTTTCTAAAAAGTGTAAACTCCCCGCAACAAAGCCCCATCTTGTCAGCCTTCAATAAATGGTGCTGCACTGCGCAAATGACTATACAAAAGATCATGACTGTCAAGATCATCGTTTTACCCGAAAAGACTACTGCTCATCCCAACAGGTGTATACTATATTATGTTATTTACCAATACCTAGAACAAACCGCAACTTAAACCTACCGTTACAACAATAACCTTATCTTACTACTATTATTTACATGAAAAACCACAACTATGTCCTACTACACCTACCTGCATCTACCTAGATGACATCATTACAGACAAACAAACACATTTCCTTGTACTAATTAATCACCTGCATTATTATTACAACTTAGTGTACTTATTATTTACAACGACACATACATATAAGACATAATAACCAGACATCACGCCTGTTTCCACGAAGAGACAAGCAGAGGTGACCATCCACAGTTCGTCAGTTAAAAGGGGGCCAATCCTATTGTGACCGTCGGCCGGGTACCAAGGCCCCAAGGACAGATAATCGTGTAGTTTTAAATGTCGTGGCTTGTGTATTTAAATGTAGATGTTCACATATAGGACGACACGACAACTGTCGTCCATGACTTTTGCCAAATAAAAACCAACGATAAATCAATCGTCACGACATAGGTGGAACGGAGCCTAATCCAAACTAAGTGCGGTAACTGATGGATATGTCACCGTAAAATTGTCAAACACGTTAGATTGTAATATAACTAGAGAGATTGTAAACTCTCGAAAGATTGTAAAACGAACATGCTTACATTATAACGCATTATTTTTCGGTTGATTGTAATATATCGAAGTGAAACCTTAATATTGTGAAATGTATGTGATGGAAGTCAACGGTACAGTTTAATTTCGATAGATTACAATCTACCAAATAATAAAGCGTTATATTGAAAGCGGTATGTTCAGTTGGCAATATTTCGAGAGTTTACAATCTCGCTAGAAAGATTACAATCTAACGTGTTTGGCAATTTTACGGTGACAGATTTATCGCTTTGCCCAATACAGGAATCACTCCCAGATTCTCAAGCTCGGTAGTAGGGCTTGCAATCATTAAACCTACGTATCCTAATTACTTACCTGAAAGCCTAAAACGCAAGAACAATGGTAAACTAATTAGTTCCTTCAACGATATGAATTATAATTAGCTGGTCTTTCCTTAAGCCATTGTCCCGAGTATTTTTAGATGAGACATGTTTGCCTATGACGGTCATCGTTAGGGTGTTAGCGCATTATGTCGAAACAAAGGATCTAAAATTGTATCCATAAGGGGACTTTAACTTTGAAAAAGTTCTTTTTAGTTTTATAAGCTGTCAAAACATTAACCAGCCAGCAGTATATACCTATGTCACCGTAAAATTGTCAAACACGTTATATTACAATATAACGTGTTTCTCTCTAGCGATATTGTAATATCTCGATTTATTGTCAATTGAACATACGGAAGTATCTCTGCCCCCATAATCGGGACTTGGGGCACCCCCTCGTTAGGTTAGTTAGGTTCCTTTAAACCCGGCACTCGGAAATAGGGGCCCCGCGAAGCGGGGCTCCGTCGACTACGCTTTTTAGGAGAATTTATAGTGTTTAAGGTTAGGTTATATTAATCGATATTTCTCAGGAATGGTACAGTATCTTTTTCATGAGAGTGGTACCACTGGGCAAGGGGGACCCCTCCCTCTCTTCACACCACGTGAGTTGACTACCATCGCATGCATTTCACGAAAAATAATGCGTTTTGTTGTGAGCAGTATGTTCATTTGATAATATTTCGAGATTTTACAATATCGCTAGAGATATTACAATATAACGTTTTTGACAATTTTCCGGTGACATATAGATTAAAACTGGATCGCCCAGGAGTGTTTTGAGTATTTAAGTATATTTGTCATCACCTTTATGCTAAGTCCATTGATTGCTTGGCGTGATTCCTGGAAAAGACAAAGAACCTGTTTAATATAATATAAAATTTAAAAGTTTTGACTGGTATTTTGTTATGGTGAACAATAACTAAACAGCATTCTATCTCTAGATCAAAATCAAAATATTTTATTTCACATAGGCCTAGATGGGCACTTATAAAACGTCGAAAAAGGTGCATGGTTAGCGTTGATCGATTCCATGGAGAAGAACCGGCAAGAAACTCCATGGTTACTCTATATAATATAAAATTGAAGCTGAAAATTACAATAATCTTATCGAACAAAATAACTAACGTTTCGCATCCAGCCTACACTCGCCGAATGCTCCACCAACATCGCTGCACCTGTTACGCTGTAGTGTACGCTAACCTCTACATCGTATCTATTTCTGTGTTGATTTATACCGGCACTTGTACTCAGCGGGCGCCTCCAGCCGCGAATTAATTGTTATATTTTTTATTTGCAGATGTTATCCACGTTATAAACATTATGTTTATGATGATAATAAACGATTATTTTTAGTTTCTTAAATTGTTAATAGTCACAACCTTCTTGTAGGTAGAATGAAGTAGACACTTTTTCCTGAAAAAAAAATATGACCACAGATAATAATTTCTATAACAGTGGCCAGAAAGACACAAAGTGATACTTTAACAGCAATAACCATGACTGAAAAGTCAAAAAGCTTCTGAAAAACTCATGTCAATTCAGTTCAAAATCATTATAAAAATATGAAACTTACGAAATCTTTTCATTTTGAACAATAGCTGTTGGATAATCAATAGATTTTTTTTTTCAATATTTTAACAGCAGATACGTCTACGTGTATGTATGTATGTTGTATATAGTTTTCAAGAAGTAGTTACCCGGTTTAATTAATTAACTGCATTTGCTTATACTACAGGCTCATTAGTATCACACTCCCAAAAGGCTAGGAGGATGATTTTCGTTAAAAAATATCCCCGTGGGTATGCATCGTATATCAAACTGAGCACACTCATTTCTCAGCAACGATTCTTAGCTTTACATTTATTATTTACGATTATTTTGTCAGCTAGAATGACGGCCATTACTCCTACATACTCACGTCACAGACTAAGCAAATGTAGAAGAATTACTTTATATCGCTGTACGTACGTTTGTAACAAGCTCAAAGACCTCGAATCTCCAGTTATTTTTTGCACTGTAGCTCTTGCATTTTTTTTTTGTATTTCAAGATTGTTCCACTTGAAGGTTCTTTGTTTTCCACAGCTTACCTTTTACATCATGTAGAATATAGAAAATAATCCGTACCTATTTGAAGATTAAAGAAAGAAAGAAAAGAGAAAGAAAAATTGTTTATTTGACGTCAGTACATAAAGCAGACACACAATAATACACTTACTTTTATTTTAAAATATTTATTAAATAACAGCATGCATTACTTTACAGTTTAAGCAGTTACTAGATTGTGGATATCAGATAAGCAGTCGCTCAATTTAAAATACTAGTATTCAGCTGCACTGGTAGCCAACCCCAACATAGAAAAAGCTTGACAGAAGTCTTGCAGCTTAAGCGACAGAGCATGTCGTGGTTTTACGATGTGAGGCTTCTGGAATTTTTACTCCGTGGTCATAATTTTAGGACCAACAATTCGTGCGCAAGTTAACACTACAGTTATTACTATTATAAATAATTTGAACATTATAATAAGTCAGGTAGAGATTATTTTTATAATTTAACGTTAATAATTGCGTTGTTTCTGTCAAGTGAGGCGATTAGAAAAATATATGAAAATGTAATGGAGCCATTTTGGTGAGTTATGTATTGTATAAAAGCATGGTTTTTGCTGAAAATAACATTTCCTTCCCATCTTGAAAAATAAATAATAGTATCTATACAAATGAGAAGCCATTTTCCCAATATAAAATTAACTAAGTGCATAGAAACTAGAAAAACAAATACATTTATTAATGCGAGCTATTTTCTAAATTGTCCCTATAAATTGTAAGGTGTTAGCCACATATTACAGTTTCCCAGAAATGTGGGAATTTAGATTCTGGCTTCAACAATAGACTAATTGCCCAGACTTTTAGTCTAAGGCTGAAGGCAGACGAGCCACTCACGCTGCAGTTAAAAAGAGCCAGTTATACATTTATACATACATTTAGCAGCCCGCGGCAGTAAAAGAACGGAAGGTGGCTGCCGTTGCGCATTGGTAGTTCACAAGTTAAGATAGACGAGGGTAGATTTATATTTTGTGATTTCATGCTTACAAAATGGTATTTTTATTATTGTAATCTATCACAAATTCACAATGCTGTCCTATTTGACCCAAAGGTTGACTGACAGAGAATGTCTGTCCGCCTATGTGCCTGCACTCTTGTACAAGAAGTTTAAATAAATATCCAACTAACAAGATTTCGGACACCGAATCCGGACAATTCGGTGTCCGGAATCTATTCCGGTCGGTTTGACCACACCTTTATTTGTCGGCAGGGACCTTACAGTCGCAAAACACTAAATCGAAACACCCACTCAACGAAATAGTCGTCAGGTGGATTTTAGACGCGCGACACTCGTTCGAAGATCGCAAAAAATTCAGGTGTTCAACAGCCGATGATATTTTACGGTGTAACGGGTATAAAAAATAGGGTAATCACCTACAGTTAGGCGACCCGCCAACACATTACGGATTACGATTTATTATTGTTTTATTTCCGTAAAGTCGATTGTCTTTAAAGAATTTGAACTATTTTGCTGTAAAGGTAGACACTTTATGATTTGAATTCGACTGTGAAAACTTAATATTTTTCACATTGTCACCTACAAAACAATGTATATTAATTTTCTGAATTTCGCTTTAAAATTTTATTCTACGTGGGTGTCTGATTTTATTATGGTTAGGCTAAAAGGAGAGGTGCGTTGTGGACCACTTTCGAACCACCTCAGTTATATTGTAAGATAATGGAATTGATAATGTTATGGAAACTGAAAATCTATTGCAACAAAATATTTCGAATATTTCTCAAAAAGTTTTCCCTAACCTCGTAAACTAAAATTTTACGAACGTCCGATTGAAATAGTTACAGTGACATGCTATGTCCTTGTCACGGCGTCTGATTTAGCGCAGGTGATGTCGGTCAGTTTTCACACATTTTCTACTAAACTATTTGACATTGTTTGAGCGTGAATTATTGCGCTGAGAGTTTAACACGACAAGGCTATTTGTTTCGTTGATAGGCATTTCTTTTCTTTTCTATATTTTGGTAGCCATTTTGTTTAGAACAGCTGCGTTCATATTTAAAAGACGACAAATTAAAATTGCTGCGGGTTTTTTTTGTGGTTTTAAAAATTACTTTTTTTTTTATATAGATAATAGTAATGAATGAATGTAATGTAAATTAATAGTTAATTTTATTTGGCTTCCGTAAACTTATAGAAGTGTAGGTAGGTAATGATGTCGAGAAATGATACTGAGAAAAAAACAATAGTTGTCTAAAATAATCATCATAAAAAAAGTATGAGGCTCGTTCGTTATTTGAATAATGATGAGGTGTAGAAAACCAAAAGTAAAAATACAAGCAACGGCCTGTGAATTTCCTCCTGTTCGCCAAAAGAAAGAAATATGGAGTGACGACAAATAAATAAAACGGATTGTTCTACTACGTCTATAGGTGAGGTGACATGTGAAATATAATGTTATTTATGGGCCATTTTAGAGATTTGAAATAATATATTATAAACTTTATGCCATGAAAATGTAATCTTGTAACATTTTAAAATTAAACCATTATCCAAATTCAGAAATTCTACTGTGATATCGGGCTGCAACACCGCAACACGTATTTATTTACATACGAGAGTTTTCAAATTATGTAGGCATTAACAAATCACGGTGAAACTTTCCTGAAACATTCACCGCATTTCAGCACATAATCGTATATACTGTTTAACGTATTTTAAATCGTCGCATATAATGGCTGTAATGTGTTTCAGAGCGTTAGGTGACAACCTCCTGCAACTGTATCACACAGCGCGGCGCGCAATAGATCCGAGATTACATTTAAATTTACAACCAGCGTGTGGGAAAAAATGTTTTGTTTTCATTTTATTTGAGCACATATTTGACCGGTCATTCTGAAAATATTTCGAGGTGAATCTTTTTTATGTGCGTAATTGAGTTTTTTGCAGGTTTGAGGTGAAAATGCAATAAAAACACTTTAAAAAAACGAAAATGTTTCATATTTTCTTAGCTAGCTTGAAACTGGTCGTGTCCGTTTTAAAAACTGGTTCAAAACTGTCTGAAGACGAGCCGTGACCGATTAACAAGATCTGTATGAAACCCAACCATTTAGAGGTACATACAATTTAAACCATAAAAAACATACATTTACGAAACTAAACCAAAATTAACCCATCATTATAAAACTAACTATAAAAATGTAGGTTACAAAATCCGTGCAAAGCAAACTGCCACTTTAACAGAAAGTTACGACCCGGGAAGCGAACCTGGCCCATCGAGCACGCTCCCTGTATAAACATCATGATGGTCTTAGTTTTCTAATCCTATGCTTTATTATATTTTGAATACGGCTGCTATAAAAATTGATTGTACTATAGATTTCTAACCGACTTGAAAATAGATTAGTAATGTATTTGGTAGATTACTTCAGTGGGTCAGTGGGGAAATGGGGGATTTTCGAAGATTAGATAAAGAACGTATTTCGTTGAAACTAAACGAATTACCTTTATTATGCAGTAGATTTACGTTATAATTTGGAAGCTTAACTGAAATCGTAGGTAGTACCTACCTATGTCAGATGTTCTTATTTATAAACAAAGTTTTCTTTATTGCGTGTTAAATTCCCTTTTAATGAGTCATTAATAAAGTTAATAAACAATCATGTGAATTTGCACATATTACGTCTTGCCAACGATTTCCTCTCAAATTCTGAGCCTCCATACGAAAGCGACATACGAGTGACACAAGGAGTTTTCCCATTCACTGCCGCTACATAGCGCGGGGCAGGTAGTATTAACTGGCCACTTTCCTCCAAACGAAGGGTTTTAGTGAATGTCACACCTTTCTTCATTCTGCCAATTCTTGTAAACAGCAAAAACTTATTGCTTTCAGCGGTAACCGCACCTCTCTTGAGACTCTAGTAGTCCTGTCGGTAAGATTCAAATACAAATAACAGAATTTCCATATTAGTAGATCTACATTTTCTTTGCCTCTTTGATAACACTTAGCTCCTGAAATAACAGCAGTTTCCTTTATTTTTCTCCTGAATCCTGTCGTCTACTTAAGGGAACCATTACTCAAAGAGACATCTATCACTCAGCCAACTAGGTTTATCATATTGTAAATCATACGACGCTCTTTTGAATCACAAACTTTTGCTTACACCCAGCTGATGGAAATTCATACTTGTGTTGCCACAGATAGAGTTGTAGACGGTGGGTAATGTAAAGTGGTAGATGGATACTCAGAAACTTCAAAGGGCCGATTATGACATCTGTTTTATAGTGTATCCGTCTGTTCTCACAAGGTGACCCATTATAAATATTTTATAGTAAGAGTGTAATGTGTACATTCATTTAGATGCTTTGGATTCCGGCGTGTGGAATCGTTTGCCAATGTTAGGATGTTTGTGTCGGGAGATGTGAGGAACTGGGTGAATGACGGTAGATTTACAGTCTCTGTACGGTACTGTACGGCCGAGATCTGTAACCTAGTTTAGTACTGAAAGTTTGTTATTTTATATCCGGTATCTACCTGCATTAAGTTTTGAAAAAACTATGACTCTCATTTTAGATGCCTTTTGTAAAATTCAGTATTTAGGAAAATTGTCGCCGATGGTTGCGGCCGGTTCTAGTCTAACCTTATTGCGAGATTCAAATAAAACTAGACTAACTTTAGAAACTAAACATAAATAACCTGTCTGATAAACATTCGAAAATAATATTAAATGTTCAGGTAAAATTAATTAATGGGATACAGGAACCGTAAAGAATCTAATGTTCTAACAAACAGTAAAATAATGTTCCCCTTTCAATCTATAATCACCACTGTATAACATTTTAAGCAGTATTTCAATCGTCCAAAACTATTTTCACGTCTATAACTGCATTCGGCAGCCCTTAATCACAACAGTAATAAGAATATTTTACCTCCACAAAAAACGCAGAAATACGCTAAAAGAATTTACTATGTTGATAACATTTTGTTTATAAAAATACGGCACGGAACGTGGAGCGTGTCAACCTATTTGTCACTTTGACAAACTACTTCCTAGATGTCATAGCGTATACGGTGACCGGGGGCAGTTGATTTACTGACTAACGCCTGCACTGTGCCATTAAATCATTGTGTGATTCGTTTTGATTTTTTTCATAATTTCGTGTTTTTGCTTATAAGCTATTTTACGGCAGTGATTTGTGGCGATTTGAGTGGGAGACGCCCATTGCATTTGATGAGGTTCAGAAATAGAGACTAATTTCATAAAGACAGTGAGATTATAATGCTTAGGTATATACCTACATCTGATTTCGGTAAGCTTCAGGGTCGAACGGCCCTGTTCTCTGCCTCAATTAAGAAACATACATTTGCTGAAAATTTTCGTTCGCTTGAATTTTTGTTCGAAAAATTATTCTTCACTACAATTAACATTTGTCTGTGCATCTAGTCAAGTGCTTGTTTGTCGTTTACTTTCATCTTTCTCTTCTTTTCTATTTCCACAATATATTACATACAAGCTGCAATAGCACATTGTCAAAAAAACCAAAGAAAATCTTTCTTTGAACTTAAACTAGTTGACAAATAACAAACTTTCCCTTTGTCCTCACATCAAAAGCGATATCAAATTCAAAGCAAAATTGAGGTCAGTCTTAACTCCGTCTAATCTCGCTCTCCAGAATCTTGTACAAGATCAAAATACAATATCTACCGGAACACCGGCCACGGACAATTTGTCATCTGTCAACCTGTACTTTAATTACGGGCGTCTGTCCCTCCCCGCGCCTCGCCCCGCCACCCCCGGACACCTTGATTAAACGCGGGGCTATATATAAAGTACGTGGAAATTGGTCATACTTGTCATTTTTGGATTGACGTCCGCCGCAAGGTGACGCCGCTAGATTAATTTGGTTTTTGGGCTGGAACTGCGAGTTTAGCATCTTGGAATATTATGAGGTATAGCGGCTAGATTCGAAGTTAATTTCATGGTACCCGTAATTGTGTAACTTCCAAGAAATAAATTCAGGTTGATAACTACCAAGAAAGTTAAAAACCTACTTGTTGGAAAATTAGTAGGAGTCATTGAAAGGTACGAACTTTTTCATCATTTACCTGTTTGGTTTTTCTCAGTTGAAACTTTGGATAAACACATATAACTTGCTTTTTTTTGTATTTGAGACTAATGTGGTAATTTTTCAAGTAAATCACCTCATTCCTACATCAAATCAAGTCCCCAATCAAATGTTCGCTCACCATTACCGCAAAACAAAACCAGTTGACATTCTCAGTTAGAAACAAAAGCGCGATGAAACAAATAGTGGCATCGATCACGGAGCAATACAAATGCCGCTATTGGCTGCCGTGACAGCGGCTATGGAGACACGATTGTCATCAGAAATAACATTTGTTGTAACACTTTGTATCTGTTGTACAGTTCAGTTGTTTTAAAACGATTGAAAGGTTTAAAATAAATATGAATATGAATATCTCAATGTCCTGATGAATCGGTTTGTTTGCAGTGCCAATGTCTGGTGAATGGATAGTCCAGGGTTCAAAGTCCTAAAATAATTTTGCTCAATTTGAATCATGCGTATCAAAATGCTAGAGATTTTTTGCTAATTATTCTGTTCTGAGGGCATTAGGGCACATTTTCAAAAACGTTTCTTATTTCTATAACAACTTTCAGCAGGATAGAGACCAACATAATTATGATGTGTTTCGGTAGCATATGTCACACATTTTGAAGTTTTCATAACCCTTATCGCTTTTATAATGACAATGTAAAGGCATGTACTTAGTATTGTGTTTCCGTTCTGTTCTTCAACAGTGAATATTAAGGCCAGCTGTTTAAGTTTCGAATTTGATCGGTTTTTGGGTAGCTAAAGGTAAGCGTCCACCTGTTCGCTTCGTACGTACCGTACGCATCGCATCAAACAGAATCAGTGACTTTCTATACAGAGAATACTACGATCCGTTTGATGCGATGCGTCCGGTGCCTTAAGACAACCTTTTCAGGATTCACTCTCTGAATATTTTCACACTGAGGAGAATTAATGTAAGTTATGTCAGCAAGCTTGTCATCTTTAACGCTTCAACAAACAAAACTAGATTCATTCATATCTGAAGCAGCTCACTGAAAGGCAGCTGTCACAAACAGCAGGGGCACTATAATCACTCAATTCCCACATTCAGCTATTAGTCGCAGTGCCGTGCCGTGCCGTGCGTAAGCAAGACTAATTATTTTCTAAACGCCGTTCGACGTCACGGCTAAATACATAGTGCACTGAACTAAATTTATTTCACGGGACGTCAATTAACCTGGACTTCAAATATAAATCATTCGTGTTCGGTCGTTCCCGTTTGGGTGAAGAAATAGAGGAAGGCAAAAGGTTCAGTTTGGTAGCGAAAGCTCGATGTTGCTCTTGGCTATGAACCACTAATTAAATTACCTGTGGCAGTAATCTTTACTGTACGGTCGAACAAGCTATTTGGTTTACATTTAACAATGTAATTTGTAGCTTAAACTGTAAACCAAATAGCTTGTTCGACCGTACATATTGGTTGAGAAGTGGTGGAACTGGAAGCAGGTGGAAGCGTTAACGTGTTGATCCAAAGACATAACATTTCATTATAAGACATGGTAGATTGTGAACTTTGCATTGCGATGCTAATAAATGCTGGCTATCCACATTTGCACCATCCTGACGATTTTGTGGGTCAAGAAATGGTCCTTCTGCAGGTTTCCTTCTTCATGGTCTAAACTCATACGCAACTTTGTCGCGTTGTCGCGTCACGTCGACAAAGCATTTGATTTACCGATGCTACAGTAAACACATTAGTACAAACTATAAATGAGTCGATTCGGTTCGTTTGGTTGTGCGCAAAATATGAGGTCATTATTGTTTTTTCAGTTCAACCTGAAAAAACTGCCTGAAATAGGCGTATTTTTTATTTTTCAATGTATGGAGAGGTACTGCAAACGTATCTAAGATGTGAGCTGTTTATGTAATTACAAAGACATTCAGTGCTAACTACCGGAATTGAATGGAAGAACTAAACCTGACTGTAATCTTAGTATTCTTAAAGTTTTCCCATCGTGATTATCACCAAAGTGTCTTCATCTTTGTATTGCAATGTAATCGTATACAAAGTTATAATTCGTTAGGTTTTGACTTTGTAGTAGTTTTAATTCGATTTCTGGCACACCATACTACCTAATTCTACCATGACTCGATCTCATAGCCAAGATATACATTGTACGAACACGAACACCATCACTAGTCTCGACTGGTGTTTAAAGATGTTTGGTCTATTTTTCATTGAATACTTTTTTACTTTGGCAGATATTCCCTAAGCCTCTTTCTTTCATCTGCAGCAATCTCTTACAAAATGTCCCTCATTTTTCATTATCTCCAACATAAATACTAAACCTTGTCCGTGGTGGGCATCTCTTTAATCCACGTCTTTCATCTCGACATCATCTCTAACATCTCATAAACCCCTCCCTCACCATCACCTGACTGACAATACTTTTCTGCTAAACGCTTTAAAGCGCTTTATAATTTACATCGCTCGTAAACTCATGTCTGCTTTTAAGTCTATATGAAATAGTGTAGTTTTGACGTAGGAAAGCGCTGCAGCGACCATCATTCAGCGCGCTACATCAAAGGACGGGTGTTCATTGCTCGTATGATTGTTTATTTTGTATACTTTGTTGCGTTGACGGAGCAATGGAGTTGAAATGAGGTGTTATTGAAAATTGAGTATTATAAGGTACGCTGAAAAGAAGTGTGAGAAAAAGTGAGTAATGGTTTTAGATGTGTGCTCGTTTTTCTCAACATAATAGAAATTATGAGCTGTAAGCAAATCTTCAAGACTTATTGCTAATCAAATGCTCAAAGTTCTCTGTGGCAGTCCGTCTTGTTATGTCTTAATTACTCGTACTATTATATATCACCAACTACGGGTAAAAGCCAAGACCAATTTACAAGATGGCAAGAAAGGAATAGCCTATGGAAACGAAGAAATACTGGTACATACAGCAAGTTCCTTCAAAGTTACAATATTAAATCTTCCCAGTAACTCAAACTAGTTCCAGCGAACCACATTCATAACTCCTACTCCACGCATCCTCTCCTAGAAACAGAATATCTCAGTCACCTGCCGTCTTAAACAAGACTTACCGCGAAGACAGATCACTTGCTCCGTAATACTCCGTCTCCAGACTCCGCAGTTCCTAGGAATGTCCCACACCTGGCCCTGACTAACAGCCGGTAAATCTTTCCGAAATAAATTGTGGCTGAATCTGTATGGTCGTAAAGGGATTACACGTTTGAAGTGTTACATGTTTGTCTTGGACACCGCTGAGATGTTTTGACAAAAGAAATATGTTAGTGCAGTATGTATGTGTAATAGTTTGAAGGATATTGTTGGACTCCGTTGTTAATGACGTGTAACATTGTATGAAAACTGAATCACATTTAAAACAGATATATTGCCAGGTCCCTACATACACTACATAAAATCTGAGCATTAGTGGTCAGGGTGTGGGCAGTATTGTACATACCTTTGCATTCAATCTCAGTATCTGTCAAAATTTGTAAACCTACTTCTCATATTGTTGCGTTCTTCTGTCTTTTCATCTTTATTGACGTTGGATTCTAGGTGAGATGACATTGTAAATAGATATTGAACAAGTTTTAAGAATTGCCGAAAACGAAAAGAAATCCCGAAAGATGTCTTCGCAATGGGTGACATTGAAGTATCTTATAACTTTTATCACACGGCTAGCTCCAATCCTACTAATATTATAAATGCGAAAGTTTGTTTGTATGGATGTATGGATGTTTGTTACTCTTTCACGCAAAAACTACTGAACGGATTTGGATGAAATTTTGCACACAGATGGTTTATAACCTGGATTAACACATAGGATACTTTCTATCCCGGTAGTAAGATCCCGTGGGACAATTTCAAACATCACGCGGGCGAAGCCGCTGGCAGAAGCTAGTATTGACTATTTTACGTCCACTCTATGAAATATCAGAGAGCACAAATCCCTCCAGACAATCACTGAATCCAAATAACACCAAAATCCTAAGCAATGTTTCCACCATTCAAAGCCCCAAAACACCTCCGAAGGTATTCACGCTCCCCCGAATCAGGCACCGGCAGGGTGTCTGCCTATCCCCTATCCCCGGGCGCGCTATATGACGCAGATTGTCAGAATAACAATGGAGCAGGACAATGCGCCGGTGGGCGAAACAACCGGACTCTTTGTGGTGAGTAGTCTCATAGACTAGGGAAGAGATGTGGCGGAAAAAAATATTTTCGTCAAGTTTTTCCGTTTTTGGTAACAGGAACATTTGGGTCAGATGAAAATCCGGTGGTTTCTTCACCAGAAAATGTTTGCTTTAAAGTGATGTAAGGTTGAGGTTATAAATTGCAGTTACTGTTAACTTATATCGTTCTACATCTGCACAAAAGGGCTACCCATGGGTGGCGCTTTCACTTGCCATTGTTGCTGTATTTGTTTAAATTGTTGATTTAAATCTTATTTCTTCTTCGAAATTGGTATTGAAATGCCTCGTGCTTATATCATACTAAAGAATCAGCTTAGACAATCAGCTTCTTTTTCCAGATAAGTGATTACACTCTAGGAGGTAACACAATCGTAGGCATAATAGTAACGAACTAAATCGGACACCCACAATACTTCATCCGTAATGTTTAGACGGGCATAGTTGAAAGGTGGCGGAATACCTTCACAGATACAATGCGAACGGTTTAATACGACGATTTAGCCCTCCGTCCTATTGTTGTGCTTAATGTTATTCTTAAATTAATCGACTGCTACTATTTCGTGTCCTATCTTCTCTGTTATAAGGTCTAGGTTTGAGTGTCTCCCGACCTGATGATAGTACTTCTACGGAGTGGCCATTTTTCTTGTGTTGAAATTGTTATTACAGTAAATATGCTTTTCTTTGAGTGCGATCTAGCAAGCGGAAAGAAATAAAATTGAAAAACTACATAAAGTTTTCTCCATATTTTTGATTAAAGGTTTGCATAAAATAATTTTAACACTTTTTGCACATTGAGTCTTTGTTGCAAATAAAATGTTGATGACCATGTTCAGTTGCTCATTTATTGCGAATCCCGCTTATAGTACATTTGAATCTTAAATGATAAATGATAAATGATAAATGATCTTTATTTTGTAAGTAGGTTTTCACAAACACTTTTACACGTCATTTTTTTTTTAAACTAGATGGGGCCGGTGTTTCGTACCTGACTACTCTGAGAAGAAACAGCCGAAACAAACTCAGAGGTCATAGTCTCTTTTGAAGTCCAGACATAATCTTGCTCAATTCACATGAAGATCATGTAGATATTAGTGTCTGAGATGGTCTTTTGAAGAAAGAACCATACAGATTTGAGTAAACCTGTCCAGTCAGTGCAAGCATTTGTCAGTTATCGTGTAGCTCGACTTATTACACAAGGAGCTCAACGAAACGACGAACAATACCAAAGAAAGGACATTTGGGTAGGTTGCTTATAGAACTCAAACTGTCAGACGGTTGAGGGGTAAAAAAAATAAAAAAAAAAACAAATAAAATGTAACCCACATGGTCCTCACATTCACAAAAAAAACACAAAAATACAATATAAAATTAATAATAATTTACAAAATGAATGTCAATAAAATACGATATGTCAAATACACACACACAAAACAATAAAAAATAAACTAAAAATGTAAAAAATAATAAAATACTGAACTAAGTATTCATGTCAAGTCATTAAAATGTCAAAAGCCACAAGTAAATATTCATGTCAAATACACACACACACACACACACAAAATAATAAACAATAAAGTAAAAAATATAATATCCATTCATGTCAAAGTGTATAAAAGAAAGGAATCAATAATAAACAAGCGAAGTCCGAAATTTCTATATTCGCAGAGCAAATTTCATTGGAGCAGCTTAATCCCAAGCCTTTTTATCATCAAGGTAGTGATTAACATGATAGTAGGCTTTCAGGCATAGCTTCCGTTTTATAAACGATTTGAATTTATTTAGACTAAGCGCTTGAATATGGCTCGGAAGTTTATTGTAAAAGCGTATACATTGGCATCTGAACGTTCCCCCTATTTTCTTGAGCCTCGTAGCAGGAATAACAAATTTGTGTTTATTTCTCGTATTTATGTTGTGGATATCACTGTATTTTTTAAACAAATTAATATTTTTGTGTGCGTACAAAAGATTTTCATAAATGTACTGAGAGGGCATAGTAAGAATATTAATATCTTTAAATTTTTCTCTGAGGGAGTATCGGGGACTTAATTTATAAATTGAACGAATTGCCCTTTTTTGCAATACAAATATAGTCTGAATATCGGCGGCATTACCCCACAAGAGGATACCGTACGACATCACGCTGTGGAAATAACTAAAATAAACTAAACGGGCTGTTTCCAAATCAGTTAAATCACGAATTTTTCTAACGGCGTATGCTGCAGAGCTAAGTTTTTTTGACAATTTGTGTATATGCGGGCCCCACTGAAGCTTGGCATCCAAAGTTATGCCTAAGAACACAGTGCTGTCTTCCGGTTTCAACTCTTCATCCTTGATTACTACACTAGTTTCCACTTGTCTTACATGGGGTATCGTAAACTTAATACATTTGGTTTTTTTCTCATTCAGGAGTAGATTGTTAACATTAAACCAATTAACGACTTTTGCCAGGGCGCTATTAACATCATCCGTAACTAACTGCTGACGTTTAAGTTTAAATAAAAGAGAAGTGTCGTCTGCAAACAATACTATATCATGATTATCCTTTATGAGGTAAGGCAAGTCATTTATATAAATGAGAAACAAAAATGGACCAAGAATTGAGCCCTGGGGTACCCCCATTCTTACTACGGATCCGGGAGATCGTTTCCCGTTAACATCAACTCTCTGAATCCTATCACTCAAATATGAAGTAAGAAGATCCAGAGAGGCGTTACGGACTCCGTAGTGGTGTAGTTTCCTGATTAAAGTTTCATGAAGAACGCAATCGAAAGCTTTGGATAAATCGCAAAAAATTCCCAAAGCATCGAATTTGTCCTCCCAAGCATTATAAATGTGTCCTAAAAGTTCAACACCGGCATCGGTAGTTGAACGACCCCTAGTAAAACCGAACTGTTTTTTATGCAATAACTTATGTTTATTAAAAAAACTTTGCATTTGTTCCAAAATTAATTTTTCAAAAATTTTACTAAAAGTTGGTAGTACTGAAATAGGCCTATAATTTGTGGGGTCTGATGTACTACCCGATTTAAATAAAGGTATTATTTTACTATATTTCATTAGATCAGGAAACTCACCACGATCAATACAATCGTTAAATATTACTGCTAAAGAAGGAGCTACAATGTTTATAATAGATTTAGCTACGTCCACAGAATGACCCCATAGATCGGCGGTCTTTTTAACATTTAAGGTGTGAAAGATTTTAATTATATCTTTACTGGTTACATAATGAAAATTGAATTCCGAATCACAGACTGAAACGTTTTCCTTTAGTAAAGACTCGGCAGCAGCAGGTGACGAGTTTAGCGATTTAGTAGTCGACACGGGAATATCCGCAAAGAAATTTTCAAACGCCGTAGCAACTTGATTGTCTGCATTTAAAACATTATCGCCAATAGCAAGGCTGATGTCACTACTTCGGTTGCAAGACCTTCCCGTTTCGCTATTAATAATGTTCCATGTCATTTTAATTACATTACTACTATTTTTAATTTTTGAACTCAAGTAACGTGACTTTGCTATAAAACAAACTTTTTTAAATAATTTAGAATAATTCTTAACATACAAATTAAATTCTACAGTGTTTATATATGTCCGCTCTTCATACAGCTCATACAGTCGTTTTCGACTCTTATGAATACCAACAGTGGCCCAGTCATTGAAAGAAGCGTTACTATTAACCGAGATTGTCTTAGGGACAAATGTGGTTTCAAATTGTGTGCAATACATACTAAAAAAATCGTTATAGTGTTGATTGGGATCACCATTAGTTGACAAAAGAGGTAATTTAGATATAAGTTTAGTTTTAAAAGTTTCCAGGCGATTTTTACTTTTAGGATTAACAATGATATCTTTTTTAGAAACTTTCTTGTCCACATTTGGAATTGTGATAAATTGCCCACAGTGATCTGAATCAATTAAGTTAATAATTACTTTTTGGGTAGGTATAATATCAGTGTAAATATTATCTAAGCAAGTAGCACTAGTTGGGGTTATTCTAGTAGGCTCAAGAAATTTGTGATCAAGATTGTATGACTGAAACAGGCTTATAATTTTAGAACTTAACCCAGAATTTTCTAATAAATTAATATTAAAATCACCACAACAGACTATAGACTTTTTGGAACTACTGATTTTATGCAATACTTCATCCATTACCCTTTCAAAACAATCATACAACCCTGAAGGAGGTCTATACACACTTAATATAATAAACTGCTCCAATTCTATACAGGCTATTTCAACTGTTCGCTCAACAGATAGGCTTACAATATCCTTGCGGTCTTTAAATTTAAGCTGGTTATTTACTAGGATTAATGCGCCGCCATGTATAGCATTTACCCTGCAGAATGAACTACCAACCTGGTGATTACTGAAATTGAAAATTAATTGTTGACATTTGAGCCAATGCTCCGTTATACAAAGAATATCTATGTTATTATAATTCAAAAAAAGTTCTACTTCTAATTCTTTGTTCAAAAATCCTTGTATATTTTGATGAACCAGGTTGATACTATTAAAATTCACAAAACATTCGCCTAATTCATTATCTGGCTTCCTTATAATGTTGCAAGAGGTTGCCTCTGTTGTCTGAATTTCTAATTTAAATAATTGACTGATTCATTAATTGTGATCAAACTATTGGCAGAGTAATTTAACTGAGTATTGCATTGCTCAACAGAGGCAACTCGATTAGCCAAGTTCTTGGCTGTAATAAAAAAATAATATGATAGCGACACAGCTACCTGTCTTTTACAATAGTGTGAAAGATAGCACCTGTCCACAAGATGCCTATCTTTAGTCAAATAAAAATTGTCACCAGTATAATTATTGATGTCAATTAAATGAAATACATTACTATTAAATGTCAGATCATGCAATTTGTTATTAATATAGTGCCTAAAGTAATTTTCTTCCTGTGGCAAACTTTTACTGTATGGAAATGTGAACATTACAATTTTTCTTAAATTCTTTCACGAATGTGTTACATTGGATCTATATCATAATATCAGGGAACCATTTGTGTTTACATAGGTGTGTTACGTAAAATATCGACTATAAACTAATAAATATAAGGTAGGTATGTGATATTACCGCGTAAATATTTTTATTGCAACGTTTACTTGATTTATTGACAAGGTGCTGCTGAAGTTAGGGTTCTGTCACGAAATTAGGTCACCTCACTTTTTATCGGAAGTGACCTACTTAATTAAAAATAAATATGAAAAAATAATGAATAGTTCAATAGTATTAATTATATTATTTACAGTTAAATATGTACGTAGTTAATGAGGATTTATTTTCCTAATCTGTCAAAAAAGCCTTTCATATGATTTCTCCACAATGGAAAGCCCGAAGTTGAAATATTAAATGAACCCTTTTACGAATTGTCTTAAATGGCAGCTTTAGTAGAATCATGATAGGATAATAATACGAATTAAGTACGTTAACATTTATAAAATGATTATAGACGCCTTTGTTATTTTACGAATTGAAACGTAATTCATATTTTAAATCTGTTAAAGCCGCCATTTTTGACCTCCAGGAGTCAAAACGGTGACGGTGACGGTGGTTTTCCATAATGCATTCCGCATTATGGAAAACCACCGTCACACTAAGTGGCGTTAATTCACACCTCTAGAAAATTCCCATAGGAAATTCCCGTTGAAAGAAAACCATTCAAGATCTCGTTACCTGTTTTTCCTCATCCATCAAGCACTCAAATAATTTTCTAATAGCAACAATCTTTCTTTCAACACAATATTCGTACAGAACCCATCGCCCATTTACCCGTCGAACACGTAATTACTTCGCTCACATAATTCGACGCTAGATCAACAAACAGCGCTGCGCGGGCGCCGGATTATTTGTTGCTTTAACATTTTTTATTTAGGACACGTGTGGAAGTAAGCTCACAT
The DNA here is from genome assembly GCA_916618015.1 of Xestia c-nigrum. Classification (NCBI taxonomy): domain Eukaryota; kingdom Metazoa; phylum Arthropoda; class Insecta; order Lepidoptera; family Noctuidae; genus Xestia; species Xestia c-nigrum. The sequence goes on from OU745250.1 coordinate 26,035,481, forward strand.
CATCCGATATTTAGGTGTTTGGCGGGTTTCGCGAATATTTTCTTAACAAGTTTGGTGTGAATTTTTATTTGAATCTTGATATCTATAAATTATCTTGTTATATCAGCACTTTTACTTATGACCACATACACAGGTACGTGGTGTGGGCAGATGGTCTTACCTACATTAATTTAAAAAAACGGCCATATCTTCTGGCCTGCTGGTGGTTTCCTAGTTTGCCAAGGTATATTGGTGATAAGTTATTAGTTTTAGTTTTTGCAGTTACTACTTACTTTTCAATATACCTGTTGCTCCCTAAAACTCTTAGCACTATTTTGGGACTTTCAACCAAAAACAATATTTCAAATGAAATTGTAGAACTTTTCTCACTGTCAGTACCGGTGAGAAGTGAAAGTATATTACGGCGAGAGCGGGGAGCGTGCAGGGGCGCGCGGGGACAGGCGCGCCAATTGCGCTGATTGCTTCAATTGCTACCAATAAGCGCGGGCGCACGCGAGAGGTAACGCTTCGCACCATGACCTGCCTTATTGAATGTAGATAACGATCTGTTATTGTTTACCAATATACTGTATTTGTATTGCCTTATTCACGTGCACAACCAACATGAATAAGGCCGGAGCAAACTGCGTATGTAAGGATTCCAGCAGATTAGTTTCGTTGCGTTGGTGTAGTTGTTGCAAGCATTACTGCTGAACATAGGGTTTCGAATTCCAGTTTGAACACAGCGATACTGCGTTTTTTTTTATCAGGAATTTTGCAGTATCATTCTTGAATCTAGATGTATGTCCGGTTGATGAAATTGAATTGAATGAATTGGGGTTTTTTCTATAAAATAACTAAAGAGTTGGTATTTTATGTATGACTCTGCTTAACTCTTGAAAGATTACTGGCGTGATGTTATGTATGTCTACTTCGCGAATAGAAGTAAAATATAGTTCACATCTCTGATTAAATTATAAATTCGTCCCATGTGGAAATCCTCAAGGTTTTCTTCTAAGAACTTTGAAAGTTGGTCTCATTCTAATATAACCATGACAGAGTGTTCTCTTATGATTCATTACAATTTTGGGAGAAACCTTTGTTTGGTCTACGATAGATTCAGTGAATGATTTGTTGTAAATCTCGTGACGATTAAGTTTTCTAAGAATTCAGTCGTATTCCAGTTAAATAGATCTTGAATACTATTGGCTTCAATATTGACGTCTGATAAATAGCAATGATACAACTATTGGCCACGGCGTCCATCAACACATTTCATTATCACATGACTACCAATCACCGTTTAGGGCTTCCCTACTAAGTCACAGGAGGACCAAGAATTTGTTTTCCTCATCTTACCCTATGTTTTATTAATCACTCATTATTTTTTCCTGAAACATTTTACACCTTTATTCATAATTATCCTTATCAACTGCCTAGACTTTCCCGAAATAGGTTGAGGTCAGCTGAAAACCCACCATCTCGTCATCTTGCATTTTTTTCCAAGAATTTAACCTCACCCAATTCAATCTAATATACGCTTAAAACCCATGTAATGCACCCATAGCTGCTAAGCCGACCTCGACATATACCTTGGTACGCGCACTCCTGCGCAGGGTCATCGACCTCGGCGGACATCCCAATTGCTGCACAATAAAGGTGCGTTTGCCTCGTGACCCGCCTTGAACTTCGATGGTACCTTGATCGGAGCTAGATGGGTGACGGGGACTGATCATGTTTTGTTTAGTATTGGAAGAAGGCACACAGGTGGTCGCACTTACGATTGGTTAGTGAAATGAATTAATTTCTGGTTCCTAATTCAAAATGGCAAACATGGGTCTCATAAATCAAACAGCTAATTATCTTGGTGAACTTTCAAGACCCATGATTGTAGATGGAGAGAGAAGCTCTTGGCTAAATAATAACAGCCGCTCGGGTCGATTTTTTGGCTAAGCCACGTTTTCCTAGGTTGGTCTGTGGATGAGTGACCCTTAGATATCGAGTTTCCTCCGTACCTCGAAAAATATGTTAAGCTGTTGGTCCCACCTGTCATTTGAGATCTTTGAAAGTCGTTACAGGAAATTACGGTATCTTTTCCTACTCCTCCGCTGTACTTTCTGATTAATTTCGTTGCGGGATCCAAAACAGTTAAATTCATTTTCTGGGACTTCGTCAAGCGAAAGCGCCGAGACAATGAATTGTCTCGTCGCTTTTCTGGTGGTCGCCACCGTTGATTCTGGCTTTCAGGAGTTACAGTGGTCTGGAGGCGTGTGGCGAGCTTGTCCCAAAAAAAAAGTCGTTACAGTCTTACCATCAGTCTTACCATCAGTCTTTCATCAGTCTACCATTAGTCTTACTAAGTGGCATCGGATTACTCAGTACTAACTGAGTTGTGGAGGTCAGATAGGCAGTCGCTGCATGTAAAATACTGCTCTTCAGTTGCATCCGGTAAGACTGGAAGCCGACCCCAACAAATTGTTTGTAGTTAGAGTTGGCAAATCCTACCATAACGAAACTGGAAACATGTTCTAGTTAATCTGCTTTCACACACCCACCTGATTTTATCTGTATCGGGTCGAGCTGTATTCCGGACTAAGAAAAACATTATAGTGTGCAAAACAACAGTATAGTGGTGACGCCAGGGGTTTTTCCATGTTTTTGTTCCCAAAATCCGTTTTGGCTTATTACCATTAATAATAACTAAAGCTGGTTTTCAATTTTAACAGTGTTTATGTTCCAAAGAGTTTATTTCATTTTACGAGCAGTAGAAGACCAAAGAAATGATTTATGGATGATAATCGGAATAACTAGACAAGACTTTATGAGATGGCTAGTTATATATAAGGAAGGAAGAAGGAGACAGACTAAGCCGATCGCTTTGAGAATGCCGCTGAATTTGGAGTAAGGTCAGGGAAATGACGATAATAAATACTTCCAGGTTACAAAACTGCACAAAGTCATGAAATCAAACTCAAAATCAAAATCAAACTCAAAATATTTTATTTCACATAGGTCGTTGCTTGCTATACAAAAAATGTAAAACATATTTAACATTTAACAAAAGTTAAACAGCATCCGTGAATCTAAAGATGAGGAAATAAGTACATCACTACATTACACTACTTAGTACATATTGTAAAACAAAGTCCTCCACCGCGTCTGTCTGTATGTTCGCGATAAACGCAAAAACTACTGCACCAATTTTCATGCTGTTTTCACTAATGGATAGAGTAGTTCTTGAGGAAGGTTTTAGTATGTTATTTGCATGTGGGCAAAGCTGCGGGCATCAGCTAGTACAAAATAAAATAGAAAGCTCTGTGTGCTCATCTGTACCGATCAATGAGTCAGGTCTTCCACCTTTTATTGTCGCTTTCATATCGCGGTGTCCGGTTGCCATCCGGGACAATTGCTCTGATAGACAGAAGGACTCGGACGTGGCCGAGGGATATTGGATTCTGTTGTAGTCCACCAAGGTTGAGTTCAGGTTGGAGGGGAAAGGAAAGGTCTAATCGAGGGAATTTATGTGTGGTTAGGTACCTTTGTTTTGTGTTGGCGTGTAGTGATGAACTTTGATGAATGTCTATAGGCACTTGGGCGACGTGTACGTTGCGCGTTGATATGAGGAAAAAGTATTTTATTTCAGATCTTGCGATTCACAAGATTTGAAATATGTACTTTTCACAAGTTGTGAATAGAGATTATTTGAAAATATTATTCATTTGTTAAGTTAATATAGGCAACTACACAAGAATTTGATTTACTGCCCTTACATACACTTAACTTTAACTTTTTGCCCGACTACGGCAAAACCAAAAGGAAGGATTATGATTTTAGCAGTCTATGTCTATGTGTGTATGTATATTTGTATTTACGTATGGTCCTCCGTAGTGCCTAAACTATTCACTTGATTTTTGCGAATAATCAGTGCAAGTACGTAGGATTCGATAGGACTCGATTAGATAAATTTAACAGATTTTCTCGATAAAATTAGTTTTTATGGAGTCTAAAATCGATTTTATCTAGAATAACTGTAAAATTTATCTAATCGAGTCCTATCAAGTCCTACGTACTTGCACTGCTAGTGTCAATCGATTCGTTATTACCTATAGCCCGGGTTACATAAGCTACATTTTAATCGACTTCATTCAGTGGTCGGAGTTTTAGAACTAATTGTTACAACAAGAACCTCTAGACATATTAAGATAAGATCTAAAAAAGGAAAAAAAAACACAGTTTAGTAGACAGTCGGCAAATGTTATAGAAATAAATAGTTTGAAAATATTGAACAAAAATTGTCCCCAGATGAATTATTATGAAGTTACCTATTTGAACAAACTTCGAATCAATAACACGATTATAACTGCAAAAAATAAACTCATTTTCATTGCAAACAGCGCAATAACTCAAATACTTGACCACTCTAACGTAATACTCTAACTTTCATCTGACCACCAAAAACTGTTCACAAAAAATAATGAAGATATTCTTTCGTTTCTCATACATTACTGCAACACAGAGATAAAGAATTTTCTTGTTTAGAACATAAGCAGCGACGTATATCAAAATGGGGTATTTCTCGTTGCTGGGGAGACTGGGGTAAAAAGGTAGGGGTCCGGTAATAGTCAAAGTTAGTTTTTCATAGGCTCACTAATGTTCACATTTGATGAACGACTCCAGAGTGACCACATTACCGTTATACTAGAATTTACGTATATTACAGTTCACGTGAAATTTTTTAAGAGAAAAGTTTTCGTTAAGTAGCTCAAAGTATTAAGTTACTTAGTATTAGTAGAATGTTAGCATTATTTTAGTGTTTGCTTGGGAAACTTTGTTTTGCTTGTATTAAAAATAATATACCATCACGCCTGTTATGAAGAAGTTAGGCAGAAGTTTACTGTGTGTTTGTGTGTGTACAGTCACGTCTAATAATATGTATACACTTTCCTTAATATTATAGCTATTTTCGCGAGAAATAACGATTGTAACTAGGAGATTGGATCTTTTTCATAAAAAATATGAGTTCCAGAATACTATGTACGTAATAACATTAAATTTTAATCAGTACATTAGGAGAAACATAATTTAAAAATTCTTAAGTGTTTACATATTATTAGACGTGGCTGTACACCTACCACATTTCGGCAGTTATGTTTTAACTTCTCTGTTGAGAAGAGGCCTCTGCTTAGCTGTAGGACATTAATATTCATTGTTTTGAACAACAAGTAAGCCTAAATTGTCCTCTAGCGACAGAGAAATTCCTGATGTAAAAATCAAAATTATATTTCGCCTGACCTGGTAATCAAACATAAAGGGTGTAAAACACTTCTTCACGAAGCCAAGAGGCACTTTTTCTCCCCATCATTGCAATCATTTTTTTGTTCTACACCATACCGTAAAGTTACAACTTTTTGACAAGTTTTTTTTTTTAAATACATGTTTTTTTTGTAAGATTTTGACATGTCCACGACCCCTGTACTATTCAATCCATCCATCAGCACATGGGTTTAAGTGCGTAACATTGAGTTCTACAACAAAACATGATTTATAACCTCAAAAAAAAACAGTTGTTCCCCAGTAATAATTTTTGCATAAAGTTACTTAGTTTGATGTACAGAATGCTTGGTTAACGGCTTTGTGATGAGGTGGTTTACACCCTGTAGAATCTCATGCTTGGCAGGCCACTGCCAAGCATGAGATTCTACAGGGTGTAGTACATTTCAGTTTTTCCTCGTTGTTCTAGTGGGCACAAGTGCCAACTTGTGCCCACTAGAACAACGAGGAAAAACTGAAATGTACTACCATAACGTGTTGTTAGTGCGTAAACCTGGCATCAGAGGTTTTATAGTCTAACTTCACTAATATTAATAAAACTACAAGAAGATTCTCGAGATATATTAAGAAGATTAAAGGCACATTCTTTTAATGATATATCGGCAATAATTAGTATCAAAAGAGAATACGGTGAGAGACTAATGGCTAATGTTACAGATGGAACAAAATGGACGACATTAAAAAAGTTAAACGACATTGTGTATCTTTGTAATTATTATCGTGAGACAGCTGCTGCGGTATGTGGACGAAATAAAAGGACTTTATTAATACGTCATGGGTATTTCTAATGCAATTAACAAAATTGTATAACAGCACTCTTCTAATGGGTTGCGGGCCTGTTCGAAAGAGATACCGCAGCCCCGGAACATAAAGGGTGAGGAAGGAACATGGATGGGTTTTAGTCAGTAAGAGTCTGACACTCCCTCCGGCTCCGCCTAGAGTGGCAGTAGTCATTTGAAGATTTCCCAACCTAAAAAACAAAAAAAAACACTCCTCTAATATCCTTAAGTGATCGGCGGTGGTAACATATACTTTTACTTATCACACTTATTAGTCCCATGTTATAAGGGATGAGCTAATTGCCAATTGGAAACCAATTGTCAACTGGGCACATTCGGTGTTCGGGCTCCTGATAATTAAATCAGTAATTACAAAGAGTAGGTACGTAAATAAGAAAGAAGTATTCAACTCTTCGAAATATTTTTGTAACTTCAGGCTTATTATTTTAAAATAAAACGTTTGTCGAAATTGACAGCAATAAAAACAAATCCTGGTGTACAATATTTGACAAAAAAATACACACACTAACCTTAGTTTGCACACTAAAAGACGTAAATAAGCATCTAAGAGACTGTGATGAAGGAATTAATTTGTAACTTCAAATAACTTTCAACAATTCACATTTTTCCCTCAAATATCTTACAAAATCATTGTTTACACACATCTGCCTATAAATCACTCACTTTCAAACAAAGAGAAGAAAAAAACATCCAAAACACAATCATCCCCCAACCTGCTCGGTCACGACTTTATCACAAGATTTATGATAATGATTATTCATCTGAGCAACCTCCGCCCACGGCACAAGGTGATGTCCGACCGGAAGCGGAAGGGCGCTGGGCGGGCGGCCGCCCCGTGTCTTAATTTCCGGTCACATCGCATCACAGATCTCCTTACGATTATGCCCACTCTTATCCCGGGGTGATGCTGGATCGCGTATTTTTCGTGGAAATGGGGAGTGTGTAGATGTTTTGGTAGATCGTATTGATACATATGAATTCTGGACTGTTTTGTAAGTAATGAAAATAAACAATGGCATACAAATTTTATTTACAGGATTTACTTTTGAGGAACTCATGGCAAAATAATAACAGCCGCTCGGGTCGATCTTCAGGTAAAACCGTGTTTGCCTAGGTTGGTCTGTGGGTGGGTGACCACCCTTACATACCGAGTTTCCTCCGTGCGGTCGGCCACGGCTGTCATTTGTCCATCTTTGACAGTCGTTACAGATACCCAGGTAGGTAGTCAGTGACCCAAAAAGTCTGACAACCCGTCTAACCAAGAGGTATCGTATTTCCCAGTACTAACTGTGATGTGGAGGTCAGATAGGCAGTCGCTCCATGTAAAATACTGGTATTCAGCTGCGTCCGGTTAGACTGGAAGCCGACCCCAACATAGTTGGGAAAACGCTAGGCAGATGATACTTATTTAATTAACATACAAAACAATTTTTTGAACAGGCACTGTTTTATTTTTACAATTTACTACAAATTCGCATTAACATTAAGCTCAGTTAGTCTTCTTTGTTTCTCAACCGGTCAAACTTTTCTCCACCGGTTATATCCACTGACTTGTACCTTGTCAGTGGAAATAACCGGTGGAGAAAAGTTTTATCCCCTGCCCATGCTAGCCCTACTGTGGTGAGTACCTTACCTCCTGATGCTAGAGTTTTTTATGCCGCCCATGGATCTCTGTCTTGGATCAGATAGTGATATAACAATTTTATACAATTTACTAACTTCGACTTCATCCGCTTTGCATTTACAGAATATCTAGCATTCGGTGTAGCTTTCCATATTTTTTTTAATGTTAGTTAATTTATCAAGGTTCTATGCTATTTTATTAGTGTATCCTTACTGGTTAAATAATGCAGAGTGATTGGTCATTCCGCACATCTCATCTCACTTGTACTGATCAAAAATCTGCCATCACTTTTCTACATAAAGCTACACTTTATATCTCCAAACGCTATTACATTCCCAATGCGAATTTCAAACGTCCAATCTTTGAATATAACGCAAGAAAAACACATATAATTTGACAAAACCGACCTTAAGCCCTTCAAATAACCCGCATGTTGTCGCGATCACCTTATTCGGCTCGATCAGGGTGGACGGGGGAATATTGGAATATTTTTCATACAAACACGAGTCTACGTGGACACTTCTACTTGATACAATATTGCTGAGGAATTATAGCGTGGGCTTACATGGCCCAAACCTTTTACTGTCAGTTTTCAAAAGTACACATACTCGTACATTTTCTTATTAACTGACTCTCAAGAGGAGGACTTTATATTCGTATCAGTTCTGAAATCTGAAAGGATTTTTCCATATTTTCCACCGAATCATCTCTATGTGGCATTTGCGTGGGTTAGCATAGGTAAGCCAAACTACACATTGTAATAGGCAGAAGATACCTATCAAAGAAGCATTAATTGGCATTCATTTGGCACATACAATGTTGATTTGCCAGCTACGCTGCCAAAACATGAATGCATTAATAACAGTCATTATTTATACGATTATGATTTAATAATATGCATTTACAACAAACGATCATTAATGGTTTTAGATATGAATGGGGGCTATTGATATTGTCGCGTCGCGTCGTCCAGTATGAAAACCAGTTCTTCCTTCGTCTTCTCGTAGATTATAACAAGTCCATTTCGGTCCATGTTCACCAAAAATATGACGGTCTGATTATCTAAAAACAGCTGCTTAAGAAACATTTTTGTATGGGAACTTTGGGAACATGTCACAGTGACAGCTGTCTTTAGATAATCAGACCGTTATTTTTTTGGTGAATATGGACCTAAATGGACTTGTTAGAATCTACGAGAAAAAGAAGGAAGAACAACAACATCAATAATTAAAACTGAAGATGCTTCTGATTTTTATAAGATTTTGCCAAATAGCTGTTTTTCTGTCGCCATGTAACCCTTTACTTACCGTAGGTGGTTGTGTCACTGTCCGCCGGCGGTCAAACTTTATATATTTTATGTTTCGGTACACCGCGCCTCACCCCTCACCCCGCACCCTGCTCTCCGCACCCCGCGACCCGCTCTACCCGCATTTATTACAGCACTTGTTTCTAGTCGAGCTTTAGAATAGGTATATCTTATGTGTGTGTGTGTGTTTTAGGTAAACCCACTTATCTTTTCAGTGAAATATTCTGAATGTAGTATCCAAAGTTGGCCTGATGATGTCCTTTTGGCTGAAGCTACCATTAAACAGAATAGAAACCCTAAAGCTTCAGAAGAGAGCATTTATTGAAGTGACAGGGATTGTTGATTGATCCTCATATTGTTGATAAATATTGTTAATTTGTATTTTTGGGTTTACTGAATGGTATGCCTCGTATCGGCCTCAGTTTTAAACCTTGAGTATCTCAGAAAATTACAAAAATGGAGATACTAATTATGTTTTCAATGGTAGGTAGTTAGACACGAACAGTAATCTTGTATGAAGTCTAGTTTAATCTAATCCAAACAAAAGTAGCCAAACTCAAGAAAAACACACCTTCAACTATCCCTTTGAAAGTGGCCCCACACCCTACATCTTGACAATATCGGACTATCTCGTTATAATAACGAAAGAGTCGTCCAATACAGCGGGTGTCCGTTTACGAGGAACCCTAATCTCACGGAACCCACCTTGATATCGCCTTAATAAAGACGTCACGTGGACACTCATCGTAAAAATCATCTGACGCGATAGAACTAGCTATGTGCAAGAGGACAATGGGGAGAGTAGATAGTGATGTATATGTGTGTGTGTATTAAAAGGTATAAAAATTCAACCTTATTGAAATATTTTTCGGTGCTGAAAATATGAGATTTTATATTTTCACCCATCCATCAACTTAGTTTAACAATTTGCTGTAGAGCATAAGCTTCTTTGAACTTGCAACGTAATATTTAGAGACCAGATACTTTCCTATTTAAAAATGCATTATCTTTTTCATTTCAAATCCTAGGCACACTTATTGTGACATTGTAAATTTGTCAGACATTTACAGAGATTTACGTATTTCCATTTCCAAACTTAGGAAATTACTTTTTAGGGTATTGCTGTCATAATGCTACGCAATTTTGGAAAAACTGTCAAGCGAAGCTAGTATACTTTTTATACAAACAATACAAAACCTGTCCAAACCCGAATGGGTGGAAAACAGTCTGCTGCCTCTAGCTGTGTACTTATGTAGACCGTACGTTTTCTGAAAACCTTCAATTCCACTACAATTTGAAGTAGCAAAACACAGCTTGGAATAAATACGCAATCAAATCAGAGGAGAGGAAGGTGGGTAAGTTTGGACAACAAAAATAAAAGTAATAAAAAGCAGACGGACGCCGCGATGACCGTCCGGGGCGACATGTGGCTAGCCACTTGCATTTTTTAAAAATAAAATTTGCATACGTTTAGGGTCCCGCACGCTTTTCATGGCGGGCTAGGAGACATTTTTAAACAATATTACGAAGGCTAAGGAGTTTATAAAGCGGTTTATACTGCGGTAAGTTCGGGGATCGTCTAATGAAATTGTTTTTGGCTATACGCTCCGCTGTAAAGTTTTATTAGAATCGAATTCTGTTTTGGTAAAAACGTTTTTTGGTGATCAGAATTCGGATAGAGTTAGAAAATAATCCGAGATAAACGTGCGTCTATGTGCGCGAAAATCCTGAATACGGGTACCTATTTGAATAAAAAAGTAAATATCGGGCAGAGCTTTGTGGAAGCTAAATGAATTTGGCCATCTTTGAAAAAGGTCTATATTCTGTAAATAAGAACGAACCGAATAACGAGTAGTGACTTCCAATTTAACTTTTAATATACTTTTTTTTCTGTGATACTATTTTTACTTACGTGTATTTCTACTTATGTTCAAAAGCATACAAACCACAACTTACTTTAACGATGACGCAATCAACGTATCCCCCATTTTAAAACAGGGCGAAAGCTATTCTCCGTCCATCATTTCAGCTGAACTTCAGTAATGTATCACACATCTCACAATCCCATCCAAGTGGTCTTCTCATCAGTTCCCCTTCCCAAGCCATTCGGAACTACTTAACAGATTATTTTCAGATCTCCCTTTAATTACCGAATTAAAAGCCACTGGCCTGTGAAAGTTCCACCATTCAGTTCTCACGTCAGTCATTCAGTATCGTTAAAAACAAAACCACCTCAATGTGACATAGGGAAACCATATCTCCACATGTCACGTGACTTTCAATCTTATAGCCTAAGTGATAAGGTGTGCGATGCGCGGTGTTATGTCGTGTAATGTGTCTCCCACGGTGTTGATGATTCTATTTACGTATGTGTTGGTTTCGAAGTGTATCGAGATGAGATTGTTATGTATGTAGTTTTAGACGGTATGGATGATTGTTGAATTTTATTAAGAGGTATAAAACAAGTGAAGTTGCGTAGCTATTGTATCGTATCATTTTTTTTATTTATGGTCTTTGTCTTGCAATTATTATAATGTTAAAGTTGTTGTTGTGTTAATCTTCGGTTTAAGTCTAAATGTTTGTGTTTGTATAATTGCGTTCTGTTTGTTAATATTGTATGCACGTCATGACTTTGCGACGAATAAATGTTTTTTCTTTCTTTCTTTCTATTGCCTCAATATTTTTATTTAAAAGTATCCCATAAGCTTAATTGGTAAGGCTAGCCCGATATAGTAACCGTATAAAACTTATAACTTAAGAAATACTGTTTTTTGGCATTAAATTTTAAAACTTTCGGATAATGGCATAGTGGCCAAACTAAAACACCCTGAAAAATCTGTTAATGAACATTGAACAGCTTTTAAGTCATGTTTCTTTTCTCGCACATCCTTTACCGCTTGACAAGTCGCCGCACTACAAGCAACATTAAGTCGTATCAATCGACAAAAGGCCGTACATCATCACGTACATTCACCTCGCGCGGTCGACGGGCATCGCGTTTTTTTAATTATATTTTTATTTCAATTTCGCAGGCGGTCCACATGTGGCGCCTTTACCCTTCCCACGTGAGAGCAGTTCCACAGGTATTTTAGACTTTGTTTAGGTGACGTTAAGGTTGGTTTTGGATTATTTTGTGATTATATGTTTGCCTGTAAGTTAGTAAGCGTTAAATGAACACAAGCAAAGCGTGGACACGTTTATGGTAGAACGCTGGGAACACCTGGAACGGTTCTTGTAACATATTTATACGATTTCTCGGAACAAACGTTTGTTTTGGCACATTCAGATCGTGTTTTGTTATTAATTTTATAATTAATGTGCTGAGAATATGTATGACTTGTTTCGGCCGGAATCCGAGGTAGCCATTGTAAATCATTCGTGTTTAATGAGGTGGGCAAGTGATATGAAACGTTTTGGTAAAGAGAAAGTCATTCAAGATCGCACCAACACATAGCAAGATTGGGTTTAAAAACTCGAAATAATTGGTACTTTGTACGAACCATCGTGTACCTATTTGCAAGCGTGTTAAGTTACTGTATCATAAATATTCCATGTATATTATGTATAATGTCCCTGATAAAGGAAATCAGCCTATAATTAAAAAAAAACACTTTTTGTGACTGTGCAAAACCACAGAACATACAGTTAATTTCTTGATCTGCAAATCAGATCGTGAATAATGACACAACTTTAAAAGATAATAATGATAGTAACGCTGGACATTACACACACAGCGCCATCTAGTGCCACACTAAGCAAGGCTTGTATCGTGGACACCAGATGGTTGAAATACTACGTATATGTGTACGTTTTGTTTGTAAATACATACTTATTACACATAAAAACATCCATGACTCGGAAACAAATGTCCGAAATCTAAAGGTTGTCAAATTTGTTCCTCTTTTGACTGCTTTCACCTGAGAACCTGCTCGTTACTTGCATGCCAACTTCTCTAAAAGTGTAACCCAGTATGACCTTCGCAAACGGCTCTCCTGTCAGACTCATCACTCGACATTACTCACACAAAACCAGATGATCTAGCGACGACTATGTTTTCTCAGCCGACTGCGCCTGTTAACGTCATTAGCTGGTTGTCATCGCGACGGCTCCTGATTTATTGTCTGAACTGCGGACTGACAGACAAAATCACTGATGTGTCTCATTAGATTATTTTGTTATTGGTTTTTTTTTTGTTTGTGTCATGCTGAATTCGTTATGGCATTATTCGTTTGAAATTATACAGTGGTTTTTCATACGCCATAAGACTCAATGTCTCCCATTTTCCACCTATACCTAGACAAATTGTTTTTGTTTCCGACTTTCTGTGTTCTTTGTCATCTTCAGTGTCGTTAATGTATTTTGGGCTATTAAGTTATTGGAAATTACAGCAACCTGAAAATTGGCTGCCGTAATGTCCAAGAATTCACAAACTCCCGGAGTAAAGATACAACTAATATTGTCCACAGATTTACCAAGATTTTTCGAATTCGAAGTTAGTGCAAACATAACTTTTCTCAGCGTTGATTTAGAAGTGAACAAAGGATTAATCACAAAGTTTATTCAATGGCATCTAATTTCCACGGTTACTCCTCGAATGCCTACCACACCAACCCACCTTCAGTGCAAGTTTATTTTCGTTGCTCTCGTGTCTTAACCAAAATATTTAGTGAACATAAAGATTCCGATCCCCACACTACTGCTCATCCTCTCAGCTAATCCAAATACGTTTGTCCACAAAAATGCGTTCAACCTTTATTTTGGGAAAACACGACTATTTCGATGGCGGACGCGACAGGTGTCGTGAGTTTAGGGTTGCCGAGAAACGAAATAAATTATAGATCATCATGAAGCAGAAACGGCAACATAGGGATATTAATTTAGTCTTTTGACAAATCATTTACTGAAGTACACTGCAAACTAAGAGGAAATTCAGCAACATACATGTGTGGTTCTGCCCACATAATAATATAATAACTAGTTGGACTACATTTTAATTAAGATAACGAAATATGACTGCTTTACACAGTCTATAATATGTAGGTATGCTATTTTCTTATATTGTAATCGTTTAGAAATCGTTTTTCTTATAAAATATTACTTTAACTTCGTGTGTGTGTCAGCCCTAGTGTACAGGCGCAGGCGCCGTGTCGCTGTCGCGGTCGAGCGCGACATTCGTCATTGTCGCGCCATACGCTGGTAACGTCGCCGCTTTTTCCACCGAACCTAACGTTAACACGTCTCTAGACGTAGGCGTACAAACAAATACCTGCGCCGCGCATAAATCTCGCGACATTAACCTTCTGACACCAAATAATTTACAGTTTTGACGGCAGACTGCACGGTCTAATAAAAAATCATAAATCACTTTTTTGTATGTTTATTTAGTTTTCAATTTTAATATTTGTGTAGGTTTACACTGAGTGAGTTATGAAGCTTGTACCGGATGTACGGAAAATATGTCCGCCTTCTTTGTGTCTCGCGCAAGGTGCATAAAACATAAAAAAGAGAAAACCCACAGTTATTTACCTTCCTGTATTTTTGGCTCACGAACCAAAGAAAAGCTAGTCTCGTTCGTAATTACCAAAACAACGTTCAAAGCGCGCTACAATCCACTGAAGTTCATCATAAAACTGCCCAATTCTACGTCCCAGAAACACATCAAATAATTTCACTTTCGATTGTTTTCGTAACGTCAGTTATTAAAAGTGGGTAGGATGGGTCAAAGCAACAGAGGTTGGCGGGCGGCCAAAGCTTGCGGGCATTAATCAAACGAGTAGAGGATCACTCAAAAATCGCTTCGTACGCTCGACAGACGTATCGATAAGTTTGACGATCTTGTAAACACTAACGTTTTTTCAACGTGGCCCGTGGGTGTAGATTAGTGTGAGGTACAGAGATTAGTGTTGTTTGTTGTAGTTTTTTGTGCAACAACTCGGAGGAATTTACAAGTTTTCTTCTCTTAGCGCGCAATGGGATTTTCCTGGGTTTCGCAGACTATTTTTATGATGAAAAACAAATCTTGTTTTGAGGACAGCTACGATGAGTTTCCACAAGTAAACAACAGGCAGTGACGAACACTAGGTACTTAAAAAAAATCATCAGTAAAACTACCTGCAGAACTTTCATCTTTAGATCACACATTAGAATTGATCTTATGAGATTGAACGGTTTAACTTAGTTTGCAATTATGCATCTTCTGTCCTATTTTCGCCATCAGTAAAACATGCAACAGCCTCTAATCTCACAGTACTCTGTGCTCAAGGTAAACAGGGAGCGTTCACACTGGCCGTCAGCGGCGCGCATTAGCCCGTCAACGCGGCATCGTGTGAACCGCCTTTATCAACAGCGACTGACTATGATCTCATAACTGGAGTATAGAGGTGTGATCTCATTGTGGCGAGAGGCAAAAAAACAGTCAATGTATCGATAGATAATGTCCAGAAATCTTGTGGGATTAGGTGGAAAGTTGACGTCGGTAGTTAATTTTTTTGTCGTGCATATTTTTGGGTAATCCTCCCTAGGAAAAATGCAAGTATTTTGTAAGAAAGCACGTTTAAATCCTATTGTATTTAACGTTAACTATAAATTTTTGGTAATTAATCTAGCTGTAGAAACGATAGTTTACTGATAATTTACCGTGTGTCAGGTGCAGTATGTTTTCTTTTCTTATAATTTAAATGTTCTTTGCGTGTGGAAATACTTTCTCCATGAAAAGTATCCTTATTACGACCTAATTAAGGCACATTGTAACCACTGGTGTTCCATTGTGACCGCTTAAGATCAAGCCCTGCTTTTATATCATTACTTATGAGTTGCTATTTATTATGTGTTCATGCACATATAACGCGAGTTGTTATAAGAAGAAATCGTGCATTTTGTGAATTTCCCGGTTTCTCGAAACCGATTCAATTGTTTTTATTTATTATACGTTTGTATTAAGTAAACTTCCTGGCGCCAAAATATTTTAAACATTCAAATTATACCTATGATACTGTGAAAACAATGCAATGCACACAAGTTATGATCTCTCGTGAATATTGATAAATAGATCGTTCATATGATTTGATAAATGTTGGGTAAATAAACTTGGGGTTTATGTGAATACATAAATAAATAAATATGAATTCAATAATATGCACGATGGTTCGTTCATTTCTGATTTTAGCCCCCTGGTACCTGGTGTCCAGGACACAAACCTCGTTGCTTAGTGTGGCACTAGATGGCTCTGCTTGTAATGTCCAGCGATATTTATTTAATTTATTAATTCACTTATTAACTGGTGGTATCGATATTTTACTATAATTTGGTACTATTCTGGTAGCTATTACCAAGGCGAACAATATTGATACTGCGGTTCATTCTCCAGAAATAATGACACTAGGAGCCTTTAGCTCTTACTGGGAACTGTGTAAACATTCATACCTAAACAATTCGAGGCCTTGTAGAAACGATGACTAGCCTTTAAAAGTGGTATTTGGAAATGGGCCTCGCTTAATCAACACTTAGGTATGTACCTACTAGTAAATAATAAAAAAAAATGTGTCACTTCAGATAGATAGTTGGTTTTTTGTACAATTTAAGAGTTTTCATATTTTTCCCTATTTCCCAATACATAAGCATTCGCAAAACCATATTGCCATGAATATGTTGTGTGCTAATACATAATATACGATGTTATCCGGCCTGCCAGCGAGTATGGCGAATTAACCAGCGCTTCAGAACATAGCTATATTTTACAATAATAAATGTATGCCGCACACGATATATGTATTTTTACACGCCTCTCGTTGGTGCCACTGTGTGAACTTCATCAGTAGGTTCGTTTGAAAATTCTAGTTAGTTTTTGAGTAGTATAAGTCATATTAAGAGAAAGAGAACCTGAGGTCTGAAAGAAACCGTATAGAGTCCAACCTATGTTTAAGGTACTTTTCGTAGTCATTTGAAAATGTTAAGGAATATTCCGAATTCCTACTTAAGAAATTGGTTTTTGTAGCCATAAATAGCTAAAGAAGCTAAAGCTATATTACCACTATATTTCAAATATATTAAAGAAACTCACCGACGAATAATGTGGGTAGATTCGCGGCGGTTGGAAATCCGTTGTCTGCGATCGCCGAATCCATGTGTGTGTACAATCACACATACTGTTATGTATTTGTACACTCAGCCTTTTGCTCCGACGTCCATTGTAATTCCAAATTCCATTGTAATAACTAATTTTGTTTTTGAACTCAATGCTCAGCAATATTCGTCTACGGGCACTGTACACTTTCTAGGAAGCAATTGTTTTGTTTTATTTAGCTCAATAGGTAATATTAACTAGGCCGTAGTCTCACTCTCAATGAAATATCATTGCGGTTTTGCAATTTAAAAATGCGTAGGTCGTTGCGGCATCGGCCGGCACGAAGTGCGAAATATCATAAACTGTGTTTCGTTTTCGGATAAGTACTTATTATTTAGCAGGTATCTTCGTGTTTTATTATTACCAATATAAAGTTAGGTTTTCTCTGTGACAAAAACATTTATTGTATACTATTTATTTATTAGTTTTATTACGTACACTTATAAATGCCCATTTAATATAATAACATTATTTATTTACCACCTACTACCCTCATCCGTGTGTCACTGCGGGGGCCTACTGAAAACCAGCGCTGAGTGTTTTACACCCAGCATATGCTGAGTTGGCTACCCTTTCGTTATGGGCATGTTCAGCGCAGTTGAGCTGTTTTAATTTAATTGTTAAGCTGTTTGTTGTTATAATCTATATGTATGTGCTGCTCTTTGTGTTGTGCTGTCCATTAGCGAATAAATGATTATTCTATTCTATTCTATTCTATTCACTATACGGCTGACAATTGCATTGTGTTATTTCGACGTACCTTCAAACATAGCTTACTGCGTTTTTCTACTCTACACACTGTACCGCGCGCTAAAAAGATTTATATCTCCTTAGCGTTTATTAGCTGATATATTTATCACAAATACTCAGAGATATTGCTCTGCTAACCCTCTCCGATGCTGTGCAAAAAAATTGTCTAAATATCGTAAATCATACGCTAGGTGTCTAGCCCCCAATCTAGCTAATAGGCTGAAAAAAATGTAGCTCTGAGAAAATGTACAATACAAAGCAATAATAAATATTATACAATGCAGTCTGTCTTTATTATGATAGCTTATTATTATAGTCCTGAGAAATTGAAGTGATATAAAGTGGATGAAAAAATTGAGCATGCTATTTGTTCGAAGTGTTTAAAAGTATGAGGGCAATCGGCGCTGTTACATTTATTTTTGTAAGTTAGTTAGCATTTCTGTCGAGAAGCTTGCCGAAAGTTAATCAGAAATTAATTAAAACATGTTTGATTACGTGATCTCAAAAATTGTAAATCTAAACATCTTTAGCATAATAAATTAAATTAAATTTAATTTTAGGATATGTTAGTTCAAAATAACTGCTTTTTACTAAATGCATTAGAAAATGTGTTGGTACTTTTAACAAAAAAAAACTTAGATGTTTTTTTCTGTAAGTACGAGTATGTGTTGGTTCCGATAGATCCAGGCGTTTTGGAGATAAGCATATCTTTTCTTGCAATTGCAAGACTCTGAAATGGATATATTTATTGCGACTATCAGGCTTCCGTGTAAACATTTGGTAAAAAACTAACATTAGTGTGCTTTTCATAATTTTCCATCATATTTCAAACTGAAAAACAACCACGTGTAAGTCCGATCAAACTTTTATAAACAAAAATAAAATAATTTATAAAATATATCCGTATTATAATTGCATATAATCTTCAAACGTAACTCAAAGTCTCAAGCAATATTATAGACCTGACATTATGCGAATAAAAATTATGAAAATATTCAATAAAAAACATTCTAAACGTAGCAAAGAGACTTACGAAAAGTGCGTCTTTACAAGATCAGTAATAAATTACAGGAAAAATGTGTCTTTTCTGCCAAGTGCAATGTCGGGCTAATGAGAGAGCTGTTTTATGTTGTAATAGTGAGCCGAGCGCGACGTGTTTCATATTATAGTGATCATCATTAATGTTCATCAGACGATGTTCGAGGTGTTCTGTGTGACTGTGTAGGTAGGACTTCAAACAGTGGACTTACGTCTTTTGTAATGATTTTCATCGTTTTATCTGAATTTTCGAGCGTCTATTGTTTATATCAAATGAAGCACCTGTCCCACAATGTCAAGACATACCGTCGACCCATCTTGATTCGTTGACCGTGATCAAACCTTACCTTCATTGTAAAATAATAAACGAGAGGACCTTCTCTTTAACGGACTATTAGTTTTGTTTTTAAAACTCAATCAAAACAAAATCATTTAAGCTCAATTCTGCATTTTTAGCTCAATCTAATCCGTATCTTACAATAATTGTTCACACGTACCTAAATACCTACTTATCATTTAATAATACATAGGTATGTTTAATTAAATTCATTCCGTACGTACTTCGTTTTGTGTAGCTACATCTGGTGACCGCACTGGAAGAAAACTATATTTCACAATATTTTATACCTTTAAACTACTGAATGCCACTGATTCAGAATGATGATTCACAAACATCATCTACCTACATGATTACCACGTCACCTCAAAATGATGATAATAATTCGTCACCCTATATTTTGAATGAGACCGATCAATTCACACATTTCAAAGTTATGATCCCTTTGAGTTATGGAGACAATTGATAAATGATTACAAATGAATAAGATTTTTTCAAATTAACCGTAACATTGCCTACTTGTTTGTAATGTGGGGACATTAATAATTGTGTCCTAATCTATCTTCAGTTTAGTTACAGTGTGGGATGTGTCTAGGGGTTTTATCTAGGTTTGATTAACCAGTGGAAGGTGGGATGAAGAATTTGGGTCATAGGAATGAAGATGCAACTTAAAGAAACAATATATGAACGAAGTGAAAGATGAAAAGGCTAGATATATCGGGTGGTTCATGAGATGACGAGTAATAGAGCAGTATGGGAGAAGAACTTGCTACGACGAATACAAATAACTATTATAATATGTATAGTAATTTATTGTAAATAATAATTGTGATAAGGATAGAAGAATGCTGAAACTTAATCGTATTCTCTACCAAAACATTCGTCGGAGTTCTGTGACGACACAATTTACAACAATTATCGACAACTAGTGATAGTGTAGGCTTATAACTTTCCACTCCAAAAGTATGTGATGTAATATAACCTGGCAATCCAGAAAAAGTCTAGAAGATGAACTCTCTAGAAATAAGCGCATACATTTCTAAATGAGTAATGTACCAGACTGATTGGAATTTCTCATTATTAACCACCAACATAAAATTCTACAGATTCCTCTACAAAAGAAAATAAAATTGGCATTACACGCCAGGTATAATAAATACCGCGCCGATGTTTACCTTAGGGGACGCACTATTTCTGGCGAGCCGCGTGCCGACACGGCACGACTCACTTTGTTCACCATTTTATAAATAATACCAAGTTTGTAAGAGGTAGGTTAATCTGGAAACTGAGATTAAGAAGTATTCTGGGATCTTTTACCTGTACAAAAAGTTTCAGATGTACAATAATCAACTTAATACCTTTTATGTAATCGTCAATGCAGCCTATTTTCTTGACAGCAAGAGTCTAAGCGGTTTTTCTCAACTTCAACTCGTCAGATAGTCTGCAATTGTAACGAACCAACCTTTAAACTTTGAGTACATATGGATGTTCTTTTCTACACTGTCGATCTGATAAGTAACCAAAAATCAGAATCCTGTGATATACACTTCAGTCCACCTCTTCTTCACCAAGACACCTGTCTGCACAAACAGAACAGATTAATAACACAGAGATATTTAATTCTAATGTATTTTTCTTGTAAACTGAGAAAACTTTCAAAATATTACAGCGGGTAGGTATATCTACAGAGTTGTCAGCCCACGTGATTATTTCAAATCAATCAAACTTCTCAGCGCTCCACACGTGCACCCAAACACATCGCCTCCACTCTAAGAGTTCCTCTGAATAAATGTGGGTGCATTAGTTGTGGCGTCTATCCCCATTAGTAACGTGGCCAGTCACTCCATCATACAACCTACAAGCGCTATTAAAAATATACTTCATGAGTCTGTTTGTTTTGTCTTCGGGCACTTTTTAATATAATGTTAGCACGTCACTCTATTAGTTGTGAGTATGTGTACCTACTGTACGATATAGATATAAGATCAGTCTTAGCGTAGCCTTGATAATGTGCTAGGCACTTTTCGTACTTACACAAGCTGTTAACGAATATGTGGAATACAAAGCAGAGATGAGAATATGTCTTGTCTAAAACATAGAGCTCTAACAAAGCAGTCTATTTCGTCTCTTTACTTTGATGTCTAATTACGATAGTCATCGCTTTGCAGCATCACCTAGAACTTCTTATTCAAAACCAATCTTGAATAAGGAATCGCACATTTGCTCTATTTTGAGAGCAGTTGTATCTAACTCGTAATAAACAGGCGTTAATCATCGCTCACCTCAAAAGCGAATTATATCGCTTGGTACAGACAGAGGCTCTTTCATGCGCGGCCATCCGGGGCCATGGCGGGCCATCCGGCGGCCGGATGCGTGCATCCTGACATCCACACCGCGGCTCAGGTTACTGCGGGCCCATAATCTTATGTGATGGACGAAAATATGGGTAGATGTCTAATAAGATTGAACTGTGTATGAAAATGATTCAGACTTGAAGAAGTACCTACCTACTGCTGAACGTGAATATCCAAGACTGCAACAGCTCAGGAATATTTCAGAAAGTCATCATTTTTGTAAATTATAGCCTACGAGTGAACTTTAAGCATAATAATACACCGAAGTAGATATGATCTTCAAGTTCATTATCACGATACCTACTTTATGAACAACCCAATAAGACTTTCAGGGATATTCTCAACTACCAGACTGTTCTATCAGCGGTAACGATGATGGAAAACTTGACACAAGCTATCGAAAACTGTTTGCCTTTCCTGTTGAAATAAAAACGCAAACGCTTGGAAAGCTAAGTTATTTTTTTTTAATACAAAATGGTTCTTAAGAAATCTACATTTCCCACAGGAAGTTTCCTAGGCAACATGAAACACCATGTCATACCTAAAAACTAGATGCCAGTTTATTGCCGTTACCCGTTTGAATGAGTGAGTCAGTCGGATGTCGAACCCAATACGGACTCAAATAGCCGATCACGTCTAATATTAACCGAGGACACCTCACCGGTGAGATTAACACGTGTCGGGAGGAACTCAACTACACACCTATCGGTACTTCGTGGAATCGGGAATATTTTGATGTTACGACGTTTTCCTTTTTGAATTCGCGAAGTCGGTTAGTAAATGATTTAATGCGTCAACCATGTTAGAGAAGATTTATAGTTTGTGAGCTGAAAAATATGTATCTATCTCATGTGTTTAAATTGTTAGGTAAGCTTTGACTAGGCGTAGAAATCCGTCAACACAAAGAAACGGGCTCAAACCTCGGTCAAAAAGGTAAACACAGACTGAATACAAGACTTACCCTTACCTATGAGCAGACACTTCTTGAATTTTTAAACCAAGACTCTAAATTCTGAACATAGACTGTAGGTACCTAGGTCCTATACCAACATTTTTTTAATTCCAATCAATGTCCTAAAAAATATTCCTGTATTGGTAACCATCAAGCAAAGTCAATCAGTCGGCTATTACAGCACACCATCTAGGAATCTATGGACGTTTACCTACCTATACTTAACGTCACTAAATCTCAATAGGCACTGTTGGCAAGCAACTCAATTAACAGGTAGAGGCGCCATTCCGGTCATATTGTTTGGCAGGACGGGTCCCGACGCGTCTCCGTGTCATTCAACGTCGCGCTCATTTGGCACGCGTCGCGAGCTAGCCGGCTACCACGTTCTTCTGCGAGCCTGGTACTCGCAGCTATTTCATTATCAATTTGGTAGCGTCAATTGTCAACGTTCCTAGAATCACTAACATTGTATACGAAAATAAATGCGTGTGGCTACTGTGGTATAGGTATTTCCGCTGAGGTGAGGTGAGACTGGCATTTTGGACTGTGACGCACTGGTATGGTGCGCCCGAGTTTTATAAAAACTGAAGACTGAAAGTACCCAATGGGGTAAGTGATTGTGAACCCTTGTTTTCTCGCTCTTGTAATCGAAGCACCAGAGCCTACACGTATCAATCGCAAGGCTTTCAACAAGATTGACATCAACTTTTCGGTTGCTATGTCACCATTAGCATCTGTTCAACGTTATCGCTCAGGTTGGTTGGTTTATTAGAATCGTGATAACATTTCAAAACTAACTCCAGCAATTCATTTCTTTACTGCTATTTATCGGTTCTCCAACTTAAATTGATGTGTTGGATTTTCCAAAGACTTCTCAAACAACAATTATTAGATAAATAACAAAATAAACGAACACTTACCAAACACTCGTCCACACTGAATAAACGTTTCATACAGATAATAACTTGTAATCAAAACAGCTGTAATTAGTTTATTGGCAGCAAGTCAACGTTACAGGTGTATTGTCTCGTACCAGCCAGTTTATGATGAAGCGGTTATTTAACGCTATTACAGTTCCTCTGTCTGCCATTCTGTTGAAACGATTTCACGGCTCAACAGCTGAACGTATTTGGATACACACGGTTAGACCATGACCTAGATTAGGGCAAAGGATATTTTTTATCGCGGTAGGTAGGTACTTTAATTATTATCCCGTGGGATTATGTTTTTAGAACTACGCGGGCAAAACCGATGGCAATCGAAGTTTTTGATCTAACGTAATAGATATTTAATGACGTTTTCATGGCATTAGTTTCCTAAGAAGTCTGAATTTTATCGGATGTGGCTGTTATGTCAAGGCAAGCTTTTCAAACTTTTTAGCCAATATACACGAATTATGTATGAATTCACTGATTCACTGAGGCAGAACGCAACAAGAAAAAGAGAAACAAAAAAAGAAATTGCATCGACTCAAACAACCGGGTGTATAAGATAAATGAACACATGATGAAAATCTTATTAGAAATCAACACGCAATTGAAAGTTGTTGCCAAAGGTTACTTTAAATCAAAATGTACCTTTTGTGAAAAATAATAGTATCATTATAAAACGTAAACACAAACAATTTTACTGTTACTCAAAAACAATGTAGTATCACGGGTTGGCGCGCGGACAACTTTTAGTAATTCTACTAGACGCTAGATGGCGTTAGAAGTATTTCACATTTGTATGAGAATTGAAAAAAAATCTCAGTTCGTGGTTTAATTATTAAAACTATTTTGTTTAGGTTTTGATTAAATTTGATTTAGTTATTTATATTTTTAATGATTTTGTTTAAGTAATTTATTAGATCTTCATAATTTGGGAATCATCTGAATGGACAGGTTTACTCGAATCGGTGAGGTCCTTTTTCTCAGGCAATCATTGATTGACTTGACTTACATTAGTTATAATTATCTGAACGAGAGTGAAAAGAGAGTGTGAGAATTAAGTAAGTAGTGGTAATAATAGTGTGTTAAAAGGTAGGTACACAAAAATTATTGATACCTATCGATGTCGATATCCATTTCGAAACCTAAAAAAAGACGTGCAACCCTATGATTTTAAACTTTATACATTGTATCCCATTTCGTCAACCATATTGGCTAATTAGGCGTGTGGTGATAAGTACCGTCATAAGAAACTTCACCAAAATTAAGTTAATAAGCAATAGGTAGTTGAAGACATTAAGTACATTGGGTAGGTACTCAAGTCATTTTTTTTTAAGATTAGTTACCTACCTACTTAAGTAAGTATAATTTTGTAAGTAGGTAGATAGTTGATACAATTATTTTTACTTTACTCATTCAATTGCAAACCTGCATCCACCTTGGCGCACCTTTATAAAACAAACTAGAAGCATGAATTAATGAGCTACCTATCTGTTTGTGAATATTATATAAGAATGTTAGTTGTTATTTATCAAAACCTAACCAAGCCTTGGCTAATTACATAGTTATCAAAAACCACCAGAAACATAGCACCACATCATACAAGGTAAATGTGTGGATAATATACTTAAATTGGTCTCATTTCTGAGAACCGGCCGTACCTTGTCTCACAATCGCTAATTATTCTAAGAACCACATGTGTGCAGGACAAAGGTCGCTTTTTATACGCTTTTTGTGTACACCTACTCACAAAACCAATCAAATTTCAACTCTATCCACCTACCACACAGTGTAATTTTCAACAACCTTTGTTTTAAGACCCTGTAAAATTTGACACACGGTTTTGAATCTTATTTCGTAGCAATAAGGAGTGGTTGTAAAGGTAACTATAATGTTACCTGAGCAAGGTGGGGCCATGTGTGGGCGGTTGTAACAAATAATAATGGCGGTCCTTTTGACCCGAAGCAGGAAAAAATGGTCGTATTTGATAACATTTTGGGTTCTTAGGAGGCGTTGGAAGGTAGACATGTTTCAAACGGAGAAATCAAAAAACTTTAAGAAAAAGTTAAGGCACAGGAAATCGTGGTTTAATGGTTACCTTTAAGTATAACAAACAATCAAAAAAAATATTTTTTAAATGAAGCTTACAAAAAATGTAAGTAACTATTACTTGTAGTTTTTCAGTTTTGACAAAACTGGTAAAGCCATTCTTAAACAATTTAAGTAGATGCTGTAAATTAAACCATATGTCCTTGACACTGAACTTTGACACTGTCCTGCAAAAAACAGTCATCAATCAAAATCATTTGATCCGTTTGCAGTCAGACTGTATTAATTTAAACTCTAAAGTAGGACCAACAACAATCTAGCTCAAGTGGGCTGCTAAATCTACGAAAGATGGACTTCTTGAATGGGAAATCGCGCATGTCGAAATTCTGAGAGAAAAAGTACATTCAAAAATATTCCAAAAGCATAGGTAAAGTGAGCATATAGAAAGGTTTTTTTTGAAAATGTTATCAATGATAGTGGAACAATAGGGGATAAAAGTTTCTCTAGAGAAATTCCAAATTTCTGCTTATTAAATATCCCATGTGTAGCTGATTATGTATGATACAGATACTTAAATGGTTATGAATGAATTAAAACTTCTTCTAGAAGAAGAAGAAGAAGTAACAAATGAATGCGTGATGCGTAGGTAGGTAAATGTGGTAAACAGTTATCAAAAGACCAGTCATTCCGAACTTCTGTACCCAAATCATCGAAAACAATCGTAATCACCTAATTAACAGATACAGTGGCAACAGCTCCTTGCGTCACAGCCGCGGTGAAGACGCATGTACCCACCTCCGATAACAGATATCACCTGACTCCTGACCCCACTTCCTTGGAACTAGCCTTATCAGTAGGTAAGTACTCATTACCCGTGTAAATAGATTGAGAAACTATTGTTCATCGGCTTAAAGTTCGATTTGATATCTCTTTCACTCTCGTGCCTTTCTCTTCTCTTTCTTATCTTTTACACTTTCTCTTCTTAATCTTTTGCACTTTAAGTTTTCCAACCACTTACCTAATGCTTTGTGCTAGTCCATATAAAAATTTCACTAAGTCTATCTAGGTACAAAGGCTATTTCTCTTGCTTGACAATAATGCTCCCAATTTTCCCTGCTTTTGGGTATCATCCGGACAACTACCTTACCTGAAGCCTTATGATGCATTGGTCTTTCTTCTCCAAGATTTATGCTTATATCTTGGAGAAACATTTACTTGTTGGTTGCAGAGTTCATGATTTTTTTTGTATGTGATTTCAAAGTTTACCTATTCTATGAAATAACACTTCCTCTCTAATCAAAGTAAGACCCATTTTCAGCAGTGGAATTTCCCCTACCTACCTAAATGATGCAATACGGGTCACAATTTTCCTACAATCTGCCGCACTATGTCCATAGATGGAATATTGCCGACGGTACTAAGACGTTACTGAGACAAGGTCGTATCTCAGTATAGACGATCTAAGTGATGCGCACGTTATAATGATGTAGCTATTTCTAATGGTATTACGTCTATGTCAAAGCAGTGATTTGAGCATTTATCATAGTTTCTAATTAGTTTAGATATCGTTTACACTGGCATCGTTGACTTAAATATTTAGATAAGCCGTATCTTGAAAATTTGAATAAAAAGACGCTGCTTGCATATTTGTGTAACCACGGAACAGTCTGTGTGTGTAACGATGTCCTTATCCACCGCCTTAATACCAGTATCAAAATTGTTACTGTAGGTGTCTTCTGAGCAAATGATGTAGGCAAGTAAACCGCTTGCATCTTCGAACGGTAACCTATAAGAGAAATAGGGCGAGAATATAAGTGGGCCGATGAAATAGGTTATCTGTGCGCGCCACACTATTGTACTTTCTACGTAGGTATATCACTAGCTACCTATTGAATATCTGAGAGAAACCGCTTATTTATTGGTAGCTTTTTCTCGATTGATTCATCATGCAATAGTACCTATGTTCCTCACTTCAAGACTATTGTAACATTTCAACAATATTAAGCAATTGTCATCCGTGCTGCACCTTTTTTTCCAAAGTTAAATATCTGAGTTCATTCAATACGTCGGGTATCGCTAAGTATAAACAATAAAGGTGTTTTATCATGTCTTCACCCCGCGCTATCTGGGGTCAAGCCGTAACTAAAATTGTACGCTGTGCCGATGATAAAGAGCCCGGTGACGTGAATATATTGTTTGGAAATTTATAACAGTCGATAAGTGGTGAGTGACCCCATTTCAGATTACCTACTGAAATACGCTCGTTTTTTGTCAATTTTCAAGTGATGAGTTATAAATTTCACATTAGGTATCTTGTTTTAACTTCAATATGTATATAATCATGTTTAAACAACTAGGTACCTACAAACAACGGAAAATCAGTGGTAACATTGATATCGCTTTTACAGAAATGTATGGAACAGCCTATATTCTTTTTTTACCCGTATAGTAAGTTTTGTTCAGAAATTTGTGATAGGTATTAAGTTTTTAATGGATTATTCACTCTTAAAATACAAAACCTTTCAAATGCATCAATCGGACGAATTTTCGCACTATTTATAGAAACTATTCGAGAATTGTACACGCAGTAGGAAGGTGGTCTTCATAAGGATTCAGTCAATCAGCTGATTGGCTCGGAAAATACCTGATTGGATGTACTGGAGTATGGCTTCACCCTGGGCCACTTGTTTTAATTATTTATTTAACTCAGTTTCTGTTAGGTAATGTCTTCCTTCGGCGTGGGAGTAAGCTGACGGTAAGAAGCCGTGTAAACCCGACCATATTCATTTATAAGTTTTATAACCATACATTAAACTCCAAAGCAGTTCCTGCTTGCCTTAGCAGAATAACGTCAGTTACTTGACTACCAAAAGGACATTTTAACCTTGCGTTTAACATCAAATACCTCGAAATCTTGAATTCAATCCTTATGACGGCATTCATTAGTTAAGTGATCATAGCGTGTAGAGTTCGATGGTATAATTTTAAATGAGCCCAGAATTAAATGTTTACTTGCTTTTTTTCAAATACAACCGCCATTTCTTAATGACCTAGTGTGTAGTGATAAAGTCCGCCGCCTACAGTGTATAACCCTCTTACTGCTCACTCTTATCAGGCCATATCTTCAACCATTTCAGTTTAACGATGTATTAACAGCTAGAACACAACGTTACTTTGTTGTCAAATACTACAGTTAATTGCCAAGGAATTGAGATTTTAAAACCAGGTTTTACGATGGCGGAAATAAATTATGTTAGGGTGTTAAGTTATAGAAGAGTTACTTTGAAAAAAAAGTAATGAGTGAAGTGAGCGGATACAATATTCAGCTTATTTGTCATCGTCGTGGTTTTAAGACATGTTTTTGTTTATTGGAATCGATAGGTGCCTTTTTTCGTTGTTGAGTTTTATTGTTTGACCTGAACGTGAACAGCAAGTTAAAGGAGATAGTTTTTTTTGGGCCCACCTGGTCGTTGCATTTATTATTCATAATAACACCAAAAAAAAGTAACCATTTTACTATGGTTTTAAAGGAAATATTACGTAGAAATGAAAACGGAATCTTAAAATCATAATAAATAAGCTATGTTATGATATTTTTTTGCGAGTCAAATCATTCCTGTTGTGGTCAATGTCATTTGACAGCAAATACTTACGTGAATAGGGGCGTTTTTCTGTTTACTAAAAAAAGTACGGTACCTATCCGTTGGAAACCATATGTGCTATATAATTATTATAGAATCAGAAAGAATATAAAAATAAATATTATTAAACTATGAGCATTTTTAATGCCGCATTTTTAATTTTTATAGGTTTACACTAAAATCGCATAGGTGGTTTAAACAATCAACGTGGCATGAAACGTTATAAACCCACTTTTTTTGTGATTGACAGACAACTTCATTATTTTGACATTTACTTTTTCTGTTTATTTTGGTTTTCGTAAGTGTTTTTGCAGATTTTTCGCATTTATTCCGGTTAGACAATGCTAAGCTAATTAAACCACTGGAATCTAGAGGTTATAAGGAAGAAATCAATGTAAGTTTCATTATTATATGCTAGAATTTATGTGGGAAACTAATCCTCGAACAAAAAAAATTGTCTCCTTTACAGGTAATTGTAAATTTACCAGTGGTATGATAGATTTCTGATTTCCACAGGATAGAAATAAAGGTATCGATGGCACTAGGTTATTTCTGCAGAAAAAACAATCATACCATGGCAAATAATCACCCAAATCGCCCATGAAAAACTATTGTACCTATCACGTTCGCCATTGCCCGTTTAAAATTGCGCGAAAAAAGCGCCATTGCCCCAAAAAAGTCGTTTCCCAGCAATGATTTTTTCGTAAAGTTACTTAGTTTGATGTACAGAATGCTGACGGCTTCGCGATGAGACTGTTTACAGCCTGTATTAAAACCAAAGCCATTCAATTTTCACCTGGCCTTATTACTAAAGTACTTATAAAACATTCCACGCAGTTCGATCTAATTCACATTTTCTGAATTCCTAGACCATCCACATATGTTTGAACTACAACAAAAAACACCTAACATTTAACCGTACACCCATTACTTATAGTTACAATAATTTACCTACTCCAACACACACATCTACACAGTATACCCATTATATTGCACGTACACACATCAAACAATGTTCGAAATAATAACACCTACTTACACACACACACACATACACATACATGTGTAGCGATGACGTCATCCGACAACCTGTCGCCCGCGCCGTGTAATTAAACCCGTCCAAGGGTGGTAGGGATGGGACACGCTCGATTTGTGTTTATTATCGATTAATTATGTGACACCTTGATATATTCGATACCCTTTTTTTTTGGTATGGGAAATCATCAAATGACTTCTCCCACTCTGGGCGGAGCGGGAGGGAGTGTCAGACTCTTACTGACTAAAACCCATCCATGTTCCTTCCTCGCCCTGTATGTTCCGGGGCCGCGGTATCTCTTTCGAACAGGCCCGCAACCCATATTCGATACCCTGACAACGGTGTCAAAGTCTGTAAAGATTAAAAACTAATTCATCAACTTCTTATAAACCGAAGTTATCAAGCTACTCTAATTCTGAAGAATGATTACTATCTTCCCTCAAATTGTTATTCTATGTAACTCATCATGTACTTATTCACCTATTCACCGGAAAAATATTATTTTCTGTACTCAAAGTGGAATTCTGTTTTGGCCAATCGGTAACGTATGAGATTATAAATGATTCATTTTAATAAAATTACCCAAATGCGTTGTATGTATACAAGATAAAGCCAGTATTTGCCTCACTCGACTTCTATGAACTTTCGTCAGCAATATGAAAAAGGATAACAAAACAATAAATAAGCTTCCTGATTTTTGTAGAAGTTGATACGTAAGCAGTAAGAAACCACATCGTTTAGTTGTTAGATAATTTTGGATATGTCTTCAATTCAACGTAAGTGGATTTAATTGGTTGGTATTGGTGTTTGGTTGGTATTGGAAGTAATTACTCGTTATGACACAAACTCATCATCTGCCCAGCCTTTTCCCAACTATGGTGAGGTCGCCATCCAGTTCAACTAGATGCGGTTTAATATCAATATTTTACATGAATCAACTACTCTGACTCCTACAACCCTGTAACGGAGTACACCATACCTATTGGTAAGACTGAAGTATCGATATAACTTACTTACATTTTAACAAATATTGCAATCAAAACCAAACCCATCAGCATAAAGTATCGAGTAAGGTGCACGTCCCTATTGTCGACCCCCGCGGCACGTCGTTTTATTAAGGCGCGTTTTTTGTGCGGCCACACGTGCGGCCCATACCTCGACCGTCTTGTCCGACACGATATTGTGTGCTCTACCCACTGTGCTCACTGTGCCCACTGTACCTATGTACACAATGCTTATTATTTTATTCTAGTGCAAAGTAGTAAAAGAGCTGTAAAGTAATGGCCTATGGATGGTTATTGTGGAGACAGATGTGAATGTTAGATGCATTCAAACATTTTGACTGGAATGTGGTGAGCTAGAAGGTTTGCTTGTATGCTAGAGGGAACTCATAAAGTGGACGAAATCTATTACATTTCTAAATAAATCAGTGGATGTTAAGCTGAGCGATAGGCTTCACTTACATGGAACTTAAACATAACTGGCGAAATGTGAATGTACGGTTGAACAAGCTATTTGATTTACAGTTTAACCCACAAATTGCATAGTAAACTAAATAACTTGTTCTACCGTACCATTAGGTATGATGCACACCTCTGCCTAACTCTTCTTAAAAAAAATGCTATCATAAATCGATTATTAAATAACTTACACGAATATCTTAAACTGTAATTAAAATCATTACAAGGTCTAAAGATTGCAACAGAGTATAAATAGTTTGCGAGTAGTACACGCGCTAGATAAGAGATATACATAACACATTGTGTCTATACGTGCTCTTTGACATCTCAGGGTATGACGTATTTAATGTACCCGTAACGTATCACTTTTCACCGAGGAAGGTCATACCGCCCACTGGAGTGACAAGTTTATACTTAGACTAGGTATATGGAAGACACATGAAGGAGTTCATATCAGGGGAATACTTTGAGAACCTTTAAGTTTTGGCTAGTTATATGAATTCACTCGTCGAATACTTTTAAGTTAATATCCAAAACTGTTACAATAGGGTACCTATTGCATAATACATAATAAGTTGAATAAAATCAAACAAACTTACAACAAACTGGA
Source organism: Xestia c-nigrum (assembly GCA_916618015.1). Taxonomy (NCBI): domain Eukaryota; kingdom Metazoa; phylum Arthropoda; class Insecta; order Lepidoptera; family Noctuidae; genus Xestia; species Xestia c-nigrum. The sequence goes on from OU745250.1 coordinate 26,067,799, forward strand.
GAGACACTTAACAATCAAGTCGTACCTAAACATAAAACATTCCCCAAAGAATAATCCACTATTCAATATTCCCACAATGTTTACGACGACACTAGACAACTGAAACTCTTTCAACATAGTCGTCTAACTGAGTTATTCTATTTTCTACGGTGTAAGATTGCAGGCTGCAGTAAAATAGTTAGAAAATAATATGACAGAGTCTGCCGCGGGAGATTGGAAAACTTGGAGCAAGTATCCGTTTATGGCTTGCGAAGTTCGTGTAGACGTTGGATTTGTCGCCTTACCTCGCCGTGATGGCGGGTAATGATCATAATGTTGCCGACAACTTTTGTTACGTTTGGCAAAAATTGGCGTTTGTGTTAGAAATATATTTTTCCGATGGACAATAGTTGGGGCTTCTACCTAGGGTGGAGAACACCTGTGTTCTTGTTTGTTGGGGCAGTAACGATTGAAACCTACTTTGGTTTTTCAGGAAGTCTGCTATTGTGCATGTCTGTGAAAACATTTTAGGCATTGAGGATTTGCGCTTTACATCAAGTTGTTTCCTTATGTATGAATCTCGCTTTTGGAAGGTTACCTAGTACACTAATGCATTGTAAAAACATTATAATCATGATTGATTTACCATTACTTGTAAATTGGAGATAACTCTAAAGGTAGGTACACCTAGAACAAAAAACTGTTATGGTCCCAACGTAATAAGCTGGCGCCCAACAGAGTTCCCTTATTTTGTTTTCCGTTTCCTAAAAAAACAAATCCAAAGGTCTAGAACAAAGCTCAACACACCGCGATCCTTCTAACTTGATTGCGTGTGTAAGCTACGAGTGTGTTAGCATATAAATTGTTACCTAGTTACAGTCCAGGAGTTATAGATATGGTAGAGTGTTGTTTGTTTGTAACGGTAAGTGGGGGTAAGATTGAAGGAGGGGGGATATATTTGCATGAGACAATTTTGTTAAGTGATGACGTGTGAAGTGTGGCAGCAGGTTCGAAGGTTTTGGAGTGTTGTAGGAAACGTAAAAAAATAACTAAGATGATCTTTCTTTTAATGATATGACATGGTCTGTAAAACGTTTATTTCTTATAGAGATAGAGATAGCTACTAATTACTACATTAGGTACCACGTGGGTATTCCCACCTAAATCCACACATACGCACATTAACAATTCACCAAACAGAATAAATCTACGTAGAACACAAACTACATCATACTACCGTCCAAAACCACTAAATAATGCAGCGCCATCTGGCGGCACGAGACACGTCATGGCCTATTACGTCACAGGACACGTCATTAGCCCGGCTTTGATGACGTCACGGCACGTTAGCCCAGCACAAAGCACGGCCCACTTTAGGCTTTATTTAGACGAGAGAGAGAGTGGGTCAAGAGCCTGTATTCTAGTCGGTGGTTTTAGGGTTTTAGATATGGAAATGGATGGTTAATGGCTTTGGTGTCTCTTAATCTAACATTATTATGCGTGTACTATTTTCATTACCAACAGTTAAGCACCAATAGATAGATAGATACTTGGATAAGTAATAATGACATTATGTTAACAGGGATTCCATTCATTTATTCTTGTAGAAGACAAGATCATAATTGCTGAAACTGTATTACTTACCTATACTACCTACTCATCAACTAAACTATTTTCTTGCTCACTTTTCTTAAATTCTCATTCTGCAGTGTCCACAGACTGTAATAACTTCACAATTCGGTTTTGCACTACGTGCTTTTACCATTAAATTCACCCATGTTTATAACAAAAACCTCTCTATCAAACATAAAACCCAGTACACAATATCGTCCACATAAATCCATCCACATTTACCTACATACTACAGCAGCGTCCCACGGGTGGCGAACAATCTACGCGGGCAAAACCGGAAAATTAGACATAGCGACACGGACATGTTTTAATAAGCTCGGTGCATTGCAAGCCACTGCTTTTTGTAGGCAGATAGTACCTATAGAACTGTGCTATTAACTATGCAGAGAACTAGGCTTGAATTATTTGTAAAACGTGTTTTGGAGTAAGAAAAATGGGTTTTGAATTTAGTGTAATTTTGTTTTTAAGTCACCTACTTTTCAGGGAAAATATATTTTACTTGTGTAAATGGTGATTCGTATGCGCCTATACATGTTCAATGTTAAATTTTAATTGCCGGGGAAAAGGAAAACCGTGGTTAGTGGTGTCACTGGTGCATGCCTAGCCAAGCCATTATTTACCAAAATGAATTAATTTACACATCAAATTTACACACGTTCCACTTAAAAGCTGCACCATAAGATTCATTTACCATACCTAGTAGTGAGTTAGTTAAAATCAACATCATTACAGTCACAAAGCTATACATATCAGCGTTGACCTATCTCCTATCCTCACGTAAGCGATCTGCAGTGATCACGGTCACCTCACAAACTCTACTTTTTTCCTCGGGCGCCGCGTGCGTGAATTCATTTCAACTTGCTCTAAAAACTCGCGCTTTTTTCCCATGCGACCGTGCCCCAACTGAATATGAAATCTGAACACGAGAAAGTTATGGAAAAATACAAGGTTCCGCACACTTGTATGTTAATACCTACGTGTATAGGACACAGTTTTTTGACGAAGTTTTGATAAATTTTGTTGTGCCTTTGATCCTGGGAGACTAAAAGGTTCAATTTATTAAACTGCGTTTTCTTAACGTGTATATAAGGGAAATATGGATAGAAAACATGAGGGCTTAGCAAAGTGTCATTTTGCCAGCGAAATCGATGAGAGAAAAGATAAAAATGCAGGTATTTATTGACTAATGGTTACGTAAACGCTCTTCAAAACGATATGAAAGCGATTGCTTCTTATGTAGATCCTTTTGTTCCGTTGAAATAGCAATGCAGAGACCAGGTATAGTTACCAATACAGTTTATGAATTCATAAATAAAGATTTTGCATTTTAATGGACTAATTCGGTACAGTAGGTACCTTACTCGAACAGTAACGGTAAAGCTCTAAATTAAATCACTACATCATCAAACAGTAGCTGAACCAGTTCTATTTCATTTTAATATGCTACAAAATACACAAAGGTACAGGATACAAATCACAGGCGGGTAGTCGGAAGCGAGAACTTATAACGAGTGGAGGCTCGAGCAAGTTGTGGCGCCAGTTCTACAACTTCACCTATTGCAGTGGTGTACGACTCCGGGCTAGGTGTGGCACCGCCCTGCTGGAAATATACGCTGCTGTACATATTTAAAGTTAAATAATTTAAAAAATACTGATGGTTGGTCCGGATGCTACAGAAAAGGCTAAGATTGTCTATACAGGGTGTAAACCACTTCATCACAAATCATTCTGTACATCAAACTAAGTAACTTTACGCAAAAAATATTGCTGGGAAACAACTTTTTTTTGAGGGTTATAAATCATGTTTTGTGGTAGAACTCAATGTAACGCACTTAAAACATTGTGCTGATGGATGGATTGAATAGTACGGGGGTCGTGGAGATGTTAAAAGTCAAAATCTTACAAAATAAACTTGTATTTTAAATAAAAGTTATCAAAAAGTTGTAACTTTGACCCCCCATATCTCCGTAACTAAAAGGTTCCCAGGTATGGTGTAGAACCAAAAAAATATCGCAATGATGGGGAGAACAAGTGCCTTTCGGCTTTGTGAACAGGTGCTTTACACCCTTTATTTTTGGAGTGAAAACTTCATTAGGCGCGCTTAGCACTTTTTGGGTGAACAAAATTAGCGGAACTCGCGTGACCGTCACCTAAGCTTCTTAGCACTCGTAGCCGATCGACTACGGCGTAGCACCCCTCATGACGTGGACGGGGCACATCCCGTAGCAGATATAGATTACTGAGTTTTCACTTCTATGGCAGTCTCCGAAGACTGCCCATCAGCTGGTTTTTTCAAAAGAAATGAATCAAAACCATGCTTCAAATAAAGAGTGGAATTCAAGTAGAAAGTGATATATCCTCATATCAGTTCAAAAGTGTCAGTTTTTTATTGTAAAGTTTCGTCACGTGTAGACCTCAAGGAACTTAACTTGCTACCTAACTTATAAATTAGCCAGATTAGTTAAGATGTGGGCTTAAATTATCTAATAGGCTCACAAATAACCCGCCAACGCTCTTCCAATATCTGCTAAAGGCCTCTACCTACGCCATATGCCTTCTTATTTTCACTAAAACGAAATCCTCTTGCTGGCATCACTAAAACCTACATACAGCCTCCAACCTCAAATACATATTACCTATACTCTGCAAGATTCCAACGCAAAAATCGCAGTTCCATTAAAAAAAAAATCTCCATTATTTATATTTAAAGGCTGTACAATTTTTCCACCTCTCCCCCTCCTCCCGCCACACAATTTGTCTTCAAACTTGCTCGACCTGGGAGGAACCCCCCCCCCCGTGTAATCAGTTGCCCCCTCACCCCCTGTGTACCGCCTTAGGTAGACTTTAAGGTGTAGGTATATTGACTTACCTAGGTATATGTTTGTGTATTATTTTTCATGATTTACTGTTGGGAGTGGAGGGCTCAATAATAAAGAAACTCTAAGCTCTGTGACAATACTTGTTCGGTTCAATAAAAGCTCCTACCTGTAGGCACCAAGTAACCATGTAGGTACTTCTTGACTGCATTGCTAATGCAGTTTCAAAACGCTAGTTATCCTCACCTATTAAACTGAAAGTGATCAGCACCACTGACTCAATTGAATTCTTATCCATTCATGTTACAAAAGATACGCACGCTACAAGAACCCGTACCGAAGGTACCGTTATTGTAACGTTTCATCCGATAAGTAGGTATTGATGTCAAAATATACCTACTTATGTCCTATTGCTAAAGGAGCAATATAAAGTTCGTATCATAAACATATCAACTAGAATCCTCCGGTTAAGCAGCCTCGAGGAACCACATTCGTATCCAACACGCTTAGGTGTCTTATTCCGCTCCTAAATCTCTGTAAACGGAAGCCAAACAAAGACTATAATTTAAGTTTAAAACAGTAGGAAACATACGGCGTCCTCGCCGTGCGGTACATAAAGAGAGCGCACATAGCCGGTCGCGGTGACCTAGTTCCGCGACCCACTTCGCCCGACCAATACCTGCCGCGTTACCTACGCAATCGCACCTCTCAGGTAACCCGCCACTGCCGCCCCATTGGAAGACTCACGACCAACCCGCAGACACCCACACCTGCCTCATAACACTGCAGGTGCGCACAGGTACAATTCCCGCCGCCTCTGCACAAACCACGCCCCTTTTTATCGAGCTGCGCAGGTAACCTGCGCGCTGATTGGTCGACGCAAGGTGCGGACAGGTACACCTGTCAATACAGGTGTATTTCGCGTTACGAATGCGGTTCTCAGTTCCGCGGTTGTTACCGGTGCGGTGTGACGGTTTTTGTGCGGTTTCGATGAAGTGGAAAATGAAAAATTGTGCGCATGTGTTGGTGCGATTGATGTTTCCTTGAGGTGTGCTAAATTTAGTACTTAGGTGGGCGCGGCGCGTCCTTGGAAAGGTCACGCGGGGTTGCGGCCGGTATGTACCACGATACACTCGATATTCTAGAGCTTTCTCAGTAGTTTGTTGAACTTTGTGTAGTTGATATTAATGGAGATTATAGAGAAAAGTTATTTGAATCTTTTTAAGTAAATTCTCGAGGCTTAAAATAAGTTTGTCGAATAAAAGCTTCTATGAATAGGCTGAATCAAAACATAGTTCGTATCAATAGTTTGTATGTTTTCAATACCCATGTTAAATCAGCATATAGAGCAGATGCTCTCGCCATTTTCTTTATTTATGCAAAATGTTGAGACACAAGTGATACAGTTTCGTTTTAGACGATTTCATTCCTGAAACCTCATAATAAACGACTCTTTGTTATCTTAACTGAAACGTCATTAGGTACTGAATCTGTGTTTGTGATTTTATGTTATTCTATCAACGAATATAAATTGTCGAAATCTGTCACAGGTTAGTATTCAGCATGGAAAATTTGAGTTTGAGTTTGAAAGTAACGACTAATCAAGTTGTTTTAAACACATCTGAAGACACAATTCCCAACACATATTACATCTCCTTGAGAACGAACAAAAACTCCCAATTACCTCTCTACCTACCTCCCCCCTTGAAGGTGGGGTACATAACGACTCTAGTAAACCTATGCGCAGGTCCTAGGTAATGACACAATGAAGAAATTGTAGAAGAATCGCCTGTCTCGAGACACATAAGGTAACATACATTACGTACCTATGTCACCTATGTTTTTGTTCTAGAAGACGATGTCTGTTTTGACAAACTTCTGTAACCACACAAGACCACATTTACTTTTCTGCTCTTCATTTTGTTTAAAATAGGGAACCAACAAACAATATTTATGAGTCAATAATGTCTAATTGTAGTTGCAAAAATTACGAACACATTTTATGAATGTAGGAACTACAATATTCTTATTCAGATTGCGGGTTTTACTGGTGTGTGTTAGGATATTCAAAGTCATAAACTAGAAATCATAAAGCCTGTGTACTACGAAATCATTGCATTGTAGTACAAGAGTTTCTATATATAGGTAACCCTTAATCCTGACCAAGTTTATTTTCATTTATCCATCGGAGTAAAGGAAGTAAACATGTTACTTTCAAGCTCTTTGACACTTTTCTCTTGCCCAAAGCAGTTTGATGCTAGTGGACCTTCTGCCCCTCTACTTCATGACAATAAAGCAACGGGTGGTGGGGTCTTCGAGGGGGTGAGGCAGGGTACTGAGGTAAAAGCCACTTTAATTATGAAAGAAGATTGAGCGGTAGGTAATATGATGCTAGGAGACTTGCTGCGGGGCTGCGGGGCTGCGGGGGAGGAGAGGGGTGTAAGACCTAGGTAGCTGGGTATTAGGAAGACGCCATGTTTTAATAGTGTAGTTCATTTTGAACGCTTTGTTTGGCTTGGTAATGAAGCTTCGAGTATTAAGGTTAGAGTGGGAGTAGCTTTAGGAGTACCAAAATAAATAAGTTAATTCTTGTAATTTTCCAAGAATCTACTTATCTATATTATTAAACATCTCACTAGCGTGGACGTCTAGTATGAGTGGCCAATCAGTCTACATTTTCTTATTGCAATTTCAAGATCCAATTGCAAATAAGTTTCGGCTAAGATTGATAGATCGCACCTTTTTAGACGTTTTAAAAATATTTTGATTTTGATTGCTCTCGGCTAATTAAATTCCTGCTATGCTCGCTGAGTGACCCAACTGATTGTAATTACTTCAATAGCCAAATATGTAGTAGATACTTGAATAAGTTTGATTGGAAGTCAATAGTTATTATCAGGATTACTTGGCAAACAAGAACCACCTTAATCATTCATTTCTTTTCAACACAACAACAGGGAGACCCTTGTTTTTGATTGCTTTCACTTCAGCTCATCAAATCAAAGAACGAATTCTAATCCAGTTACGAATGAACCCCACGTCTGAAGTTAGGTAAATGCTAACATTGTAGTGCACAATAAACCCTAGAAGACGAGTTCACTGCAATACTATAAAACCCCTTAGTTGTATTGAAACTAGACTGGATCTACTTTCGTTACTGATGAAACACTGTAGGTAAGCAGAGCTGTGATTCTGTTTGAGATGTGTTTGTGATTGAGATTTTGTACCATTTGCAATAACCACTCAGGAAGCTCATTGATTCTTTAACACACTATTGCAATGCCATTCGTTTCGATAACTGCAGGGTGTAAACCACCTCTTCACAAAGCCGTCAACCAAACATTCTGTACATCAAACTAAGTTACTTTATGCAAAAATTATTGCTGGGAAACGACTTTTTTTTTGGGGTGAAAAATCATACTTTGTGGTAGAACTCAATGTACAGCGCTTAAAACATTGTGCTGATGGATGGATTGAATAGTACGGTGGTCGTAGAGGTGTTTACAGTAAAGATCTTACAAAAAAACTTGTATTTGAAAAAAAGTTGTCGCAAAGTTGGAACTTCGACCCCCAATATCTCCATAACTAGAAGGTTCCCAGGTATGGTGAACAGCAAAAAAATTATCGCAATGACAAGGAAAATAATTGGCTTTTGGCTTCGTGAAGTGGTGTTTTACACCCCTTATATTAATTCAACAGCGGTTGAGAGGAGTCTAAAAAAATCGAAACACTGTATTAGTATGTTGCTTCCAAAATCTTGGGTTGTGACTAAAAAGAGTGTTACGCAAATGTGGTGAAGGTTTTCATGCAGAGATGAAGTAGGTATAGGTACTCATTTGTTAGACATAGTAAAAAAAATGGAGTTCGATTTGCTTAGGATGTTATAAACGTCTCTGTACGCGTCTGTGCCGTGTTAATATTTAAACACCTATGAGAAGAAAAATTGCAAAGTAGCAATTGGTTCTTAAGCCTCATACAAAAGTTGTTGGAGATCTTAATCAATCACATCTGGACTCATAATTTAATACTATTTTAAATAAACTTTCATGTGTACCTATCTTCAAAACAATATTCTAAATATTTTCAGTAGCGTACGTATTAAGTCGTACCTCATAAAATACATGCTCAGACCAATAAAATGTTCGTTTGGCAGCCAAAGTAAAAGAAACGCTGGGAGAAGTTAATGTTGACAGAGGCCATACAGTCACCTAAACAGTAACGATAACTCATGTGCATCGTCCGTACTATCACTAGCGGCTCGTAAAACTGCCGCGGGGAGCGGACGCACTGACGGGAGGAGCGAGTAGCGGGAATGGTACTTTTGTAGGGGCCTAGAGTTCTCGGCTATTTAGCTGCTGGTAGTCTTTTCAATGTCTTTTTCATTATTTCCAGCTAAGACATAGCTGCAGTTTCTGAAATATGTGTAATTAAAGTGCGTTTTAGTGCCAAGGGATCGTATCAGGTGGCCTCCTGCCGTTTCTTCCCTCACAAAACTCATGAATTTGTGTATGTTCGAATACAACTAATCTTTTCAATGGTTGTCTCCGCTTTACTTATATTTTTTTTTCATGAGTGGAAGATATCATCCACAGCCCAAACTCACCCACTATCTGGGTGTAGGCCTCTCTTTCTTGTGCAAATCTCCACGGTCCCGTGCCAAGCTCATCCAGATTTTTCCTTCGATGGCAACTATGTCGTCTGTCCATCTCTGTGCTGGTCGAGCCACGCTTCTTTTGCCAGTCCACGGACGCAATGAACACACAATGACAAAAAGCTATGGAGCTTTCTATGCTCGGCATAGAGCTAATAGATCGAGTCATTAACGTCGAAATCCAAGAACGCACTAAAGTTAAAGATATTGGAAATCGCGTTGAGGAACTCAAATGGAGTTGGCAAGAATCCTAGCAAGGTGCAGTGATGACAGGTAGATTAAGGCTGTCACCAAATGGCTTGCAAGACCTTATTCTTGAGTGGAAGTGACTCAATTAACATCGATATTTTAATTACAATCCTTGAAATCTTAACGATCTTTCCACCAATATCATGGCAAAAGATTTTGTTGAAATAGTCCAACCAAGGTCTTCTCGCAATCCTCCAATGTATTTCCGCTCCTCGCGGTCACTTGTCAGCATGCCACCAGCCCAGTCACGTCAGCGGCTCCAACTCTCTAACTCATTTTATACAGTGAATACTGTCCAATTTGGAACACGCACATAGGGAAAATATAATGTGATTTTATCTGCACTACACTCGCGACAAACTAACTAGAATAAAATGAATAGATGGCCTACATTACATAGCGGGAACGGTGAAATTTTTAATTTTGTTTTGATGTATAGAGCTCATTTAGAACCTTTTTAAATATTCTGGGAAACTACAACTTCTACTTATAAGTATTAGATCACACGTCTATGCTGTTTTTGTAGTGTATGTCCGTGCCAGAGTAATTGTGTGTTAAAGTGAAGAAGAAGTTGTGTTGTAAAAGATAATTGTGTTTTATTTAAATACCATTTTAAACAATTGGAAATGCAACATACTCTCTGATGATCCACCAAGATAGTATTTATGTACAGCTACTAGTTACCGAAGTAATTTTAATTCAAAAATAATCTGGCGTCCCGGCCATACCAACACAACAACCTAAAAGCTACAACATGGATGTTTTCAACCACAACAGTTGAATACGATCGCCAACAAATACTTTAACTAAATTACAGTCCAGTTTAAAAACCCACACGTCCCGGTGTGTCCCTGCGGCCGGCCCTCCCTTGTTTGTTCTGCTAAAATGTTTGCCTCGTCGAGTGCACTCCGTGACCTAGAAATATGGTGTTTGTTGTACCTGAGATTAATGGGATTTGTTATACATCTAGGTGTACTGTTTCTTTGTTAGATTTGTGGAGACATCATCATCAAGTGTTTGTAGAGAGCAGCTTTTAGAACAGATCTAAATGTTTCCATGCGACACCAACAACACAACACAACACAATAATGGACAACGGACTCCACCAAATCCATCATTACCTGAGCATGATGTTCCCTCTGCTGATTGGGTCGAAGCTTGAAGCTCACAGTGACTTGGTGGATAAAGTTATACAGGTTGTCTAAACTGCTCATGTTTTTAACCGACTGCGCCAGAAGGACGGTGATATTTTTCGAGGGTAAATATATGTATGTATGCATAATTGTAGCCAGAGCAGATCGATGGATTTTAGCTTGAGAGGTGTTGTTAGATTCGTATCTCAAAATGAAAATGAAAAAAAAATTATGGATTCTAGGCGCCAAATTCAAATGTTTGGCACGCTCAGCAACCTGAACGTCTCGATAAAAGGCTCATCGAGAGGAATCGTTTATCTAAGATCCTAACTACAAGTCAAAAAACCCGACTGTCTAAAAAAATAACTAATAACTTTATTTTTTATGCAGTCGGGTTTTTTGACTTGGAAAAATGTGTGTCTAAAAAAACATTGACATTGAACATTGATTACTATTTAGTTATCAAAACTTCTCCGTTTTGGCATCTGCGCGAACAGCCGTACAAAATCAGTGAACATTGCGTGCAATTACCCCTGAAAAGAAAATGATGATCGTGATTATGACAACAAGCTGACCGACACAGAGTCGTGTGATAAGCGATTAAGTTATGTGATGATCAGAAAAACTCAAGCAAGTGTAATGACCAATTAGTTGTAGTTCTGGACAAGCAGCGTGAGGTTACACTATCAGCGATTCAAGGAATCAAAATTCTCTTACTATTGTGTGTAAGCTGATCGATCTTAAGTAGATTATACAATAATAAAACACGCATTATCTGAAAAGGATTTACTGAGATCTGACATCATATGCTTGCTGGATGTTTTATGAGTTCGATTGGGAAGAGTGCATATCAAATGTTCTAGAACTAACCACTTTATTACGATATCTGGTAGCCAGTCACACATGGCCACAATGTCATGGACTGGACATGGAATTATATTTGTTTTATTTTGTTCATGGGTATGACCAAATAAAACAAATATAATTCTATTTTTGTTCTTGATTCCCGTTCTCACTGGAACCTCACTCAAATGTTAATACAGCCCACATTAACGCTCACTCAGCTGGGAAAAATCCAGCGATTATAGCTTTATTATACACCACAATTAGTGTAATTGTCACTGTTCGCTACACTGACGGATTGCCGCAGGGTTGAGATGACAAGATCGGTGAGACTATAAGCAAGAAATGTTTAGTTGAGTTCGAGGTCCCACTGCCATTCACGGTAAGCTTATAAATGGTTCTCAAGTTGAGACTGAATGAGTCAGTCTTAGAGTGCACTATAAACAGCTGCATCATCTCTTGTCTTGAGGTGGGACAGTCGTTATATCAGAAACAAACTTGAAATGGACTTGTTTACATTAAGCAAAATTGTTAATGGTGTCGATTCTGTTGTGCACAAACTAAACTTAATTTAGACTTTTGCTATCTTTTACTAAAAGGCAGTGCGAGAAAAGGACGTCTATAGCTATGCACTAAGTTAGAGATGTCAAACTAGTTTATGCCTTGCGCTTCACCGTGTTTTTAGTCGACATGTTTTTACGTGCACCCTTCATTTGTACGGAAATATTAGTTCGAATTAAATTTGACAGCTCTAAATTACGTCCGTCTCTTTCTCGTTTTATTAGTGAGAAAAAGATAGTAATAGCCTAAATTGAGTTTAGTTTGTGCACAACAGAATCGACACCAATATCTACGTAAGTTAGCTTTCACATATCAAAGTTTGTTTCTTTCACGTTAAGTGAAATGCCTTCCTTTTTCTTCTTATTCCGTGGGATGCTTAACCGAGATGAAACGACCACCCGATACCAGGTTTCAAACCACAAACATTCATATCCGAAGTCCTCTCCAAGGTGGTTATAAAAAACCTGCCCTCCCGACGACATTACCCTCTTTATTACATTCCAAGCTCTCAATATGTCGGCCCGTTTTTGCCCGTAATGTCCAGAGCAATAACTCGTTTGAGGGCGAAGTAACTGTCTGCCCCACCGCCCCTGGCCGTGCTAACAGCCTGTCCCGTGCTATTTGAGAACTGATTGGGTTGAAGAGGACATCGTAAGGTAGCGGTGGACTGATTAGAACGTTTTATGAGTGGTTAGCTCATATCTACACTATTCATAGCAATGAAGACAAAAGATTACAAAACTAGAATACAAAAGCTATAAGCATCTAAACTTCTAAGTAAATGCACGCAAAATTGCAATAAATACCAGCTGCTTTCAGAAAATAGCATCACCTACTTCATAGTTTCTGCAATTAATAATAATAATATCGCTGGACATTAACACACAGCGCCACCTAGTGCCACACTAAGCAAAGCTTGTGTCGTAGACACTAGAATTGCTTATTGATTTTTCTATTAGACTATTCATAATTTCACACTCTTTCCTTGCAGTATTTATACCTATTATGGTATATGTCGCATAGCTTGTCCTGGTCAATCTACGTCACCGCCGATCTTTCTAGAATCCAAAAAGAACCCACGAAATCGAAATCCCGCAAGATTAGACATGTTAGCAATCACAACATGTTTCCGTCGAATCTCCTTCTCATATAATACACGCTGGTATATATAAAACAAGGCGAGTCCGTCTGTCTGTCGCGACATACGTAAAATATCATATCCGCTGCTTTGATCAGATGCTGCTAATTGTGAAGATTTTCACACAAATGTAGGTGGGATACAATTTACTAGTTTACGTTTTCGAGAAAGTATTAAAGGAACTGTCACAATCTTTTAGCGTCGTGGAGTGTTTACGTGTGATGGAAATTTTAGGGCAGTTATTTGGAATGGGGCTAGAATTTGTACGTTTTCTTTAAGTTATGTAGGATTTTTGGAGGCTCAGCAGAAAGTCTGGTTCTGTGTTAAACATTGTTGAACCTTGGGACGATATCTACATTTAATTACGCATACCAAGTAATTCTAGAGTAATTTATTAGGCTGTATTAATAATGAAAACTATGTAGGCTGATCTTTATTGAAAATCTAGAATGTAATGGGCACCTGTGCACTGACGAATTTTATATAAGTGCAATTTAAGCAATTTACATTTCTTAAGCTTTACTGAGCCTTAGGTACTCGTAATACTCTTATTTTATATATTGTTTTTTAGTAAGTATCATAAAGTTCAATTTACTAATTGGTCTTGTGATCGCTAGAGGTCCTGGTTTCGATTCCTTGGTCAGAAAAACTGTTATTGAGGTTTTTCATCAACAATTTATCAGTACCAGCCTGGATCCGGAATGTATGACCGGTTCATAGTACTAGGCTTGCCCCCGAATATACAGAGGATTTAAACATAAATGGCAAAAACGAAGGGGTAGGTACTGTAGGTATTGCAACTCTGCCTGATCCTGATGATTAGAATAAAATAGAATAGAATGGAATTTTATTTTTGCAAATATTTAAAGTTTATAATTATAATATTTTTAAATCATCAACTTAATTAAAAACATACGTTAGTGTTAAAAGGAAAATATAAATTGGTATCATTAAATTACTCATGTCTATTCTATTCTATTTTTATTTATGGCAAGTGCTGTCGATGCCAATGTCGACAATTCTGCCAATGTCAGAAGTGAAATGAGAAAGCAAGAGATGTATATAGAAAAGGAAAGAGAGAAAACAAAATTACTCATGTCATTACTATTACAAATATCATTATTATTACAATTACAATGTCAAAAACCAAAATCAAAATGTCAAAGAATCAAAATGTCAAAAGAATAAAAAAAAAAACAAAAAAAACTTAGGATTGGATTACAGGTGTGATAATATGCCATCAAAAAAAAGTAAGTGTGCATCTATGTAGTGTATCAAACATCTGGTGGCCTCGACACAAGCCTCTTTGCTTCGTGTGGCACCAGATGGCGCTGTGTGTAAAATCTAGCGATATTTATTTATTAAAGGCCAGCCATACCTCACCTCTACCATAAGTAACACCATAGTAAACACATAACTAACACCTAACAATATTTACGATGGCACATTATCGCTAATTTGCTCGCACACGACGGATGTCACCGCTACACACAAACGTACATTTTTGTCAAATTAAACGAGTTACACTTAGTTATGAGCGCTTTTTATTAGAGAAGTCGTTAAAATTCATCAAAACATATATAGGTTAAATATATCAGGTTTTAATAGAAAATGTATGCTAATCTATTTGTGTATGTGAAGAGTTCTCAGGAAGTGTGGGGAATGTCAGGAAACTGACGTTATGCTAATGTTGTAAAACATGAATAAAGTTAACTGCCCAATAACAAAATGTTGTTACTAAACTAAAAGATTCTTTCTTCTTCTTATGTGATATGACTGTTAGGTCTCTCTAAGACTGATGTTCACTAAAAAGATGACGGTCTGATTATCTAAAAACAACTGTTTAAAACACATTTTTGTATGGGAACATGTCACATGTGTGTTATTTTTGTGTGTGTGTTTTTGTGTGTCATGTCTGTTTAGATAATCAGACCGTTATTTCTTCGGTGAACATGGACCTAACTCTTTCATCTCTACTTGGTTGTGAGACAATACAAGGCATCGAGTAGGTAAGTAAGTCTTGTGATTGAAGCCCAGTGAGGTTTCTTAAGTCTGTCCATCAAATTGTTAAACTAAAGGATGCATATGGAACTGACTGCTGACTTCCACTGGTCATAAAGGTGGTTTCGTAATAACTTCTTTCATAACATCAGTCTCTGGTGATGAATGTAAATGCGCTAAAATAACCTGGGCCTCGATTCTGCTATTACAATACCCTAGTAGCATTTTTTGTTGG
Organism: Xestia c-nigrum; assembly: GCA_916618015.1. Taxonomy (NCBI): domain Eukaryota; kingdom Metazoa; phylum Arthropoda; class Insecta; order Lepidoptera; family Noctuidae; genus Xestia; species Xestia c-nigrum. The sequence goes on from OU745250.1 coordinate 26,083,037, forward strand.
CATTAAGTTGGGCCACATACCTCTGGTTAGTTGGCAAATGCATACAATTGGCGGGCAGTTTGCGGGTTGGGCCCAAAACTGATGGCCTACATGGATTTGCCTACAAAGGCCCAACTTGCGATGGGGCCAACGTGGATTTGCCTACGAAGGCCCAAGTAAGCCTTCAACTACTACCAATGTTTACTACCGAGCTGGTAGTGTTGAACTAACAGCCTTGTGTGAACACTAATAGGGTTGAAAAAAAATGCAGTCGAATTGAGAACCTCCTCTTTTTGGAAGTCGGTTGATAAAACCAAATTGTGTTCTGGAAGATTCGGAATTCGTATGTTTATCTCGGTCGTTTTCGTAATGCCAGAAGAAGACAGATATCTCTCCGCCCGCCGCTCCCGCCGGTTTTCATATTTAACTGTGCTGCAAGTCTCTCGGTTCCTCTAACAATACTATTCAGGCGATCTCTGAATACCGGGGTTATGCCGGCTATTTGGAAATCGGCTTATATTACTCCTATTCATAAAAAGGGACCGAGAAACTGCGTGGACAACTATAGGCCGATATCCAAGTTATGCGTTTTTGCTAAGATATTGGAAAAAATTGTGTACAGGCAAGTTTACTCTGCTCTCAGGCTTAGTTTCAGCGAACACCAGCATGGATTCTTGGGTGGTCGGTCAACTACCACAAACCTCGTTCTCTGTAGTGACTTCTTATCAGAGGCTATGTCTAATCGTTCCCAAATCGACGTCATTTATACGGACTACGCCAAATGTTTCGACAGAATTGATCACGAAGTTCTCATGCGGAAACTTCTATCGATGGGCATTAGGGGTAATCTTTTCCGTTGGTTTAAGTCATATGTGGAGGACAGGTGTCAGACTGTTGTGCTGAATGGGTACTCATCAAGGTCAATGCGTATTCCATCTGGAGTTCCCCAAGGTTCTTTATTGGGGCCGCTCTTATTCAATTTATTCGTCAATGATATTGATTCTTGCTTCCTTCACTCTAAAATTCTTCTATACGCGGATGATATGAAAATTATGTCTAAGATATCCTCGTTGTCAGATGCTCTATCATTGCAGGAGGACCTAGATAGGTTTCAGTACTACTGCATGACTAATAAGCTCCATTTAAATGTTTCCAAGTGTTACGTGTGCTCCTTCACTAGGAAGCCCGTACCTATCATATTTGACTATAAACTTTTAGACAGATCCCTTGCTAGGGTTAGCACAGTCAAAGACCTGGGTGTGGTATTTGATTCAAAATTATTATTTGATCAACACGTGGAACAAATCATTAGTAAAGCATCAAAATCACTAGGGTTCATTTTGAGAGTCTCGTCAGAGTTCAGGAACATCAAAACCATTAAAATTCTCTACTGTACTTTTGTTCGCAGTCACCTTTTTTTTTTTTTTTTTTTTTTTTTTTTTTTTAGGATGGGAAATCATCAAATGACTTCTCCCACTCTGGGCGGAGCGGGAGGGAGTGTCAGACTCTTACTGACTAAAACCCATCCATGTTCCTTCCTCGCCCTTTATGTTCCGGGGCCGCGGTATCTCTTTCGAACAGGCCCGCAACCCCGGCAGGCTTCGGCCCTTGCGGGCCCCTCTCCTTTTGCTGACATCTCTTTGAGGCGCGCGTGGAACACAAACGCGCCGTCGACACGGCCTGTCGTCGTCGTTAGACGGCCGGACGGCCAGCTATTGCCCATAGCCAGCCGTCCACAGGCCCGCATCTACGGTGGCCGGTAGCCACCACGTGGCCCCCGACGCCCGTTGCGTCTCCCGCGGCGGCCGGGAAGAGAGGATCTCTCCCTCTCTCGTTCCGCCACCTCCTTCGCTAGCATTACTGCTTCGCAGAAGGAGGCGACGGCTTCCCATTCCGTCTCGCTCCGGACCATGGATTGAACCAGGGCCGGACGCGAGAGGTCGCCGCCGCCGATCGCCGCCACGAGGACACGGCGGAGCTCCGCCCACGCAGGGCAGACTTCCACCGTGTGCTCCACCGTGTCCTCCGGTCGATCCTCGCAGTGGAGACACCCGGGCGATTCCTCCCACCCGATTCGGTGCAGGTACCTCCCGAAACATCCGTGTCCGGTGAGGACCTACGTCAGGCGGAAGGTGAGGACGCCGTGGCGCCTCTCCAGCCACTCCTCAAAGAGGGGACTTACCGCCACTATCGTGGCGTGCCCTGCACGGGGTTGCGACAGTCGCTCTCTCCATGTCGCCATGAGATCGCGCCGGAGGTCAGTCCGCTGAGCGGCAATTTGCCGCGGCAGCGGAGTTTCCCCCCGGCGTAGTACCTCCGCGCGCCACTCATGCAGGCGCGCGAGGACTATCGCCTCCAGATCCCACGGCGGCAATCCGGCAAGCAGGCCCGCCGCCTCGCGAGAGATCGTGCGGTACCCACGGACCATCTTTACGGCCACCACTTTTTGGAGCGCGTTCAAATGGTGAGCGGCTCGCCGCTTCAACGAACGCGCCCACACTGGGGCCCCGTAGAGGGCCATGGACCGCACGACTCCCGCGTAGAGCCTGCGGCAGGAGGCGTTCGGCCCCCCAAGGTTGGGCAGGAGCCGCCTGAAGGCAGCCCCTGTCCGTTCCAGCCTGGGGGCCAAACGTCGGAAATGCTCCACGAAGTTCCACCGGCTGTCGAGGACGAGTCCTAGGTACTTCAACGTCGACTCGACGCCGATGGATACCCCTCCCACCGTCAGTGTGGATCCCGACGGTGGCGCATTCCGAGGCCCATGAAAGCACATGGCCTCAGACTTGTGCAGCGCCACCTCGAGACCCAGTTGCCGGATCCTCTCAACGACTATCGCAACCCCGCGTGTCATGTTGTCGGCCGCCGCCTCGTGCGACCTCCCCTGTGCCAGCACCAGGGTGTCATCTGCGTAGCAGACGACGCTGACACCACTAGGGAGGTCCGCGCGCAGCACCCAGTCGTAACCGATGTTCCACAGGGGCGGTCCCAGAACCGATCCCTGTGGGACACCGCACGACATCTCTCGCCGGTTCCAATCTCCGCAGCGACTGGGGTAGATGACGGCCCTGTCCGTCAAATAGTCCCCGACCACACGACGGAGGTAGGTCGGCACCCGGTGATACCGGAGTGCCTCCCTGATGCAGCTCCAGGGCAGGGAGTTGAAAGCGTTGGCGATGTCGAGAGACACCGCCAAAACAACCCCGCCCCGGGATATCGCATCCCCCGTCGTGAGGGCTCTCACGCGCATGATCGCGTCCACTGTAGAGTGCCCCTTGCGGAAACCAAACTGGTTCTCCGCAAGATTCGGCCCCATCCCCTCAAGGTGCTCGGTGAGTATGCCTCTCAAGTTTGGAACCCCAATTACAACTTATACATAAGCAGATTGGAAGGCATACAAAGAAAATTTTTGAGGTATATTCAATTCCGGTCTAAAACTTATTCTCCCACTTATCTCCTACGCTGTAAAAGGTTCCATCTACTTCCTCTTTCTGAACGTAGAAGAATTGCTGACTTGGCGTTTTTATTTAGAATCGCTAACGGTTCAACCGAGCTTCCCGAACTGCTGAGCAAAATTGGACTTCGGATTCCTTCTACTTTTCGGCGCAATCCCCGGCTATTGCATACTCCTGTGGTAGGAACAAAATACAGACGAAACTCATACTTAATAAGAGCTAGTGATACGTATAATGCGGTTGGCCAGGGCGTCGACATCGATATTTTCAGTACTAGCATCTCAAAATTAAAAAGGACTCTTTGTAATTTCTTTTTTGATAATGTTAAGTAATTAATGGAATGCAATTCGCGCTTTTTAATCGCGTCTTTACAAACACTGCCTGCCTTCGTAAATATTTTTGTTTTTGTTTATAAGCTCTTTTTATCTGTGAAAACTTTTAATAGGCCTTACTTTTTTAATCTTAATAGTGTGTCAATTTTTAGCTGTAAGTTTTCCTAAAACTGTAAAATAAAATAAAATAAAATAAAAATATACGAGTTGTCGAATCGGAAACGAGTCGAACGTTTGTGAATACGGGGTCTGATCTTAGCGGGTGATATATTTACTAAAATTCACTCGAACCCAACCAAACCGTGGTAACACAACGATAGCGACTTCTAATTGGACTACAACGCCATCTATCGAGGTTGGAGTACAAGTTTTGAAACTTTACGATATTATAATTACGGTTTCGGCATGAACATATCGCCCACCAAGGACATTAAGTGACGGAATGTCCTTCTTAAATTATCCTTAATTTTCAATTTTGCACTTTGTTTACAGTATAAACCATAAATATTAAATGTAAACAAAAATAAAAAAAAATGTTTCGTAAATCTAAGAATTACTAAGAGTAAAGAGAGTACTAGTAAGCTCATACTGGGTAATTATACCTGTACCAGTATATACGTATCATCCCTAACAGGCCCATTGAAAGGTTTAAGTTGGACCGATGTAAGTTGTTATCATAACTTAAATCCCTACAAAAAACTCCCAACAGTAGGAATAGATGCAGCAGGCCCGTCGTTAGTTGGCCCAATGTTGTTATAATAACTGAAATCCCTGCAAAAATCACCAAACAGTAGGAATAGTAACAGAAGGCCCTTTGTTGGCTATTCGTTGGGCAAATAGTGCATGTTTATGACAATAGGCCTATTTTAAGTTTAGGTTGGCGGAACAACTAACCGTCTGCCTATACACTCCCAACTGTTGGCATAAGGAAACCAACGGCAATTGCTACTAGGTTAGTGTCAGAACTATTCTGATATATCATTGATTTTGTAATGGTCGCGCCACTATGACTTTTCAATGGTCAAAGGCTCCATTGAAAAATGTCATAGAGTGGTAATCTCGTACACGAAATCTGGCATGAATAAATGTTTGCATTTAGTAGTAGATTTCGAAAACCACTTGTACTAAGGGTTTTATAGATAATAATGGCAATACGGCAATGCTATTAAAACACAATTTTATTACGAGACCATTGACCGACCAATGATAGACCATTGTGAATTTAGCAGATTACGAGCTTAAAACAAAATGACAATTGGATGGGAATGGAATCGTGTTGGAGTGACGAATTTATTAAAATAGCAGAATTAGGCCCCTGACCTTATGTCCTAGTTTTTTTTTTATTAGCCTGAGCTGTCCCACTCCTGAGCAGAGGCCTCCCCTCATTCCTTCCACTTTTCTCGGGGTTGCGTCTCTTCTCGACAATTAACGAGAAAGCCATGTCCTATAGTACTATATATTTTTTTATAGTAAATGTTATCCCAATTTTAATTGTATTATTCTATTTTTGAATTGTAAACGTTAAAACCCGTGTTGTGTTAGTTTTAAATGAGTTTTCGACACAATGTAAAAATTGTTTATGAAATAAATGAAACGAAATACTTTGTGTCAGAATAACAAGTCCCAATAATAAATATTACTTCCATAGATCCTGATATTCTCTTCTTTTCGAAATCAAAAGTTTGTTTTTTAAAAGCTCTTTTTCTCAGTCATCTGACCTCGTTATTATGCGTCAGTAGTATCAAATTTTTTTCATTGACTTACACAAATTGCTTGGAAGTGGTATTTGATACACTTTATGTTATTTTCATGAGACATTGATCGATTCAACGCTGTGTTAGATAGAAGTCTTACAATCTGAATCACAAACCTATTGGGTTACGTTTTTGATCTAAAATGTTAATATAAAAGACATTTTCCTAAATGCATGTGGCATACGTCCTGAATTCCAGAATTGTGTAATACGTACATGCCAGGGTCGTGTTCCTAATGTTTGAAACCAAGCCCACTCCAGAAAACGAAAAACTACTTATTTCAAAATCAAGAGGAAATTAACTAGGAGCCTCTTGGAAACATTGAGCTGAATATTTATAAAACCTAAATCAAATCTATCCTAAAACGACCACGGAGTTTTTACTTATCTAGGCATAATAACGTTAGAGAACTGTATATGATGTGAGTGAGATAATCTACAGTAGTACAGTGTGCCCACACCACGCGCCCACACTGCGCGGTCCTGTGATTAGCTCGCACTGCGTTAAAAGCCTTAAAAGGTGCCGATGTACGGGGCTCAGGCAAAGAATAGAATAGTTGCAGAAAGTGTATATTATGAAACAATCTGTGTGAAACATGTTGAGTTTGGTTTCAAGATTCGAAGCAGTATACTTCTCTAGAAGTGCACGTCAGTAGCAACAGTCCGGCATTAAAAGTGACAACATACATTCGACAATTAGTGAAGAAAAAAAAACAAAAAAAAACGGTACGTAGGGAGGCATTTTAAAATCAATAGGGAATGTGGAAGCAAACAGATAGACTAACCAATGACTGCGCAGAACAACTGATGGTCAGTACAGGACAAAAGCAATACTTATATACTTCCTACATCAACTGGTGCAGTGAGATGCTATACAAGACTGAAGAGCCAGTAAGGTATATGCTGTTGACGTTCAAAATGTGCTGATCTACAGTCTAATTTGGAGAAATAATTTTCTGTTGATTATAAAGATTGCAGAACTTTGAAAACAGGAAGGGCTGTAAACCGTGGAAGTCAGAACTAAAAGCTATATTCCCATTTAGTATACAAGATATAGTCGATGATCTGTGCCGGGCGAGTGCGGCTCATTACTCGGCGCTAATGAATGCTCGCGCACGAGGCGCACCATACAGAAGCTTTGTGAACGGCAACCTGCGAGCAAAGATACTGCGCCGTGCAGTATAAAGCGAACTATACTTGTGGCACATTATTATCAACCAACTGGCTGGTTCTTAGCTCAGTTACGTTTACAGGCATATTAAGTAAAGGAACAGTCGCGTCTGAACCTAAAGGATCGCGGCTTTGGACACGGACATTGACGGACACTGCAGAAAGTATCTGTTTAGACTGGAGGTGTCCCTATCCGGAATTCCGGAACCTCAATTTGCATCGGGGTTTAACCGTGTCTATAAGGACCCATTTCCTCTATAGGTAATAGCTAATTATTTGTACAACAATAACCAGTATAGTTTAAACATCATAGGACGGATATTGATTTGATCACACGATTTTCACTTCTTTGCCATTAAAACGAATTAAAACTGTTTTATCTCCTGACTGTTTACCTACTCTACATCTATTTTCTATAGATGGATATCAGCAGTAGGTACGTAATGTAGGTAGAGGTTACATTTAATATCACAGGGATAAACCCTGCCTTTTCAATATATTCCAAACATCATCACGGATTACGTCACAAATAACGTCCATACAATAATAACACATGAAGCAACGTTCTAATTACAAAATTTAAAATCTTTTGATCATGACGTCAGACCTCCATCAGACCTCAAAAGATCTTTATTGAAACACCGCCTTCAATTAACTGACCACCCCCTGTATAATGTCATGTTTGGTCATGTCGGTCTGTTTAAAAGTTTATATTGAGCTATAAAAGCTCTACCTAATTTAATAACACCCGAAACACACGATTAGCGTTACTGGAAGAGCCATTCGTGATCTTCAATAATATTAGAAAGGTTTTAACCACATTAAATATTGTGCAATTGTTCCTTATTTAATTCCATCTCTTGATCGAATACTTAATTTCGCGCAGTTTCTTTCTTTACAAGTTTGAAATTGTGTCTCCTAGTTAACATAATATCCTGTTGCAAGATCTAAAACATTCATATTCCCATGTAAATCAACTGAAACATGAATAAAACGGACAGAACCACGGGTAAAAGCTAGCACTTAATAAAGAGGCACGTTTAGGGTTTTCATTACACCATGTATAATGGCGCGTACAAATATTTTTAATCCGCTGCCTCATACATCTTCCGCAGTTCATTTTGCTGGACATACTCTTGCTAACATATTTTTGAATCCACACAAAATCCCACTTTATCCCTCTCACTATAAGCCCATTTTCCACTGGATTTTCACTTCCGACATATGGAAAAATATCACAAACGAATTTATAACGTGTTGGCCAATGATAAGGTTGCAAATGCTTTGTACGTGGAATGCTATATCAAAAACTGAATAGGTGGCTGGTACTGGGGATTTTTTTTTAATGTGTGGATATTGCATCGACGTGTCCGGACGTATTTATGGACAGGTAAATATTTTTGCAGCGAATATAGAGGTTATGTATGTTTACTTTGATATGGGTGGAGAGAGATATCGTCATAACCTGAGCTGGAAATATTCATCATACCCTACCTACCTACTGAATGTTTCAACGAAATTTTTACGAGTTTTAAATGTGATAGCCATCATAGAGTTTGAACGTCCAGCACCGAATTGCCTGGTGAACAGATTAATATTATAACACCTTCGGTATAGTTCATGTTCGTGGTCTATCGTTTATTGCATATTATAGAAGTGTCTGAGATGATGGATGCAGGTCATTCATCATCTCAGACACTTATATTATATTGCTGGACATTCACACACAGCGCCACCTAGTGCCACACTAAGCAAAGCTTGTGTCGTGGACACTAGATAGTTGATATACTACATATATACTTTTTTTTGTTTGTAAATATATACTTATAATACATATAAACATCCATGACTCGGAAACAAATGTCCATGCTCATCACACAAACATTTGTTTCTACCGGGATTCGAACCCAGGACCCTAAGAACGTAAGGCAGCGTCACTGCCACTACGCCATTCGGATCGTCAAACTACTACTACTTCTAGGTATATTCTAACCATAAGAAGTCGAAATGCAATTTTGATAAATATTTTTTTTATTCCTGCAGAAAACCTAATAGTTTCATCACTGATCAAAATAAAAGATGATTTTTAGAAAAAAATATTCCTCTCGGTAACACACGAGACTACTACTTGTAGCAAGCAAGCTATAGGGAAGTACCAATTTTCGGGTTGACTGCCCGGAACTCCGCTTCACCTACCCATATTCGTTCACAATTGAAAATCTCTTAGCCAAAACAATTGACCATCAAGTAGAGAGGTAATTCTTTGTACCCTCGACGCCACGTGCCGGTTGATAGTCACAATTAGCCACGGCATTCAAACATAGTCACGTGAGGGAACAGCCGTGTGCGGGAACCGCGGGAACGGGATGCACGCGTGCGGGAACTGAGCCACATTCGCAACACTATCGCTCCGCTGACAATGAATTGAAGAATTAATTGATTAAATATTGTGAGAGATGGGTCAGTGATGTAGCTGGCGTCTGATAGTGTTCATTGATTTAGAAAACCATTAGAATGCTTTTGAGTATTTAATCGAGAATTATTTTTAAGTCCGGACCAAGGTTGATCGCAGCCAAGAAAACCTGATCAGGTGGTCATTCATCAAGACTCTGCCCTGAAGTGTAAATAAAGTAATAATCCACAAAAGATATGGCACTTGATATCGTGTCCTGTATCCTACTTGTTCACTACAGGAGCTGATGAACGCTACCGAAAACGCCCAACGAGCAGAATAGTTTTGGGAAGACACAAATTAGATTGCCATCGACGCGCTAAAAAGAAGACTGCTTTTTTGCAAGTCCCTGACATACTTCCAAGACAGATAGCTACCAAAACTGTAAACACGACATCCACTTCGTAACCAACACATATCATTCCTACCAAACAGCTTCTCTGTAATAAGCCGTTCAATAAAAACAAAAACATAAAATTCACGATACAAAGCCTCTATCCTGAACCAATTGAATGAAAAAATATTCTAACAGAACATCTAAGAGAAGGTAATGACGCGAACTCGATATGAATCTATACATAATGCTTATAAATAACGCACTATATGTACACGGGCTATTAGGGAAGTATGGGCATAATAATAAATATTCATCAGGTCTTCTGTTTGTGCCTACAAAAACATATGTGGGGACGAGGGGTGCTAGTGAATGGTTGTCGGAGTTTAATGAAGAAATACCAATCTTGATTATGGTTGAATTTTAAAAGCTAGGGTTAAATGGGCGTACGACTTATTACGTTTTGAAGACTTAAAAGTTCTTAATGAAGCTAAATAAGAAACGGTAGCTCGTGAAATTATAGACAATATAGTAGAAGTACAGAAAAACCTAGACGACATTTTTGCCATCGCGGGAAAACCTTTTTAAGACTGGGTGGCACTGGTCCTTGCATATAACCAAAAGCAACGAGAGGTCTATAACCAGCCGTGGGAGCAGTCAGATTGTGGATGATGATGACGAATATGACCAACAAACAGGTATCACAAGAGCTTCCAAAAATAAACACCTAAAATGATTTCAACGAGGACCAAAAAATAGGAAAATATACTCTTGATACAAAATGGCATGCACGAATGCACGTGACGCTTATTAATGTTTGCACATTACCACAAAACAGTCACCCAGCCACTATGACCACTAAGTGAATTCGTGTGTCCATGCCACCTCCAATTTAGTGGCGCGAACCAATCATCATTACCCGAGGGTCAACCGCGATCAAAATAAACACCACACCGAACGCACCTTTATTTAGAAAGAGACCGACATACACCCTACACTACAGAATAAAAGAGATGGAGCAATAAGTGGCCCAGAGATCGTAAAGAATTGTGCAAATGAAAGATTATGTTTATAGAGTTAAGGTGTATAGTCTAATAAAATTACGTCTTTATCCCCCGGCCTGGAGATAAGTTCTGATTCTCTTATATTGTTGCCGGTTTCATTACGATCTGGAATATATTTTGGGATGACTATTTCTTTTTTTGATAGGTGTTGTTTTGCTTGCTTTAGTGATAGTCCAAGCTAGAAGGAATACAGGAATCTAAAAATACTGAAATGATTGCCACTGGCATACAGTCTTAAATGACAAAAGTTTTTTAGTTACCTACCTATCTAAGTAGGGAAATCAAAAATATGTCTTTGGTCATCAGATACAGTAGTAAAAACATTGAAAGATACTTGTTTAGAGATTGACATCACTCTATCACCCGTCAGCGATAACATAACTCTTGCACCTATAAAAGGATTCATAAATCAGACCGTTACAGTCACTGCTTCTGCGACATTTACTAAATACAATTTCTTATGTATATTTGGTCATAAAATGTAGCGAGATAATCCAACTCATGGCGCTTTCTTTCATTTTATAAAATTTAATTCGTCCGTCACGGGAAGAGTGACCTTTTACCACGTGAGACTGCCCATTACATACCAAAAACTCACATACGCTACATAACGTCACTGTAAATTGACCTTTACCGTTCAATTTCAAAGTACAATTTCGTTTGCTCATCTTGACGCGTCTTATTCCGGAATGATTTACGTCACAAGACAATGCAATCTATTCTCCCAGGCAGCAGTTCAAAGAAAAAGAAAACGTAGACTTCCAGGAATTGAGTTGAAATTCGAATGGGAAGAGCGTGGAAAAACTAAAGAAGCTCTCACATTTCACTGAAAAATGTGTAAGAAGTAAGGCAGGGAAAGCCACGGGATCCGTTATAAAGACATATTATTCTTTTGAGCGCGGGACGGTTGTCGAGTCGCAATAAGTCGCCGTAATCCGCGGAAGGTATAGTGCGCGAGATTCAATTGTCATTGTTTGGCTCGGGCCCTAATGAAAAATATTTCGCTGTAGGTACTTTTTTTGAAAGTGTTTTGAGCTCTTTCAGTTTATTCTTTGCGAGAAAGGTTTTGTGTTGCTTCAAAGTTTGCTTTAGAACGGCTATTGTGAGGTATTCTAGGTGCTTTAGTCACAGACGCGTAGGCTGCGGAAAATGGTTTTTCTTTGTTGGAAGAATCTTTTGGGAATTGTTGTTATAGGTACTTTTACTTGATAAAACTCAAAACATGTGTGCCATATGTCGTAAGACGCTGGAATCTGTCGATTTTTAGTTTAGCTATAGGTAATCAAACTTTATGACCTGTTTGTCCTTGCTTGGACAATGCATGTCGAGGAAAACGCCCCTTGTCAGTAGAGTTAGCAATTTACTTGACTAAAGTCGTCCATTACTTATAATAAAACGGATGAAACGTTCAAAAGTTTTACATATCGACGGTCAAACTAACCTATTTGTAAGAGAAACCCCACGCACACAAGTTGTCACAGTTTTGTATCTACAAGTTAGAATTTTCAACTAGTTCGCGAGTTCGGGTGAAAAAAAAAGCACACGTCCAGATTTCCTGAAAGTGTGGAAAGCATTTTGGCGCGGACACAGCGGGTACAGTGGACACAGCGGACACAGTGGCCCAAACAAATTCAAAACAACCATAAATCAGGAAGGCACAAATAAAAAACTAAGGTAAGCGCTCCTGTTGTCGGTCGCGCCGAACCGGGCCACTTCCGTTCGCGGCGGAAGCGACTCTATTGGCGTAAAAAAGCTGCGAGTCAACTGGCCAGTTTGTTAGAGCTTTATTGAAAAGCGAACATTGATAAAAGTGTTCGACGACTCGTCGCGCTGTCCATGTTTGAATGTAGCACTTTTGTGTAAACGTTAGGGATTTACGGACGTTTTTTCCATTTTGGCCAAGTATTTTTATCCTTTAATTTTTTTGCTTGAATATACTACAAACAAAACATCTCAGAACCTCGTAGTCTAGCGTATCTTTTACAACAAGGCAGCTACACTACTTAGGTACATAAATTTGTTAAGCTTTGCATATAAAACCTAACGATATCTCAACGCAAACCATATTTTTAATTCCCACACAGCATCCCCTCTCCCCCTCCCGCTCCAGCGCACGCGTCGCCATTCGGCATGCACGTGTAGCGCAAATTAAAAACGTTTCTGCCGCGAGTGCGATTATTAATTACCGATAAGTCGTGCGCTCACCCTACCCCGTGAGAGAGGTGCAATTAACGTGCATTGTTGGGGATCATCTTGGTCTTTTTGTATTTTGAGTTTTTAAAACGATTTCGGTTTGCTGATTGACAACTAAAGGGGTGTTTTTGTAAAAAAGCAAAAGCCAAGTTCAGTGGACCAATACTCGGAGGATTCTTACTGATTAACTTAACTGGAAGGACTCTTGTTCTACAGTGGATTTCTAATGAATCCGAAATTACAAATCCCTTTTGATTTCGACATGAAATCCACGACCTATCCCTCTATACCTGTACTTTTTTCCAATTAGTGCGGTGCTGTGTTATGTATTCCCATGTCACCTATATTTAAATTTTTCAAAACATTGCGCTGTTCTTCACCAAAGTTACAACCATATTAATTTTCACGTTGATATTTCCGGATTTTGCCAAAATATATATTTATAACATTAATTAATGTGCTGTGTTTTTATATATTTCTATCGTCCTGCTAACGAGCTTCAAAGTAAGTACTTGTCCAATCTCCCACACATACAATATGTAATCTCATTGAAGTGTGGCACACTTCGGGAGCAGTCGGGAGCAGTCGGGAGGTTGTCCACGTGGCGTTTTTAAGATCCGCCGCCAGATAACCTTAATGAAAAGATCCCTACGGACTGATAGCAGCCGCGGTGGATGGACGGTGGGTTGGTCCGGTTGGATGGAAGGTTCAAATTGATAGATAAAGGCACCTACTGTATATTTTGATTTTCCCGATAAATTATGACAATAGATGTCACAGTTATAAATCTACCTTCTCGAACATTTTCCTTCATTAACTGGGATTTTTTTACGAAGTCATACTTATTTGCACAACGGTGGTGATGATGGCCCAGTTGTGAAAGTACTGACTCATGTAACGTTCGGTATGATTTAGAACCCGTCATTTTAGGTACCTACCTAACACCTACCTACCTACTTTGTTTCATGATCACCGCTCTCAAAACGATGCGGAAAAACGTTGCAAATAAACTGGTATGGAATAACAACTAAAACGCCCATGAAGGGTTCCGTAACAGCAAGTAACATAGTATAAAAGTTCTTGCAGTTCGTTGTAAATGAAAGGTAAATTGCGGTTTACGATTTATGACGAATTTACAAAAAGACTACTTACCAGATCTCGTTAAAACCAAAGAAGAACGTCCCATATAAAAAAAACCCAGATCCGACAGAAAGGTGACATATCTCAGTTTTTTTGTTATTATTTATATAATCATATTATGTAGTTTTTATATTCGAAATCAATGGCTAACACCAAAATATAGCCTTATGTTTTTGTTCAGGGTTTACACTAAAAAAATACAAAATGCCTACTTATCTACACAATTCGTAATGTATGTAACTAAATGACGATAAATAGTTATGGGATATATCCAGGAGACCTGGAGATACAGCTGTATTATATAATTTTTGAACTCCTAGTACAACATTCGACTTGGGTTTTTTTTTTAAGGTGGTTTAAAATCATCTCATGACATCTCTCGCCCTTGGATGGAGCGAGAGGGCGTGTCAGACTCTTACTGACTAAAAAAAAAAAAAAAATAACTTAATTAAAATAACTTCCTATACGAACATTATTTTTTTTTTAAAATACGGGATGTATTATAACTACTTACTTTTCTACGTCATTTAGTTACATATTACGCATTCCTTTCTCGCCGTCCTTTTGTTTGCTTATCGCTAGCTTTTAACCAGTTTGTACATTGTTGCTATTATGACTTTAAATCTTCCGCTCGTTACTTCAAAGATGTGTTTTGCTTACTGACACGTAGCAGTCTACCTTACAATTATTATTTTTTATTTCTTACCATTCATCTATGTACTACGCTCTACGGACCTTGTTTGTATGGAGATAAAGTTTTATTTGCCTTGCTTGTTTTCATCTCTCAATATTTAAAAAAATACTATTTTAACGGATTGAATGTGCCTTTTATTCTTTTTTCTATGCTTAATCTAGTGTTTTTTATGACTTATAATGGCACCTATTAGCATTTTTTATCAGAACGTCCGGGGACTGCGAACTAAGACAGGTGCTTTCTACAGAAATATATGTACTAATGATTTTGATGTTGTCTGCTTGACTGAGACTTGGCTAACTGATGGTATCTCCGATTCCGAATTATTTGACGACAGATATATGGTATGGAGACGGGACCGTGATTATACTAGTACAGGTCAGACTATGGGTGGAGGGGTTTTAATCGCCGTTAGGCGTCAGATTGTGGCTCATGCGCGCGGCGAGTGGCACTCATCGGCAGAAGATCTATGGGTCACATTAACCCTACAACAAAAAAGACCCAGGACAACATACAAAATGCATTTAGGCGTTGTTTATATTTGTTCTCAGAACCTAGGTAACTCATTGACAACTCAGCTGGGTAACTTTTCTGATAATTTGACAAATATTATAATGGAGCACCCGGTCGACAAGCTTATTGTCCTGGGTGACTTTAACCAATCCAATATAACCTGGATCCCTGCAGATGATGGTTATTCTCTCCACCCCACAAACCTGAGTGGTGAGCTCCAATCCATTTTCTTTGACAACATTAACGCATGTAACCTGTTGCAATACAACTGTCACCCTAACAAAAATAATAAGATTCTGGACTTGGTGTTTTCCAACAACGAAGTTTCTGTCTCCTGCTGCATGGATCCCCTAGTTCCTGAAGATCCGCACCACAACGCTTTATGTATCACGGCGGACTTTGTTCAGCTGCATAGTCTGCCAGCTCGTCCCTATGTTAAATACTTGTATCGCTCTGCTGACTATGCAGCAATTAAAGGTGATCTTAACCTTGTTGACTGGCAATTCGAGTTGGGCCATAGGTCACTGGACGATGCCGTAGCATTCTTTTATGATGTTTTATATAAAGTACACAAAACTTATATTCCAACGAAGACAGTTTTTTCCCAGTCGAAATACCCCCTATGGTATAAAACCCCATTAGTAAAAATTATTAAAGAAAAATCGAAATTCCACGCTAAATTTAAAAAGTATGGGAACGATTCGGACTACCAATCTTTTGTATTGTTACGGAAACGTGCAAAGGATTTGGAGAAGAGCATGTTTGATGATTACATGGCCAATATAGAATCTGCTATTCGTAACAACCCTCGAGCCTTCTGGAGCTACGTCAAATCAAAAAAACAAAACAACTCCTACCCTTCAGTGCTGTGGTTTGGAGACCGCTCGTCTAGCGATGGTGAAGAAATTTGTGACTTCTTTGGCGAGTACTTTCTGTCAAACTTTTGTGAATCCACCAGCTCTGAGAGTAGTGCGGAAGACCATCTTATCAGTGAGCGGACTGATTATAGCCCTTACGATATTGCCGCTATCGAGATTCGTGAAGACGAAGTTATGGAACTGATGAGGCACCTGGACTTAAATAAATCTGCGGGTCCGGACAAGCTCCCACCGGTTTTCATATTTAACTGTGCTGCAAGTCTCTCGGTTCCTCTAACAATACTATTCAGGCGATCTCTGAATACCGGGGTTATGCCGGCTATTTGGAAATCGGCTTATATTACTCCTATTCATAAAAAGGGACCGAGAAACTGCGTGGACAACTACAGGCCGATATCCAAGTTATGCGTTTTTGCTAAAATATTGGAAAAAATTGTGTACAGGCAAGTTTACTCTGCTCTCAGGCTCAGTTTCAGCGAACATCAGCATGGATTCTTGGGTGGTCGGTCAACTACCACAAACCTCGTTCTCTGTAGTGACTTCTTATCAGAGGCTATGTCTAATCGTTCCCAAATCGACGTCATTTATACGGACTACGCCAAATGTTTCGACAGAATTGATCACGAAGTTCTCATGCGGAAACTTCTATCGATGGGCATTAGGGGTAATCTTTTCCGTTGGTTTAAGTCATATGTGGAGGACAGGTGTCAGACTGTTGTGCTGAATGGGTACTCATCAAGGTCAATGCGTATTCCATCTGGAGTTCCCCAAGGTTCTTTATTGGGGCCGCTCTTATTCAATTTATTCGTCAATGATATTGATTCTTGCTTCCTTCACTCTAAAATTCTTCTATACGCGGATGATATGAAAATTATGTCTAAGATATCCTCGTTGTCAGATGCTCTATCATTGCAGGAGGACCTAGATAGGTTTCAGTACTACTGCATGACTAACAAGCTCCATTTAAATGTTTCCAAGTGTTACGTGTGCTCCTTCACTAGGAAGCCCGTACCTATCATATTTGACTATAAACTTTTAGAAAGATCCCTTGCTAGGGTTAGCACAGTCAAAGACCTGGGTGTGGTATTTGATTCAAAATTATTATTTGATCAACACGTGGAACAAATCATTAATAAAGCATCAAAATCACTAGGGTTCATTTTGAGAGTCTCGTCAGAGTTCAGGAACATCAAAACCATTAAAATTCTCTACTGTACTTTTGTTCGCAGTCACCTTGAGTATGCCTCTCAAGTTTGGAACCCCAATTACAACTTATACATAAGCAGATTGGAAGGCATACAAAGAAAATTTTTGAGGTATATTCAATTCCGGTCTAAAACTTATTCTCCCACTTATCTCCTACGCTGTAAAAGGTTCCATCTACTTCCTCTTTCTGAACGTAGAAGAATTGCTGACTTGGCGTTTTTATTTAGAATCGCTAACGGTTCAACCGAGCTTCCCGAACTGCTGAGCAAAATTGGACTTCGGATTCCTTCTACTTTTCGGCGCAATCCCCGGCTATTGCATACTCCTGTGGTAGGAACAAAATACAGACAAAACTCATACTTAATAAGAGCTAGTGATACGTATAATGCGGTTGGCCAGGGCGTCGACATCGATATTTTCAGTACTAGCATCTCAAAATTAAAAAGGACTCTTTGTAATTTCTTTTTTGATAATGTTAAGTAATTAATGGAATGCAATTCGCGCTTTTTAATCGCGTCTTTACAAACACTGCCTGCCTTCGTAAATATTTTTGTTTTTGTTTATAAGCTCTTTTTATCTGTGAAAACTTTTAATTGGCCTTACTTTTTTAATCTTAATAGTGTGTCAATTTTTAGCTGTAAGTTTTCCTAAAACTGTAAAATAAAATAAAATAAAAATAAAATACATTTACGAATTGTGTAGATACGTAGGCATTTTGTACTTTTTTAGTGTAAAGCCTGAACAAAAACATAAGGCAATATTTTGGTGTTAGCCATTGATTTCGAATATAAAAACTAAATAATATGATTATATAAATAATAACAAAAAAACTGAGGTATGTTACTTTTCTGTCGGGTCTGGGTTTTTTTTGCCTGTTCTTCTTTCGGTGGTAGTTTACGTGGTAATGTACATCATATTATTTTTTTAGTTTCATCATTCTCTTATTTTAGAAGATACAGGGCACTCATTTTACCACTTTAGAAGGGTCTCTCGCGCAAAGTATTCAGTTTAGAAAAAAAATATAGTGAAACCTCAATATCATTTTTGAAGACCTATCCATATATACCCCACACTTAGTATGGTCCCAGTTCTATGTATGGGGAACCCCCTAAATTGATTGTGTTTCTATTTTTCTGTGAAAATCTTAATGCGGTTCACAGAATACATTTACTTACCAAGTTTCAACAGCATAGTTCTTATATTTTCGGAAAAAAAGTGGCTGTGACATACGGACGGACAGACAGACAGACAGACATGACGAATCTATAAGGGTTCCGCTTTTTGCCATCTGGCAATGGAACCCTAAAAATCGAAGACATTTAATTATCCCACAGTGGGTTGGTTAAATGTCTTCAATTTTTAGGGTTCCGCAGTAGTGTGTATTTTTGTCGTCTTCCTCACACAGAAAACAGGCCTGTGTCTCAGCGGTGGGAACACTGTTGATTGTATGATAATCAATGGCATTGCTTACACGAAAAACCCTTCAATTCCATAAACTAAAATGCTTTAAACAGGACAGAATTTCAAATTTTCTATTGTCAAATTCTTCACATCAAACACTGGTGAGCAGACTCGTCGCACACATGACAGGTACCCCATGCGCGATCCCGCAGACAGATGCGCGGTGATAGTTCGCGCATAGCTTCTAAATTACTTGCAGATAACATCTTAATGCCGCCTAATGTTATTGCACTTTGATAGCGATCGAAAGTAGACTGCTCTTGATGAATCTTTGTTGACGTAGGGCATCGCTAGTTAGTCACTATATACATTGTTTATCTTAGGTAGTGATAGGGCAGAACTGAAATTAATTACTGAAATTACTTATTATACCATTTTCAAAACTTTGCACGCTGTTCTGCAGGTACACGCTACGTTTAATTTCATTAAGATGTCAAGGTAATTGTTCAATCATCCAACTTTCAGCTTTGCTTTCATTTTCACACGAGTTGTTCTTGTAAAGCAAATGTCGTGGTGCCAACATTATGTAGTCGGCAACGAGGAAGGCGAGGCAAGGATCTAGCGGGAAGATTTGGTAAGCACAGTGTTGGATCTATCCCTTTTATCTTACTTTCACACTAGTTTCATTATGTAGGTACCGGTTAGGTAGGTACGGTCATGTGTGACCTACGCTTGATCGTGTAACTCTTCGAACAGAATTAAAAATACAGGGTGTAAACCACCTTATCACAAAGCCGTTAACCAAGCATTATGTACATCAAACTAAGTAACTTTACGCAAAAATTATCAAAAATATTATTAATAATATTATTATTATTGTTATTTTAATCATGTTTTGTGGTAGAACTCAATGTAACGCACTTAAAACATTGTGCTGATGGATGGATTGAATAGTACGGGGGTCGTGGAGGTGTTAAAAGTCAAAATCTTACAAAAAAAAACTTGTATTTAAAAAAAACTTGTCAAATAATTTGTAACTTTGACCCCCCATATCTCCGTAACTAGAAGGTTTCCAGGTATGATGTAGAACAAAAAAATGATCGCAATGATGTGGAGAACAAGTGCCTTTCGGTTACGTGAAGATGTGTTTTACACCCTTTATTAAAAGATTGTCTACGTTAAGAATTTTATTCTTCCCAGACTTTTTAATAACATTTCGTTCTCTAACACAAACATATTTAAAACTGACTGACTCTTTTAATCGCCAGCCATGTGAAAAAGCAACAGCGCATTATTAATAAAGCCGCGCACAGCGCTGCGATTGTGCGCCGAATGAAAAGGCGATTAGTCGCGGCGCGTCCCCTACACCCTCACCTATTGTTTGTCGCGGACGCTACCTACGCACTACGCTACGCACTATTTATGCTTATTTAAATCTCTATAGATTGGGTGCTGTGTGTGAGAAGAGAAAGGGCTCACATTCGATTGATTGTAAATGCAAGGTTATTTAAAATCAAATTTTATGTATAAAGGAGATCATTTTTTTTTGTTCAGAGATTAGGCCACCCACATAATTTGTAGCATTTAATAATTTAACTTACATTGATTTTTTCCTTATAACCTCTACATTACAGTGGTTAAATTAGCTAAGCCACGTCTAACCGGAATAAATGCGAAAAACGTGCAAAAACACTTACGAAAACCAAAATAAACAGCAAAAGTAAATGTAAAAAATAATGAACTTTGTCTGTCAACCACAAAAAAGTGGATTTATAACGTTCCGTGTCACGTCTATGCGATTTTAGTGTAAACTTTTAAAAATAGCTTTGAAAATGCTCACAATTTAATAATATTTATTTTTATTTATTCTATTCCGATTCTATTATAATTATAGATGTTATGATTACCAATGGGTAAGTACCGTATTTTTTTTTAGAAAACGGAAGATACGCCCCTATTCGCGACAGTATGTTCTGCCAAATGACATTGACCATAACATAACAGGAATGATTTGACTCGCAAAAAAAAATCATGACATAGTTTATTTATTATGATTTTGAGATTCCGGTTTCATTTCTATGTTATATTTCGTTTGATACTATATTAAAATCGCTACTTATTTTGATGTAATATGAATAATAAATGCAACGACCAGGTGGGCCCAAAACACATTGTCTCCTGTTTTGATTTTGAAAACTAAGTTCACGTATAGATGCAAAATTCAGCACTGTTAACTTATGTGACGAGTTTATTTTAAATTTTGAGAAAGAACGAGACCAATCTATTTGCACGTTAAAACAATGACCAAAGTTATTTGAATCCTATTTCAAATAAGATTAAAATCGAAAAACTACTGTGTTACAACCAGTTGTAGATAAATCTGTTTTGAAACTGAAAACCTAAATGTATAAAAAAAGATTGGGCGTTATTGCAGATGTATTATAATTAAGGATTGCATGTGAAATAATAGTTTTTTTTTTTATTCCAATAAAAAGTATAACGACCATAAGAATACAACATATTGATGACTTAAACGTGGGACATCTGGAACTCACGTCGTTTTATCTCTGGACCACTACAGTTCGATCTAAAGCTGGGACCACACTGTTGCGAGCTGCTCGCGCGTGCGAATGAAATTCCCGTCATCCGCCATTGTGGACGTTCGACTAATGCGTCGACGTCACGGAGGGAGCTAAGCCGCTGTCGAATCGCGGCCGATTAAAAAAACGCTTGTTTTCTCCCATGGATGGATTTGAATAATTTTTAATTTGGTTTCGTTAGGTGAAATGGTTTTGGTTATTTTTAAATTTTAAAAGACACGACACACGACACGACTTAAAAATCTGATTAGATATCTATAATTTATGCAACTTAAAACGATACAGCTAGAGTACAGTAGACCAGGCCATAGTAGGTTAATCTAGACATAAACATATAGCTAAAACAGGGCAAACAAAGGGACCACGTACTAAACCAGACTATATATAAGCTTCATCCACAAACCACAACCCTTTTTGACGCAAATCATAGTGCTAGCTAAATAAAATAATCATAGGTTATGAAATACATTTGATAACGTACCCATAATTCTATTTCTTTACACCCCGCTCGCAACACTATAATTTTTTGTAGTACCTCTAACTACATAAAAACAACATAAAGTATCTACATAAAAAGAAGACCGTTAGTCGTTACGTTTAGATAATAGTAATTCAGCAAACCCTCCACCTATACACACGTAGGGGAGACCGGGTACAAAAGTAACACTTTGTACTTTGACACTGGTTTTTCGTTATTTATTATATTTATGATGAAATGAATATAGCCACATAATACCTTCGCTTGTGCTCTACAAATTTGTATATAAATTTACATCATAATTTGCTGTTTATTGTGAATTACAATGCTTTAAAAAAAAAACGACGATTGTTACTTTCGACCCCGGGGCCAGGACGAAAGTAACATGGTGTGGGTCGGAAGTAACATGGTTAAGGTGTATGTAATAAATCTGAAATGCTATATAAAATCAACTTATTTATTATAAAACACACAAAAAAACATAACCAATCTTCTTCGTTACATTAATTATTGTTATGATCAATGTTTTCTTTTACTTTTAACTTGCCTTCTTTGTTCTTTTTCATTTTCCGTTTTGTAGATGTATCAGGTTGTAAATTAGTTTTTTGGCTTTCAGTCTTTCTTAGTATTCTTCTTCAATCGCATTTTTTGCGATTGAAGAAGAATGCAGCAATGATATACTCTATTTATCAGTAATAGCTAGAGGAAATGCTTTTTTGACAATACCAGGAATGTAATGTAGTCAGCGTTTGACCAGGATTATTTTGCATCCAGTTGTATGTAGCTGTGTTTATCATTTTTTGAATGGTAATTTTCTTATGTATCAATACAATGTCACATGGCAAACATTGTACTTTTGTGCCAGGGCTCTAATTGTGGCATTCTCTTTGAAATGCTCGTCAGCCGCTTTTATGTACACGTCCATAATTATGTCAGTGGTCCTTCTTGGTGTCTTTCTCACTCGTTGTCGCGGCATTCTGTTGGTAAATAAAAACAATTAATTTACTTAATATAATAAGGGAATCATAAGTATTGCATTATGGGGACAAAAGTAACATGTTACTTTTGTACCCGTAGTGCTGTGTTACTTTTGTACCCAACCACGATTTTGTTAATTCATGAATGCCTACATAAAAATAGAACTTGCTATTCCAAAATCAATAACAACACCGTGTAAACAATCTAATTAAAAATTACACTGCAAATAGTCACATTGATATCACCATTTGAACACTACGTGAACACTAATGAGTAAATGACAAAATACTTACTTCTGGTCCTTAAAATCACGTGGCGTCCTCTAGCACAACTTTACGGCACGGAGCGAGCGCGGCGACTAAATATAAGCGAGGGGAGCATCGCTGGCTGTCTCCTGACGGTAGCCGAGCAGCGTTTCGAACATTTGATATACCTACAGAGCGTTTGTTACTTTCGACCCGCCGTTACTTTTGTACCCGGTCTCCCCTACATAATTAACATAAAAATAAATTCATAATCACATGAAATATTGCAGTCGTAACTAACAATAAGTGCAATTTTCCACGCGATAAATCTTTTAATAATAATATTTAATGTCGTTGACGCGAGCGAGGGCGACCGACGGACACAATGCGACGTGCGACAGTCGACGCGACACAATAGTCGGAGATTTGACGCGGGCGATCGTGTGCACCTTGCCTTTGTCCTAGTCCCCCTGGATCGACGCGACGTAGTGACGTGATGAGGTGTAGCCCTCTCGGTTTGAATCGGGATTTGATCAGTAACGGTCATAGTTTTGTTACTGAGCGCGTGGGTTCCTTTATGTTAAGTTTGGCTGACTGATGCGGTTATGATAAATGGTTTGACTCTTCAATCCTTTTGATAAAGCGTCTGTTACTATCTGTTGTTTAATTACAATAACAGACTACGAGGTTAAACAACGGTGATTGGGCTCAGTTGCGTCCTTGCTTGTTCATTTTACAACGCGTCTTGGCCGTTCATTTACTGATGTGGTGATGGTGTAACTATCTGGTTTTTGACGTTACAAAAGTACAAACTATCAGCCTAATTAGATAAAATGACTTTTGATTTATATTTGTTTGATTCAATGTTAGCTTCTTACAGCACGTGTAGAAGTTCACTCTTGCGAGTTGCTATCAAACGTTTTTCATTTCAGTTTTTTATCGCATCTTCCAAACTACAAGTCAAATGAAATCATAATCGTCGTAGGTATCGTCCTGCAGTCACAGCTACCCTTCCTCATGTTACTCACATGTCCAGGGGAGCAGGGGACATGAAGCAGGCGACATGGTGTGCGGTGCGGGGTGCGGGGGGCGAGTGAAGGGTGCAGTCCGCTGCAGCACTGATTGTAAATGCTTTTAACATAGATCTGTATTAGCACATGATTGTGTAGGTAGGTAGATAGAACATCATCTATCTTAACTTTTCCTGAAATCTTCTGCATATCTAATCTGCTGCTCAGAAATTCTGACAAAACAGAGTTCTTTTTGTTACATGCCTCCGTTATGAAAAATTTCAATTTTTTTTTTAACTTTATCTGCCGTCACGTTAACGCCCTTAGGCTGGTAGAGTGACGGTCTTCATCTTCACGGTGTAACTGTGTAGCAATCAGATGTGAGTAGCTTAGAATCGAGCTCATTGAGTAATGTGAGATACCTATGATCAGCAGTGGACTGCTGCAGGCTGATGATGACGATGACTTCATGTTTATAGATATTGACTAGGGTTTGCATTAAGATCTTGGCTCATTACATCTTTTCATTCATAGATTATCCATTCATTCGTACTTTCGCATCTAAATATAGCCTGCTAAGATTTCTGCAATGGTTCCGACTCCTTCTTGCTGTACCGCGAAAGTAACAACACAATTACAGTCATAACATCCATTCACATCAAGCAAACAGCACGTGAGCTCATTTTCACTTTCTATAAAATCAGCCATTACTAACGTGTTCACCCCATTGAGACTACCCTCCAAAATATAATATTAAATTAACATAAAGCCGTGAGCACGACAGCGAATCAAAACGAGGACATCACGGATATCGTTAATTTGCGACTTGCGTCTGCAGCCCTTTCAGTGGAAGGTAATGATGTTACTGCTTCAATGGTACTAACTGTGTTAGAGCTTTTGTTTGTTTCTTAAGATCTGTAATTCTGTTGCTATGGTTACCGGACACCTTGTGTTTTGAGTGGGTCTTACGGTTAATTTAATTTTGCTGTCTCTGCTTGACGTTTCGTTTTACTGTTTGAGAGACAATGGTGTTAATGAAAGCTAAAGTGTCTTCAAAGGACTATTCCGACACTGGAAAAAATGTGGGTATGTCAATCCTTGTGTTCCATTCTGGACATACGAGTACACACATTAGAAGATTACATAAGTATTTATTCTATGGAAATTTATGCAAAAAGCCATAAGTATTTTGTAACTACAATACACTTTTTGACTATTCGTATGAACTTTGAAATGATGCTCTTGTAGAACATACTAACCTTACCTAGGTACTGAGAGTTGGTTAGCGGTTATAATTTATTTATATTTGCCATTAATATTGTCATCTAAATCTCAATCTGCATAACATGATTATTCCTTGTAGCAGTTAATATCACTTTTCATTCCCCATAACCAAGACTCCCTAAACCAAAATTAATTCCCCATTTTATCATTAATAAAAAAATCATACAGCCATCAAAAGTGAACATGAATCTCTTAAACGTAAACACTCATAAAACGACCTAAATGGATGGTTTCTTTATAAGCACGAGTGTCGAATATTGCCATTTTATGCACGAGGTAATGATTCCTAGGTGGTTTATGGGCACCATGACCATAACCTTTGATTGGGCTTCATAAAGTACCATTTACTGGCTGTTTTTAAACAGTCAGGGTCTTTTTTATTAGATGTCATTGCCGTTACGTTGTTACCTGACCTCACTCAAATCATGGGTGATTTGAGTGAGGAATAACAAATCAATCATTGTTGTTTCCGTGTTTGTAATTGTGTAGTAGGTAGGTACGAAGTTTGAGATACAATGTAAGTGTTCGATTGTGAATCAATGATAAATAAATGATGATTGCATGCACACTTATTGAGTGTTTGTTAAGTGGTGAACAACGTTGTCTCAAGATTTGTACGGTATGTTTTATGCTTGACTCACTAAGTCAATAAATATTCTTTGTCAAATGTTCTAAATATTTGATTCCAAAACCTGACTACTTAATTAACTTTGTGCTTATTTTATGATGGTTAATACCACTGGTATCTATACAAATTGCTGGTAAGTTCTTAATATTGCAAAAACTTCTGTGCTTGATATGGTGTCTCGATAGATTCAATTTATGAAACGATATAAATGTAAACATGACTCATATGCTCCACCTTACATTAAATCGTCTCATACCTTCTAACCCCTCAACGACATTGCAACAAACAAAATAGTCAAATCGATCTTTATTGATGAAATAAAAGTGCATATAAATTTTATGAAGTATAAACGGGACATTTCTAAAAGTTTATGGGCCGAACACTCGTGGGGGACTAAGTACCTAAACCTAAGTCAACGCACATGAAACGAGAGCCAACTTATGAGAAAATAGTGAAATATTTAAAATCCATTACCAATTTTCACAGACGGGATCTGATAGTTCTAGAACGTCAACAGCTATGTATGGTTCTCTTGGAATTCGAACGCCGTAGGGTGTCCCAATGCATAGTAAAGGAGTTACGGTGACCATAAATTCAAGTTAAATTGGAGACATATCTTTTAATGTGCGTTTATTGAAGTGTTTATGTGGAGGTCTTCAAAGTCGCGCCTCTTCTATTTAATGGACCAACGAGATGAATTTGCGTCTCACGTCTTAACGAAACTTAGTCAGTATGACGGTTCACAACTTTCTAATATGATTATGTATTAAAATTAATACCTATTTGGATAATTGTTTGATGACGAGGTGAATGGAGTTACTTGAAAAGCTCTTTGAAGTAACTTTCGATATTTGTTTTAATTGATTTAGTTTTAGTTTAGAGTACTTTTGTTTAGTTAATAAAGAAATAAAGTAAAGACGGGATGTAATAAAAGTAATGCTTTTGTAAAGTATTGAAAATTACTTAAAACCAATTAAGTCTGTAACGTAGCTAATTATAATTTATTTTTTCAGCTAGGTTAGGCTACACCTAGCAAAATTTGAAAATTATATGTGTGCAACCTTCTGGCCTTTGAGGCTATCTGCACCTGTCTTGTAACAACCGCTATACTGTCTTTGATCCTAAATCATATTCCTTTTGACCTACCACATCGAAACAATGGCAAGAAAAGTTATCATCTGACTCAGGTAGTACCTATGATGTAACAAACATTTTCAATCAAGAACCATTGTATCTGTTTTTTTTTTATTGCACACACTTATTAATACATCACCAACCTGGGCCCCATATAACAATATAACAAATGTTTCTGGAAGAATCGAAACGGCTGAAAACTTTAAAAGGAAGTTCTAATATTGATGAATAGTCGGATCTCAGTTGTAATCCATAAGCCCCAGGTTACGTACACCTAAGTAAAAGAAGTCCTTAAAAGAAAAACTAAGTTAAGCATCATACGTCTCGCCCACCCATCATTACAGTTCACGAGTACATAGGCTCGTCACAACATCGGGCAGCGGGCCTGCTTCGGACGCGGCGCATTAGGCCCGTGACAAACGAGGATTTTATGCAAACGCCACGCTGCCGGCGACACACTCCTTTACCGGTGAGGGAAGGGATAGTGCGTTGTCGATAGTTCGCCTGCACTTTAGTGCCAAAAGTGATCTTAGGAACAGTAAATGATTAACAATGAAATAAACATTGATGTACGGGAACCTCTCGGAATGACAGACAAGGAGTTTAAGGCGACTTTTAAAAAAGAAACAGTTAATCCTCGTTCAAGAGCTAGCTGACTGTTTCAATATTCTAAAACAGTGATGGCACAGTTTTTGATGGTGTCCGGTTAAACGACAATCGCTCTAGATTGAACTGCGAGATGCGATTTCGAAAAAAGTTCGTGATGGCGCTTAACATACACGATCGCATTACAGTGTCTTTGGTAAAATTCGCCCGTAGTCATTAATATTTGAATATCTTCATTAAACGCGTTTATGATAAAATATGAAATTGAGAACAAAACATTAATTAATTTGTTAAAATTAAAGAAATTCTTTATTCAAGTTATATACGACATAATCCAAATGCCAGTGTTATAACTTCCACCTCAATCAATCCAACTCCGTTCGTTGTATACGTTTCGAGGAGAGCGTATTTGTTTACAAATCTGTTGTTTGTCCGCATAGTAACACCGGAAGGTTTGTCCTCCTGGAGGGACGTATGAATATCGTCTGCGTGTAGGTGCCGCACGACCACTGTACCCGCACCAGGATTGAAGGCATTCATGCTTCATTTCGATGACATAATTGTTTGTCTTAAGTAACACGTTATCATCAAACTTTGCCACCTGTTTCCTCTTCAATCCATCTTCGAAAGGTACGAAGGGATTAAGGTCACATTGGACGCTCTTAGTTGCATCTTCCTCACATAAGAACTCATCCTGTGAAAGCACATTTGTCTCGTTGGGTCTCACCAGAGTTCCTATATTCACCAGTTCAGCGTGAGATTCTACATTTTCTTTCCTGTGGCATACTCTCCCACCGTCAGAGTAAACCAAGCAATCGACCAAATAAAAAGTGTTGTGCCGTATCGTATTAGACAAGAACAATAATTTATCGATGTTCTTGAAGTGGTGGTATCTAATTGTTTCACACGCATAGTCGTCTTCTGTTTTATCTATGAAACAGGATTTCAGATTTAACTTTGGGGAAGTCAGTTCTGTCATGGAAGTGAATGCTACTGGTGAACATAGTGCTTCCGAACAGTTATACAGGATGGTGTTGCTTCTGGGTATGTAGGGATCGTGAGATGGTAGATTGGTGTTCGAAGAGCTTCTACGTCTTACTCTTGGTGATACCTTGCAAACTGGTTCTTCACCCTGAAATTTTTTAATTGTATCTATTAATTTTACACAAGTACTCATCATACACGGTTTGGAAGTAGAGCATCCGTTAAACAACATTGATTCGCTAGCAGCTAATTTAAAACTATACGAAAATAGCGTTAAAGGCTACCGAATCCCGTAAGTCAATATTGTTTATCGATTTCTACGTGGATAGGATCTGGCCACAGCTACTAGCAATCCCATGATTACTACTCCCCATTAAAACATAATTTGTAAATAGGTTTTACCGGATCAATAACACACGCAACATCCCTATTGTAAACCTGAAAATATTAAAACTGTTAGTTACTTATTGTTGCACACGTCCCAAATTATATAAAAAATCTATATCATATTTAAAGAAATATATAATTATTGTACTCACTGCATTGACTTCATTTAAACATACAAACAAAATAGCAAATAAACATTTTATAACAACATTCATTTTTATATCACAATTTATCGGATCTACGAACTAACATAGAGAAAGGCATCATGTAATGAAAAGTTAACTGCACTCCGGTCCATTGCACAGTAATGGAATAACTAATTGGAAATTCCCTGATAACGAATACAATTGTTATGTAGTACAAGACAACACAGTGCGGAATTAGAAGGCTTCCTACAAGGTAGACTGATGACCTAGTGAAAGGTGCAGGAATCCACAGGACGCGAGAAGCACAGCAGCATGGATCGTCGTGAAGACGTTTAGGGAAGACCCATATGACCAGCAGTGGCCGGCATTTGACTGATTTAATGATGTGCAAGACAAAACATTCAACAGTGACACATATAACCACAATACATCCAGGACTTCCAAAGTAATATCGATAAGTTATGACAGTTTCACAACACTGTGGATATTCAAATGAGTAGTTTAGGCGTAGTAGGTAAATAGCATTGCGCGTATAATTCGTTCAGTCACAGAGCAGTGCTTACCAGTATCACAGCGGTATAGGTAACCAAAAAAAAAAGAGTCTGCCAAGTTTGATACTTAACAAAAGAGCCATTTTAAGCCCACGATCAACGAAACTAATTAAAAGCTTCTTAAAACATTGATGATCAAAAATATACTTAGCAAAGTAATACAAAAAAAAACAATTATTTGCAACTGTGGAAAGTTTTTCAGTAGATGTGAGAATTAATATTATTCTCTTGGATTCTTTGAATAGTTATTATGTACTTTTATTGTCTCACTGTCATAACTTACTCTACTACGTACATTCGCGACAGTTTCAGCGATTCACTACACTGTAAGCTGTCGTAAAAACCGCCTCCCCGGTAATGCAGTCGCTTCAGCCACTGACGCATGCCTAGTACCTATATTATGTTTGGTCATCTGTATGGATGGTACTTATGCTGTGACATGTTTTATTTAAAAAATATGACTATGTTTTGATGCAGTTATACGCTGACTTCTTATTAGATAGTAGTGTTATGAATTAAGACATTTCAATCATTATTATAATTATGTAGTAGAAAATCCGTCTCTGTATCTACAGACTGAAATCTCTTCCATTTTTAAGTACGCGACCGTTCCTACAAGCTGACACCTATTTCTAGACCAATGTCGTTAAATATTGATTCCATAAACAAAATAAGACTTTGCTAGTTTGCTTACTATACAATCGTTGCATGCGTGAACACCTCAATATACAACATTGTCACCCACTGCAAATCCCATAATACTTTGCTGGCAGGGAATTGAAACAACTACAGCAGTGACTATCACAGTCGTCAATACGTCCCCATACGGGGCCACATGCCACAGGGAGGTGTCACCGTGCGAGCCACGGGGAGGTATCGTACGGGGCCTTGACACCTCGTAAACGTTGCCAATTGAGCTTTATCGATAGTCTACTGCCGTTGCAATGAATTTTTATTTAACTTTAAAAGATTGAAGACATTCGTATTTGAATATTATTGGAATTCCTTAGTGTCCAATTGTTAGGTAAAAGTTTTTAACTTTGTTTTATTATTTGAGAGCTTCATCAACGTGTTCCTGTCGTAGGCCCATTTTACAAGCGGCGGCGACCGCTCGCGTCCGGCCCTGGTTCAATTCATGGTCCGGAGCGAGACGGAATGGGAAACCGTCACCTCCTTCTGCGAAGCAGTCATGCTAGCGAAGAAGGTGGCGGCGAGAGGGAGAGAGCCTCTCTTCCCAGCCGCCGCGGGAGACGCACCGGGCGTGGAGGGCCACGCGGTGGCTACCGGCCACCGTAAACGCGGGCCTGTTGACGGTTAGCTATAAGCTGTGTCGACGGTGCGTTCGTGTTCCATGCGCACCTCAAAGACATTTCAGCATACAGGGAGGGGCCCGCTAGGGCCAAAGCCTGCCGGGGTTGCGGGCCTGTTCGAAAGAGATACCGCGGCCCCGGAACATAAAGGGCGAGGAAGAAACATGGATGGGTTTTAGTCAGTAAAAGTCTCATACTCCCACCCGCTCCGCCCAGAGTGGGAGAAGTTATTTGATGACTTCCCATCCTACAGCAAACCGTTTTCTTCTTCTAGTACCTATGTCAAATTTCTAATGACAGCTTGTAAACTACATAATAACAAACAGATTAAGCTGGCATCCAATTCGTTTTCGCAATGAAATGGAACTGTATTATGTTTCAGTATGTAATGTGCAACAATGATGATGTGGATGACACCCGAACACATATCGCCGAGTAACTCGATTACATTTTCAATTTTATAAAACTGGGCGTCAAGTGTCATGAGTACGGCCATAATATTAATCAGAGTAGGGTAACAAGATTTGGAGCACGTAATCGGACGGTCTCAGCGGGGTGCGGGACACTTTATTAGATTGTCGCCCCAACCTGCCAGCGAATGAGAAGAAACGGACGCTGGGAAAACATTCGCGTATGAGTTCGTTGCCAAATGTTGGGAGGTGTGGATGTGCTGTCAGACGTATATTTTTTAATTCAAAAGACTGTGTAAAATATATTTAGGTCAGGCATTGGTGTATAACAAAAATAAGTTGCGTATATCTATTAAATGATCTGGCTGAGTAATCTTTGCCCATCATACGAGCATGTCATTTTAATGGGTGATTTTAACACATGTTTAATTAAAAATGATATTCGTTCACATAAACTCCGTTCGCTTTTATCTTCTCTTAACCTTGATATTTTACCTCTTTCTGCGACCCATAACTTCCCAAATTGCACGCCTTCTCTCCTTGACCTAATGATCGTTTCTTCACCTCACAATGTTGCTGAGTTTGGGCAGCTCACTGCAACCTTTTCGTATCATGACCTCATTTACCTTTCCTATCGTATCCGACCCCCTAAACGTAAGCCTCAATTCTGTTTTCTTCGGAGCTTTAATAGCATAGATCTGGAGGCTCTGAAACGCGATGCTGGTGCTATTGATTGGAGTCATGTTATCGAAAGTGCCAGTATCGATGAAAAAGTGAACAGCTTCAATACAATTGTGTTAGATCTTTACGATAAACACGCCCCACGTCGCCGTATTAAAATTAAGCATAAGCCTGCTCCGTGGATGACTACTGAAATAAAAAACGCCATCGCTCGTAAGGATAAGGCGAAGAGTAGGTATAGGCGCAGGCCCACGGAAATTAACCTCATTCACTTCAAAGCTTTGCGTAACCGCTGCAATCGTTTGTGTCGGGATGCCAAGAGACGCTATTTCCATGAATCTCTCGTTGATCGTAGCTCCTCTGATGTCTGGAAATTTTTAAAGTCTGTCGGTATCGGTAAATCTCCCACAACTACCTGCAAAGATGTCGACTTGTGCGCTCTTAACAGGCACTTTTCTGTACCACCTGTTTCTCTGGACCCAAACGTCAAAGCTTCAACTTTATCTGAGCTCTCTAACTTGCCGTTACCTAACTGTAATCCTTTTAATTTTAATCCTGTTTCTGAAGACGTTGTCAAAAAGTCCCTTCTCTCTATTTCTTCCTCTGCTGCGGGCCATGATAATTTGTGTTCGAGAATG
Source organism: Xestia c-nigrum (assembly GCA_916618015.1). Lineage (NCBI taxonomy): Eukaryota > Metazoa > Arthropoda > Insecta > Lepidoptera > Noctuidae > Xestia > Xestia c-nigrum. The sequence goes on from OU745250.1 coordinate 26,115,668, forward strand.
ATAAATCCCATTATTTCAGAGCTGCTTCCCATCCTTACTCATATTTTTAATTTTTCTTTATTCACGGGTATATTTCCGTCGGCCTGGAAACAGGCTCACATAATACCACTTCCCAAAGTTAGCAATCCTTCGTCCTTGTCCCACTTTCGGCCTATCTCCATTCTGCCCTTCCTTTCCAAAGTTCTCGAACACATTGTTCATGGTCAAATTTCCAGATATCTATCGTCTAATGCTCTTATTTCCCCATTTCAATCTGGTTTCCGTACTGGCCACAGTACTGTAACTGCACTTTTGAAGGTAACTGACGATATCCGCTGGGCTATGGACAATAAATCTCTGACTGTTTTAGTGTTACTTGACTTTAGCTGCGCGTTCAACTCAGTGGATTTCGACATCCTTCTTGGGATCCTTCAATCTTTTAACTTCTCTGCCTCTACGGTAGCCTGGTTTGACTCGTATCTTCGGGGTCGCTCTCAGTGTGTCCGCCAGGAAGATATCTACTCTGACTGGTGTGATCTTACTGCTGGTGTACCTCAGGGTGGCGTTCTCTCTCCTCTTCTTTTCTCTATATTTATTAATACTGTTATCAAGGTTATCACCTCTAGCTTCCACCTCTACGCAGACGATTTGCAGCTGTATCGACATTTCTTGCTAGCTGATGCGGAGTCGGCAGTCAATGCCATGAATCGTGACCTGGAAAGCATCTACCAATGGGCTAAGTCGTTCGGCTTACAGATTAACCCTGATAAGTCGCAGGCCATGATCATAGGCAGCAAATACTACCGCACTGCACTTGACTTACCATCGTTGACTCCGTTATCTCTGGGCTGCTCGACCATTGCGTATTCTGAAACAGCCAAGGACCTTGGTGTCTTAATTGACAGCAACCTTTCTTGGCGAGCTCAAGTGAATGAGGTTAGTCGTAAGGTTCACTTTTCTTTTCACTCGCTCAAATCCTTACAGAGCTTCTTGCCATTCAAAACCAAAGTTTATCTGGCTCAAACTCTGATTCAGCCGATTATTGATTACGCTGATGCCTGCTATTTGGATGCCACCGAGGAGCTGTTAAATAAGCTTGAGCGCTTACAAAATCTTTGTATTCGTTTTGTGTATGGTCTGAGGAAATATGACCATGTTTCTCACTTCCGCAAGGAGCTTAAGTGGCTCCCCATCCGTCTTCGCAGGAACACTCGGATATTATGCCTCCTTTACAATATCCTTTATAACCCTGCATATCCCAGCTACCTACGCGATCGCTTTTCCTTTACCCGTCCTTCTGATGCTCTCTGTAGATCCCACCTCAGGCATCATCTCAATTTCCCATCCCATAAAACTGAACTGTATTCCTACTCCTTCTCTGTCCACGCAGTACGTTTGTGGAACTCACTTCCGCCTAACATTCGAGATTCCAAAACTTTATTTCTGTTTAAAAAACAAGTCAAAGAGCATTACCTCTCTTCTATACAGTAATATTCTTCATATATATGTATGTATGTTATAGGTAAATATTTACAATAGTAGTTTATTTTGTTTTTTTAATAATATGTGTATGTATTTGTATGTTATATGTTTATATTAAATAGTCATAGTTTTGTTTTAAGTTTTAATTTAAATTTCCTTGTTTGACTTTTCTACACACTGTGTCTACATTTCTTATCAGACTTTCCTCTCGCAGGTCTGCTGGAAGAAATTTCTTTTGAAATAAGCAGTACCTTTGTGCTCTTCTATGTTAATATATTGTCCTTTTATGTATTTTGTGTGTACATGAATAAATAAATAAATAAAATAAATAAATAAATAAATTTTGTCTTCTATTAAATTTTAATTAAATTGCTATGATCATTATTTATGAACTAGACCACTGACTTGGGACAACAAATCTTTAATAATCATCAGCTACAGCTAGTTTAGGATTTTGTTGTGACAACGGAACCCAAACGATCTAAAAAAACTATAATCCAATTTCTCACACCAAAATGCACAACCGATCAAAACATGTCCCACATCCAGCGCCAATAATAATCGACATTTCAGTATCTAATGCTAACATTACGTCAACGGCGTCACACGCAGATGAAACAATCGAATGACGTGCAATGACGTCTGCGAAGGGTGACAAAGCCACGGATTTTAACCGGAATCCGACCGGCACACAATAGTTCACAAAAAGTTCACCTCACCTTCCCGCAACCCTCGTCCCCCTCACCTACAATAAATTACTCTCCCAATGATTTTTAGTCCGTGCGACACATTCGCATGATTTATAACGCGTGCGAACAATACTAACCGGTTACGGTATAAATCTGTGCGCATTGGGGGTGTTACTGAAAAGCTTGTTGTTTCCAATGTACGAATAGTAATTATTGTTGAACATATGGGCTGAATGTATTTTTTAAGTCATTGTTGGGAGTGAGTGGATAGGTTGGAAGTGTCTAACTTAAAAATAATCAGCAATTGATTTCGCAATAAAATAGCAGTATCTTTTATAAATAACCTTATCGGTACATGAGGAACAACTGCTGAAGTGTAACATGATGAAAAAATACTTCCAAGCATATTAATTATTCCATGTTTCTTCACTAGTACAATATCCTTAATAGCATAAGCTCCTAAAGTAATAAGTATGCGTACTCCACAACACTATTTCTTGTCCTCAACTAACAAGTACCTTAACTCAGAAAGTTTCATCTGAACTTCGTTCGATAAAAAAACCTTAATAACATGTACACAAATAAATCTTCAGGAATTGTAATTTACGTTTTCTCAATCATAAACATTCTGATATACGACTCTTAAGCATATCTTCGAAAACAGAAACATTGATATTTACGTCACCGTTATTCGAAACGGTATAAAAAACAAGCACGGCGCGATTGAAAACAAGAACATTTTTTTCCTCAACAGATAAGAAATCATCATTACCGTCAAATGGCAGGGGATTCCGAAATCCATTCTCGTCATTACTTTCGCGACATTGACTGCTCAGCACGCATCGCCAATAAAAACACGTCGGGACACGGCGAGACCTCCTGCCAGCATGTTTATTTTGTCACACCGCTCCCTACTCGCGCACCCCTTGCCAAAGGTATTATAATTAAGCTCATTTGTTATTTTTGCTCTATTCAGCGGACGCTGTGGCGCGCAGGCGCGATAAGCCCGCCTGTATAGGTGCGTCATTAAAGCGAGTTTTTGATGCGCACGCGACTCCGACCCGCATTATCTTTTTATCGTTGCACCCCATGTGCGGGGATTAACGTGTGGGACAGAGGTTTACAACTTTGTCAAATATTTTGATGAATGTAGTTTAGCTTAGATGTATTATTTAACATAGTACTCGTACTAGTAAGTAGTCTAACCATGCACATTATTTTTATTCTTAATTTTTGACTTATGTTATTAAAGAGAAATCCGATTTAGAAATAAATACTAAAAACATTTGGTAACCTGAAATTTCAAACATACTATCCTAAATTACCCTTAAAATAAACCGTTACGAAAACTTAATAAAAAAACTAGTTCCATTAATAATATTCATAATAAAAACCCTACTAAAGGGGTTCTTCAAAAACTGAACATCAGTGCGTTACCTCTGGCGATAGGTGCACAATAGAGCGCACGCGTGTCACCCGTGTGTCACCGAACAAATATTGCATTACCCGCGTCCCCCGCGCCCCGCAACCCCGCACGGCACGCGCCGTGTGTCGTGAGAGTCCATTGTTTCGTCCCCTGCACTGCTCGCGGCTTGGACACCCTACTCGCTAATCCCACGGAAATTGCATCGTAAGTGGCACTGATTTTTTTTTCGTTAATTTTTGTTGTGATTATTTTTTGGTCCACTATTGACTTTTTCATCTACCTACTATTTCTATTTTATGTCAATGTAGGTGACGTGTAAAAAAATACAATAACAACATAAGTTTTGATAACGGTTTCGACTTAAACTTTTTGTTCTGGAGGCATCGATCGGTATTACCAACCAATGAAAATCACGGTCCGTCTTGACCATAGCGTGTCTTGATCTATGATTTGTCGTTGCATCAGCCTAAGAAATTGCCATCTGTTGCCACCACGCTAAGGGATACTGTGACAACATGATTGATTTATCCATCCAACAAATCACCTCTTCCTATATCCATGGTAGACTTGTACCATCATAGAAGACCTATCGAGTATAGACTTACTACATATCTTACAGTAGCGAGATAAACACGTGAAGTGTTCATACGATGACGGTAATAGAAAGAACGTCCACTTATAAAATAAGTACCTACTATGAAAACTTTCAACATCAGCCAAATTTTGCGGCAGACGGAACACTGTCTTCTCCCAGTATTGAACATCATGACATCATTAGACGCATTCGTACCTCAATAGCTCCATTCCATAATTATTAAAACCAAAGCACATAAAATGGACTACACCATTTACACGTTAAATATCAAAAATGCCGGCAGTCCAAAGAAATAGCATTCAATTAGAAAACAAAAGGGCTAAGGGTGGTATCGCGGCGGCCATCCGACCATGCGGGTAAGGAAATTATTAATTTGGACCTATTAACGTTACCTACACCAATTGAGGACAAAAAGGTCCCCTTCCTACCTCGGAATACCTTTTTAATAAAGGGATATGGTAAGCGTTATGTCTTTGACAATGAATGATGAGTTTTGGGAGGTCAGAGGTTGCGAGGAGGTACTGAGGGTTTCTGTATTGAAGGAGGTTAACGAGTAGAAAAAATAATACGTATACCCAAATAAAGTCGCAGATGCAAACGAAAATATTTCTTGTTACCGTCATCGCGTGGGTTTCCCGTGTCCAAGAGCCAAAACACTGCCAAGATTGAGTGTACCCACATACGTTCACTATTGTTAAGATTGCAAACATGATTCAAATCGTACTGTAATAAAATCCCAACTAGATTTAGATTTCGTCAAAAAATCTGTGTTTGCTTAATACGAACTGAATGAATCAATTATGACTCGAAGAGAACCTTAAATTATATTGTTTTATTGATCATTCTGGAATGTCGAAGTAATCAAATTACAAAGGAAATCTATTACTTTCTCTTAAAATATAAAACGGTGCAAAACAGAATTAACAAAATGCTCCCCTGAAACCCAACACCTCAACACTACCACATAAAACAAAACACCTCGAACTCACGATATAAGGGTTCAATTGTTACCTTTTGATGTGCACTAAAAACGCTTAAAACTATCTCGGAGGGTTCCGTATGCGGGCTCTCTATTAGTCGGAGACCGAGTTCGGACTCGCCCTTAGACTGCGGGCGACACCTTTACAAAGTGAAGCCTTTATTTAATTTCTCACTACATTTTATGCTACAAAGGGATTTTAAGGGATAACTAGTTTAGTTAGGGTTGTGCTCGTATGTAAAACATGTGGAAGAATGGATTTTAAAGCAAAGCTGTGGTAAGTGGTGCTAATGTTCTAAGGTAGATGTGGTAATTATTTAGTTTGCTTATTCTGAGAAACGACCTTAAATGGGGACAATGTATGATTGATGGAACTTGCAAACCTTAGATATAGTGGTCTAGAAGATATTGCAGCTTCGATTACAAGTTTACAACGTGCTTTCGTGGTCATTGTATTGCATTCATGGAGATGATTGTTATTCCTCTTCGTGCGGCTGGCATGACAGTATTTTCCCCTCACTTCTCCTGCCATGGCATCTGCGTCGTCAGTGAGAAGACATTACTAATCTGATCATACCAGCGACGCTTACAAAATCAAGTAAGATAACAACACAATTGCTGTCATCATCATAACGAACCCGGAATCTTCAAATGTCCTCAAATCATGCACTATAGAAACAATTGGTCAATCTGATATAATGGCCTAACAAGGTGAGCCGGACTCATTCCGTCAGCTGACTGCAATCAACTCGTCTAATCTACTGAGGTACAAGTGGTGGTGGCACCTACACGTACCTGAAGCACCTCAACCAATTGGTGGAATTAGATCAGTTGGATTAACATACTCATAGAATAGAGTGTCTCTCCTTCTGTGTGAAAAACTGAGATAGGCCTTTGTTTTTATCATTAGGTAAAGTAACTACTGTTTACCTTTTCAGTACAATTTTTGTGGATTAGAGAACAATCGAGGAAAAATCTGTAATTGTCTTTTAGGACCAATTTAACCAATGATAGTGAACGATCCATGAATCGAAACCACATTCAAGCTGTCGGTGCAACAATTGTTTTAAAGTATTGATACTAACGTTTTGAACGCGTTTAAATAGTGATATTATGCTGCATTGCTGGTCACGGTCAATTAAATTTGTTAAATCCGCCCAGAGAGTTAAACCTTTTGATATCAAAACTGGGAAGCTAATTAATTACTATGAGAATCTAAAACCACAGACAATTACCAATATAATTTTGTTTTACTATCGTTCAAGGTAAAGCGTCTTCAGGCAGCTCAACAGTCCCGTAAAAACCAGAAACAATACGTTAACTGTGGTTCAAGGTAGATACTTGAGACAATAACCTCTAGATTGCAAGTACTCGTGCGCCGGCGGCACCCTACGCGCCGCCCGTACCTGACAGCACCTAAACTGACTCAATTGGTCCACATGTGGGTCAGTAGAACAAGGAAAGAGGTGGACTGGCAAAGGAACCGTTGAATTAGGTGATTGCTTTCGAAAATATTTACCTCTGCAATCGTTCTCTCTTGTCTCCTCTGCAAACAATAGATAAGGAACTGAATTCCGTTTTTGTAGAAATCTTTACTGGTGAAAACTTTTTCGTTCTCTAATAAAGACAAAATAAAATCCCTCCCGACAATAGAGCTCATGTCTCATTCTTCTTCAAACAAAAAATTTATAAACTGTAATTCGTCATCATCATCATCATTCTCTTGCCCTTATACGGATTCATGGGGTCGGCGCAGCATATCTTATGTCTTCTTGTTCCATACTTCTCTATAACTCGTCAACTCATCAGACACCTCCTTTTATGCCATACCATCCTTTACACAGTCCATCTATCGTAAACAAAACTGAAAACTGATATACACACAAAAATATTTAGGTTAACTAGAACAGAGGCAACTCCACGCCACTCCCTGTGCTCACGTGGATCCTATTAACTAAATTGTTTGAGTCACCGGCCACCTGGCGGGCGATCACCTTAAATGTCACTCAATTGACCGTCATCGTCTGTATCAAACGTGCATGTTATCTCGTTATGTGTGCTATTTCATAACGTTTTATGGATATTAACGGAATAGAGTACCTTCTAGTCTGGTTTACCTGCCGATGTGGCGAAGCAATTCAAATGTTAGTAGAAGATGAACTATGAATAAAGGCTTGCTCATATTTACACGAGTCGAAACAATTTGTCAAGCCTGTACTTATTAAGTTGGGGACAGACCTCGAGACCTTTTCTGTTTCTTGGTCTCTATTAAGAGAATCACACAGTTGTCTACGCTGGCAGCTATCGGTAATGTAAGTAAGGCATTATCAGGAGTGGTTATAAGCAGAAACACCGTCGATTCACACAACGTAATTATCCAGTAAAATATTTATGGATAACCTCATAGTAGAATCTATTCGTATTTTATAGATTCAGAATAAAATACGAAAAATAATCTATCGTATAAGTAAGTAGTAAGGCATGAAATAGAACGTATGTTCTACTATAAGCCATTTCAACGATATCCATTAATTACCGGACAACCTGTACAAGCACGTTTAGCACTATTTAGAACACAAAATAAAATGTTAATTTAAAAGTAACTTCCGTGCTCGAAAAATTTCTGACCCGTTATTAATTCACTCTATACACTCACGGTCAAATTCATAAAGACCCCGACCAATAAAAAAACATTAAAACAATAATTTGCAAAGCAATTAAAAGCTCCCACCATCAGCTTATCTTCCGATCTCTGCCCGCATCGGTCTGACCGGTCGTATAGCGGGCAGACTGGACAATTGAGTCCGATGAGGGACCAGACGGTAGATACTTAATGCTACACTAATTACTAATGATATGTGGCTTTGGTGTTGAAATTATTTCAAGTGTTTTTTAACGTGGTGTTTATAACGCTAAACTTAACGAACTTTACAGAACATAGGTAATGTTATCAATGGTTGTACCTTACTTCGAAAACTTAAATATTATAAAAAAATAAATATCGCTGGACATTGACACACAGCGCCATCTAGTGCCACACTACGCAAAGCTTGTGTCGTGGACACTAGATAGTTGATATACTACATTTATATTTTTTTTTTGTTTGTAAATACATACTTATTATACATATAAACATCCATGACTCGGAAACAAAATGTCCATGCTCATCACACAAACATTTGTTCCTACCGGGATTCGAACCCAGGACCCTAAGTACGTAAGGCAGCGTCACTAGCACTTCGCCATTCGGGTCGTCATTATAAACTAGTCACCTCATTAATGCTATTGTAATTGCTTCGATAGTTCTCCTGAAACATTTTGTGTGCAACGTCGTTGTTCCGATAGGGTAAATTGCTTTGATTTTATCAGGCTTAATAAAACCGTAGTCAAAGTAATTCGCTCTATTATTAACGATGAAGAAGTAACTTTTAACTAGCTTTTTCATCCAACGTAGCACCAAAATTCGTTTTTTTTCGCTATGGCATCTTACAGTTTAACTTAGAGAAGTTATCGTCTGCTTAACCGGACTATCCTGTGCCCGTCTTGAGTGTAAGGCCTCCAGCCAGAGCGACAAACTTATAAACTATGCGATTACACGCTAAGGGCACCCCCTGCAGCTGGGTACGGGCCTCGGCTTAGGGCGTCGCTGGTAGAGGACAGCAAGGGGACAGGCTGGATCTGAGTGGGCATCAACAATCATCAGCGATACGAAATACTATTTCGATGTCATCTTTCAGGTACGACTGGGTTGTATCTTTTAGTTACATGTAGCAAACTATACAATAAAGCAGACGGTATTGTGCAAAATCTACCGTTTCTAAAACCTGAATATAATTACGATCCAACATGTTCCAAACAATAGTTCCGTTCTATCTACCTAGGTTAACACTCCACTGCACACACTCGAACTTTAATTTACCCCTAACAAAAGCGTAATAACATATTAATGCGTCGGCCAGGGCTGCTATCGATCGCATCGGCGCGGTGTAACTCGATACTCGTTACCGAACAAAAGAACGCCAGGTGTTCAACCCTAGCACGCTGATGGACGAATCTCTCGTGCAATAATATAGGGGTAAAGATGACTCGAAATTGAAATGCTATAATGTTGTTATAGGACTGAAATTTAAAAAGAGAACATGTTTGTTTTGTATTGTTCGTGGGTACTGGTTTTTTTGGCGTGTGTTCAAGTTGACAGAAGGTTTATTAAAGTTTATTTTGAATTGTAGCATGATTTATTTTTTGCTATTTGTACCTTGTAAAATGCAGTGTGACTTATTGTTTACAATATATCATCGTATAACGGTATCTTACTGATGTCGCTCATAAACAATAGTCAAGATAACCGGGGGATTCATAAAAACGAACGAAAAATAAACTTACAAATGAATACACCTTTAACCTTAGATTTTTTCTAAAGAAAGCCATTTTTTATTAGTCTTGTTTACTTTTATCAACGCCAAGATAACTCGTTGCTTAGCCTAGAGCTAGTCCATTCAATCATAATTTATAGAAACTGTCACCAAGATTCGTCTGAAAATAGGCACAATGATAAACAACTTGAGTGGTTTATTCTGGAAAAATATATCTTTAGGTTACAACCGACAACACAAAAATATCTACCGAAAGCAGCAAATAGTTTAAGATTATTTTTGATCGTCTGAGAAATTCACTTTATTTAAAGTTAGATATTGTAAGTATCTACTTAATACAGTACCTATGTCTGATTACTTAGGTGTTCTCTAGAACTCCTCGATAATTGACGACCCGAATGCCGCAGTGGTAGTGAGGCTGCCTCGGGTTCGAATCCCGGTAGGAATGGACATTTGTGTCCGAGTCATGAATGTTTATATAACATAATAAGTAAGTATTTACAAACAAAAAAACTTTTTTGCAAAAAATAAAACCGACTTCAAAAAAAACAAAAAAGTGAAAAATAACTTTAGCTTCTGAAGTCGGTGACCTTTGTTTGATTGCTTTAGTTATTTTGTCACCGACTTCAGAAGCTAAAGTTATTTTTCACTTTTTTTGTTTTTTTTGAAGTCGGTTTTATTTTTTGCAAAAAAGTTTTTATTTTTCACTTTTTAGTGGTTCACAGGTGCTTGATACATGGAAAGTGCATACCGTTACAATTACAACAAGCCCAAACACGACTATGGTACATTGTCTCATTATGGAGTTCCGTGACTCTTGGCTTCATCATCAGATCTGATGGTAGAATGGTTCTTATCAAACGCAAATGCTTCACTTGTTGTAGAAAATACCAAAATCGCAACACGTTTTCAGATAAAATTTGAAGAGTTCCCTCGATTTCGCCAAGATTCCATCATCAGATCCCAATTTGGTGGCTATGGGACCAACTTGGAAGTATACCCTTTCAAACAAAAAAAGAATTTTTCAAATCGGTTCAGGCGTCTTCGAGTAATCGGTGAACATACATAAAAAAAAAATACATACAGTCGAATAGAGAACCTCCTCCTTTTTGGAAGTCGGTTAAAAAGTAGTATATCAACTGTCTGGTGACCACGACACAAGACTTGCTTTGTGTGGCACGAGACGGCGCTGTGTGCAATGTCCAGTGATATTTATTTAATTATTATTTTATTTTCATTTATAATGTTCCCGACATTTATATCGCAGACCTGATTATCTGTATTTCAAAAGATGTTCTAATCGCACTTTCGAATGCACATTATTTTTCGCAGACCTACTTAATTGATTTCCCTCCAACTTCCGCTCACCTCCCGGTACAATAAACTCCTACATACTGAAACCGTTTAATTATCGTTCACCGACCATAATCCACAAACATAATCCGTTGACCCAGTACAAGTCAAACAGACAAAATTTATTAATCGGCGGGTCTTCGAGACCCGTGCAAACATTGCGGGGTTGCGCTTAAGTAATTACCGTGGGCCTGTGGAGTGTGGAGCTCTCATAACTTGCTATCGACACAGGCTCGATTGTTTAGTGTGTGTTACGATAATTTGGGGGTAGTATTAAATGTTACTGGCTTTAGGAAACGGCTGTAGTGTGATTTTAATTCCGGATGTACTGAGTCTGAGTAAAAGGTACTTTTGGACATTATCTAAGTAATAAGAAACGTTAGAGAAGTAGAACATTTTATAAGTAGTGCTCTCTCTTGTAATACTGGTTTTAAACTAAATCAATATCAAAAAATCAATAACAAAAATAGTTCTTCTTGACCTGTCCCACTCCTAGACAAAGCATCATATATGATATCTGAATGATGAATCCACGATTTTTTTTTCATTAACCTATAATGTCGCACTATTGGGCAAAGGGCAGCTCAATCTTGCACGAAACGCCTCTATATAGGTACATAATAAGCATTTATCAAACACTTTATCCTCCGTACGAAAATATCTGTGAGAGACATAAGGTAACTGAAACTTACCTGTAGGTGGGTACGTCGAGAAGTTAAGCAGGGGAAGTCCCTGCTAGACTAACCTACCTGTAACCTGGGAATTTTCAAATTTTATGTAGAACTAGGTAACTTCTGTCGAAAAAGGCTAACAGTGTGATTTTCCCTTTATTCATTTATTTAATTATAAACATTATCAAAATTGCACTATTATTTCTAAGCACTGGGAGAATCTAAAAATATTACCGTTTTTATAGAGTCAGTTCATATCTCGATTTATGTGGGCACTTCCTTCAGCAGGATAATATTACAATAAGGAAAGAATTCTCTCATAAGGTATGCATTTAAATATTCTATATGGAAATTCTTTCCTATGATAATACGTGGACGAAGGAAAAACAAAGAGTATCTAATATCACATTCCATAATTTGTAATAGCTAAGAGGAAATGCATTATTAAAATGCCTTTATACTTCTTGAAGACCATAATTTAGGTATGGATTGCTTTGCTTACAAGTTTTCCGCCATATATATTATTTTAGGTAACGGTAGATAAGGTCAAGTAGTTTTAGGGAGGTAGGGACGCTATAAGGTAGGATACAGTTATGTTACGAGTAATCTAGGTATTAGGTACCTAAGTGATTGTGGGCAAACAATTTCAATATCCGCTGTGTCGTAATTCACATTTCCAAGCATTTAGGGCTTATTCACAAACGCTATAACTAAACGAATACATCGAAATATGAATGGTTTAGATCCACTACGCATCCACTCTTTAGGTATTGCGATAAAACATTTTTGTCCAATTCATAAGAAAATGCCCAAGACCACCTTTGTACATTATGTGCATAAAGTAAATACCAATAAAATCGAAATCGTTTCCACGGCCTTCTCTTCTTTTTGAATCGGTCAAAATGTAATCAAGAACTACAATATCAACTACCTACTTACGTATTACAGACAAGGTTTTAATTACACCACCTATACACACATCATGATGGGAGGGTTCATGGCAATCTCAATCCATTGTTTGGTGCGCAAACAAATGCGTCTTACCCCCAGGTGAAACTAATAACTTTTACCACCACCCTGTGCATATACACAGTATGATCATATTTTGTGTACCCACTCGTAGTGTTGGATGGTCTGATTGAATACTGTCCATGGGATGTTTCTTTGTTTTGGAAAAGTAATTTGGTGTCAGGAATTAAAATATAACTACTTTTTTTTGGTAGGTAATACAGGTATGGTAAGTGGAGTTTTTATGACAGTAAAAGGTTGGAATCAATGAAAAATTGAAGGAAGGGACGGCCATTTAATTCTTTTCAGTTTATAATCGCCACGATAAAGGAGGTATTTACTGATAAGGTTATTAAATACTCGGAATATACAATGAAGTAAGACGAAAATCGAAAAGAAATTCCCATATTACAATTAATTTCTCATAACCTACAATTTCTTTGAAAAAACCACTAAGACTCCATGTGGAATCTCGCTTGGTTGTCTTCTGTTCACAAAGTCTTGGTAACATATTCACCTACCTAATAACAATAAAATGTAATACTTGCAGAGATGGGTTAGTAGCATGTTGTACTAAAGAATTATTCATTACATACGTGTGTGCCGTGGGGGACAAACGCACAACCTCGCAGTTATAGCATGTGTAAGTAACGACACGTGTGCTCGTGCCCTTTTGAACTGCCTGTTTTGTAATGTTTACTTCTACGTCTTGTATTTGTGAACTTGCTACATTAATGCACATGCAATGTAACACGGATACAGGTCTATAATTATTGGCATCTTTACTGTCCCCGGATTTGAAAAGAGGTATGACTTTACTGTATTTCATTAAATCTGGGAACACTCCTTGGTATACACATGAATTAAAAATTAAAGCTAAGTACGGGGCTATAGTCTCAAGTATAGATGTACAAACTTTGATAGACATTCCCCATAAATCTTCGGTCAGTTTGATTTTAATTTGCCGGAAAGCTTTAATAACTGTTATAGGGTTAATGATTTTAAATTTAAATTCAGCCAGGCAGCCAGACACATTCGCCTTTAATAAGCTAATTGATATTTCAGGTGAGGAATCAAGGGCCTCCGTAGTTTTTATTGGTATATCGGTAAAGAAATTTACAAATTCTTGAGCTACTTCCTGATTAGAGCTTTTAGGACCACATGCTGTATCTGATGTATAGCTATTATTACGTATTTTCTTTCTGTTAGTCTCGTTATTTATGACTTTCCAAACGGTCTTTATTTTATTTTCCGCTGTTTTGATCTTGTTGCTAATGTGAAGGGCTTTAGCAACTTTGCAAGTATTTCTAAAAATCTTTGAATACTTAGCAATATACTTGCTAAAAGTTTCTGTGTTTATAAAAGGCTTAAGGCTATAAAGCTCAAATAGTCTTTCCCTACTTTTTCTGATACCTCTAGTTGCCCAATCACTAAATATAAATTTAGGGCAAATACTCTTTGTCTATTCTCAACGTAGCTCGCTTGTCGTAGGTTGGTTGGTTTCTACCTAACTCAGTTCAATGACAGACCGCGATCTTTCTTTTATAAAGCTGTAATTTTTTCTATTATCTTTAAGTCTTTGAATTTTCTTAGTTGCATGAGAACATTGACTGTAATTGAATAAAATCTTTCCCTTTGTAGAGCGCTCCTGTTACTCCTGTTAGTGGGTGCACCGCAGTTTCCTAGAACCTGGTTATTGTTAGCAAGGCGCGCGGGGGATCTCACTGCTAGCACCGCGCGCCGGCTGCAAATGTTTGAAGAGCGATGTTATTAATTCAGGTGGCAAGCAATATTGTCTGCTCCCACCTACTTGTATAGTCAATTAAATTTTCATCTTTCAAGTTGATATTGGTATTTTAGATTAGGGTTGAGAGGTATAATCTTGAAAGTTTTCAGCGTGAAGAATCTTCTATTATAGTTGTTCAGAACGACAAAACTGAAATTAATAAGTACCCTTTTTTTTTTTTTTTTTTTAAGGATGGGAAATCATCAAATGACCCCCCCCACTCTGGGCGGAGCGGGAGGGAGTGTCAGACTCTTACTGACTAAAAACCATCCATGTTCCTTCCTCGCCTTTTACGTTCCGGGGCCGCGGTATCTCTTTCGAACAGGCCCGCAACCCCGGCAGGAAGTACCCTCAATCATACAAAAAGATCAAGTAAGCATTGTCCTGAAACAAAATATCTCAATAATATCTTGAATATTGATTATACTTTTGGATGACCTATCGAATCACATGACTTATGTAGGTATGTTTTCTATGGTTATAAAACAAGATTTGTTTAAAATGATTTTCATCTGCTACATCATATTGATCCTGCCCAGAACATAGAGGTAAATGACCGTAAGATATTAAAGTGCCACATTTTATCTGTCCTGTAGATTGAGTGGCGTCCGCGGGGAGGCGCGGTGGTCTCCGGTCATACCGGCGCGCGGTGGAGTGTCGGCGCCACTATTCTGGATGCTGGTTTACCATCCTGTAAGTTTTACCCACTCTTACTACTTTGTATTATCTTTTACAAATGTACAAGTATCGTCATCATGCTTATTTTGATGATCAGTAGAAGTCGTCGTAACCTTAACGATGAATGTCATGAACTTGATCAATTGCTCAGCCTATAAACTCGTCAGAGTTTTGTAGCTAAACGAACAAATTGCATATAGAGAAACTGCAACAAACAAACCCAGGGCTGTATCAAAACCGTTACGTGAAGATTTCTGGTCATATCATTGTTTTATGACGATGGGTTTAATAGCCAAATATTTTATCAATTTCAGAGCAGCAGAAACTCCGTCAGAATAGACCCGTGTGTCCGTGTAAGGGTTGGGCCCTTCGCTGCATTCAATTATCTGCCTCGAAGCAGCATTGATGGGAAAAATCACACCATAATAGAAAACAACGGTGCGACTCACCGCGCACTAATCGCGTTATCTACGTCATATCCTATTATTGGATGTTATGGACACCATGTTGTTCTTAGCTGGCTGGGGAATGTTTGAAAATATGTATATCCATATATTATACTAGCTGACTCGCGCAACTTCGTCTGCGTCTCATAATTTGAGATTTAAACTATCCTATCTCTCAAGGTGGATCAAACTGTACATGGTGCGCGAATTTTATTATAATCGGTTAAGTGGTTTAGGAGTCCATTGAGGACAAACATTGTGACACGAGATTTATATATATTAAGATAAGTGAGCAGATTTTTTTTCAAATAGATGCCTTTGTTTAGAAACCAAAGAGTCCGATGTTCAAGCATGAAAACACAAAGCGAAGAATGGTTACCGTATAAAAATGAAAAATTCACGCATCTTACAGGATAGCAATTTTTCCGACAGGTACAAAAAAAAAATTACAAAAATAATAAACAAAGAGTTTGATTACCTTGACCATTTCTGGACGAAATTCATTAAATTCTTAGGGATAATGTAAAACAGCATCTAAGAGGTAGTAAGTAGTAAGATAGGCGTCTTTATTCGTTACATTGCGTCGAACCCTCGCGCGCCATACGAATACCTTGACGAAACTTAATATCGGATGGAGGCCTGTGTGTGGAGCCACGAAATTAGCAAGAGGTTATGCAAGAACGTAAAACAGTATACTTAGCAAAAAATACTTTATTTAAGGAGTGGATGGCATCTTCTGGGCACGCCTGTTCCAGACATTATACGACGAGATTGGGGTCAGATGCAGGCTTATTCTGCCATAAAAAGTTCAAACAATTTTTTGACACATACTCGTACGGAACATTATTGGCTAATAGACCTATTTTTAATTAAATCTGAAGAGCCTTCACCATACCCTGAGAATTGATAATATAATGCTTTAGCAAAGTGCAAAAGAAGCTGTCAATGATTATAGGGGAGCATGCTATTTTACCTTCCTAAATTACTCCAAACCACGCTAGTTTCATGGCCAAACGCTAGGAACCTCTAGTTCGCATAGTTGTAGAAACGTTTAATTGTTGGCTCAAGGTCCGGCCTCGATTTATGAGCCGTAGGTGTGACGCCTCGCATTCCCGGCGACACCCGCGCCTCAGACCTACTTCTTCTGCTGTCCCACACAACTTCGCAACAGTTTACTGCTCAACTTATTTAAGAAAGTCTCGAATACTGGGGATATTCAAAAGATATTGCTTTTCAAGAACTTTGTTCTATCTGGGTCCCTAATAACACAAATACAACCACCTACCTATATATCTTGTGGAAATTAGGTAGGTACATGTAAAACCACTTTAATCTTTGCACTATTTATGTGTCGACTTATACAGTAAAGTGTTTTAGACTCGGAGATCAATTAAACGTACCATACAACACCAGCTACGAGTATTAATAAAATGTTCTTTGAAATCTGCACAGCTTTCAAAGCCAGAACTTTACCACAACCTCCCAACTTACCTCATCCTCATTAATTACCGCCACGTCTGTCTACCTCGGAAGGTGGCGTCGACACGTCGCCGCGCCCCGCCGCGTCCCCGACGCGTGCCGCCGCCGCGCGCCGCAGCACCGAGCTACCTCATTAAACTAACTTCGTTTCCAATCTCCGCCGCGTGCCGCGTGGTTGAGGTACAAACGATTGATAGTCGCTGCTTTAGAACGGTTGACTAAGTTTCTAATGCCGTGTGTGTTTTGGTGATATTAATTAGATGCGTTGAGGTGTAGACAACGGTAAACATCTCGTGATGAGGCAGCATAGGCACTTATATTAGTCTAGGTATAGTCTAATCTTCTTTTGCAAATCTCGCTATCACCACGAAGTTTGCTCTAAGACAACCTTATTCTGGGTGAAGCTCCCTCATGGTGCGTACGCTGTCATATTGAAAATTGTATCTTATTATTGTTCTTCTCCGTTCTCTACGTACGCAAATAGTTAAACAAACCTTCAAAAAACCCACTGCCGGGGACGGCCTCCTCTCAATGAGAGAGAATAGGCTACCCACCACTCGGGCCCAGTGCGGGTTGGTGGATGTCACATGTCTTAAAAAAAATGGTTCTAGGACACGCGGGTTTTCTCACGATGTTTTCCTTCCCCGTTTTGAGAGCCTGGGTTCGAACCCACGACTTACTGTTAGTAATTTGGCACCGCCACGGCGGCTCAAACCCACTTTGAAACCGTTCATATTGAATGAGTAAAAGGACCACATAATTATATTTTGCCTACATCTTTTTGGAAACAATATAGTCTAAACCGTCTTGTTTCAACAGAGTAGTTTGTAGCCTCGAAATCCCTTCCACAAAGCTAAGAGAATGACTTCGTAGTCTAAAAGTTAATGATCTCTTCTGGCTGGCGACTGCCGTGAAGTCACGATGACGTAGCAAGCGCCGGGTGACACAATAAACACGTCGGCCAGATCGTTAATCAACGACTACTCACCTTACGGCCGGCAGCACGGCGGAACTCGGCTTAATTGTTGTTTAGTTTGGAGATTAAGCGGCGGTTAACGGCTCGATGAAGTTAAGTGAGTTAAAGTAGTGTTTTAGAGATCAAGAGAAAGTGCAAAGGTCGCGTTCAAAACTGTGATGGGTCATTTTTTTAAACATTGGCCTGTAATGGAATTATATACTTTTTTGTAATTATCGTACACTGCTATGTGTGCTGTGTTGCTAACTTTGCCTTATGCTGTATTTCTTTTGATCATGTTTTGACTAAGTATAATTTACCTACTTTAAATCTAACCAAATGTCAAAAATCAGAATTAAACAAAAGGTGTAATGAATCTCCTCAGTTCTCATCGGCTTTACAATTGAAATTACTACTAATCTATAAAAATAGAAAGTATACTATTTTTTCTCAGTAACCTAGTGCCTTCCCACACAACACACAACTCGTTTACTAAATCTATGCAAAATCTAACCTTCCGTTAACACAGTGCCATCAGCCCATCTGAAACAATAGGATCACCTTGACACAACACGGTTACTTCAGACAACAGGAGCAGTGGGTGATAGGGGGTGACCCTGGGGGGCGACCCGGGGGTGTAGGGGGTGATAATTAATGACGTCACTCTGGCAGGTGCACAATGACTGGAACTGCTCTGGAGGTGACGAGGCAGGTTTTTTTTATCTGGCGTCAAACGCAGTGAAGTGAAAGTTTTAGTGCTAGGGGGTTTATGGGCAAAGTTAGGTGGTAATATCATGTTCTATGTAGGATTGGGATACAGACAGCTATGAGCTGAAGTGGAGAAGAAAGTGATGCTGGATGAAAAAGCTAAAGCTTAAAGTATTTCGACTTTGTTTTTGTATAAATTGTATTCTAGGCTTAAGAGGCCTGCGGAGCTTACGTTTTTCATACAAACGTAATACCAAAATAATTTAAAATCAAACATATTCATAAGGTAGTGTGTATTTATTTCGATTGGATTACAGAATGGTACTCCCTTGATTTTCCTAAAAGTTTTTGTCCGAAAATCATTATCCATAACATGTTTGCTATAAACTTCAGTAACCATAATGTTCAAAACACCAAAATCATGTTTTACAAAACTAACTTTACTTCTAATACTATTTTGTCATAATATTGAATACTATAATAATTGAATCTCCTAATTTTACATGACATAAAGTCGTATGTCCTAAGTGTTGTATCACATAATGTGTATAATTCCGAATGGTCATATATAAATTGTTAGTCGCTAAAAAAATCCCTATAAGTTAGGTTTTAGTGACAGAAACGATTTGCTGTAAATCCGACTCCATGCAGTCTTGTCTGCCCTACCCCAAGAGTGTTATTTAAAATCGCGTAGGCGCGGAGGAGCAGGTGGTTGTAACACTCGCCGCCGCGGCTAAGGCTGGCCGGCAACGGCCAGCAAGCCGAAGCTGCGGTGGTGAGCGTTAAACCTATCTGCGACGATAGGCTCGCGTGAGGCCGCCGGAGCCCCGCAGCGCCGGAGCCGTGACAGAAACCATGCCTGCTGCATGATGCTTGCTCATTTGCATGCTACATGCTTGCTTGCATGCTGTATGCTTGCTTGCATGCTGCACGCTTGCATGCATGCTTGCTTGTTGCATGCTTGCTTGCTACATGCTTGCTTGCTTGCTGTATGCTTGCCGCATGCTTGCTACATGCGTGCCGCATGCTTGCTGCATGCTTGCTTGCATTGCAGGACAACGCCTACATACGATTAAACATTTACTTAGAATAGGACTTATGACTTTTATTGAAAACGATTTTATGTCTTTTGTATATTATTGATTGTAATACTTATGACAAACGGATTTAGGGCCTATTATATTTAGGGATTTCAACTTTATGGCATATGATATTATGTGATTTAAAGTTCGGGTAAATTACCATTCGGATGAATGATGATTATGACAAAAAATGTTACGTCATTTTAGATTATGGATTAAAAAGTTATATAATACGATAGAGAACCTTACAGAATATATAGGTTCCCAAACACATATTTTGAATGGACACTGATTTGAACCAGAGTTATGAGAAAAAAAACATTTTCTATAGAAATTTTAAATTCCTCATATCTAATGTCTTTAATCAAATAGTTAATGCAAATAAGTTATTAACCTCACAAACAAATACTCAAAGCGGAATCTCAATATCAGCACAATATATTACCTCAAAATATATGAATCGATGTTCCACTGAACAATTTACATCGGACAATAACATGCGAAACAATGGTGGAATATCCGTATCCGCACATCCGCGGCGGCTACAATCTGGCGGACGCTTTACCTGAAAATCCGCATTAATTCATATTCCGACGCGAAAACAATACGGATAGCGGAAACCTGTCCGCGGTCTCACCAACGGATTTTACACGCGGATGTACACCTCTACCAACTCTCAAACACTCCAAAATCTCCTCTAACTTCAAATGAATAAAGCTGAAATCCTATTGCACTTGTAACTTCATCGCATTTACTGCATTTCATTTTATAATGAACTTAAGCACATAAATGATAAAGTTGAAATTAGTTTGCAGCACAATCACTGGGCATCGGGATGATCTCTCAACCGTTTTCAAAATGGAATAGCAATTCTTGTCACCTGCGATTCGTGTACATTCGAAAGACAAGCTTAATTCGATATGTTTATGTTCGGTTTTGCCCTGATATATGTTTGTGAAGTGGTGATTGAAAGCTAACACCTGCTTCCAAATTGAATGGAACCCCAGTAGGTTCAACATACGGTTTATTTTCGTACGAGTGTGCAATAAGTGGTCACTGACAGGTGCAACAGCGTGGAAGGCTCGACAAACGGCTGATTTCGCATACAGTATGGCGGTCCATCCGTTTCCGCAGCGATTATGAGGTGGGGTGTGAATCATGTGTTGATAAACCGAAGGCTTAATTGATATTTTTGAACAATGCATTAAGTTCAGCTTTCAGCAGCTTTATCTGTGTACAACAGACTTCGAATTAACTGGTTTGTAACTTAAATTGCGAAAATGCTTTAAGGTCATTCCTGTACAGTCACGTCTAATAATATGTAAACACTCTAGAATTTTTGAAATTGTGTTTCTCCTAATGTACTGATTAAAATTGAATGTTATTACTTACATAGTATTCTGGAACTCATATTTTTTATGAAAAAGATCCAATCTCCTAGTTACAATCGTTATTTCTCGCGAAAACAGCTATAATATTAAGGAAAGTGTATACATATTATTACACGTGACTGTACACTTGTATTTATCACATAGGAGCTTATGTTGAAGCTTGATTAAGTAGTTTGTAGAACTTCATGAATGTGAAAGCCATCTTCGTCTTACCTTCAGCACCTGCTCAATGCACTTACTCAACTAAGAAGGACTCAATCAACGCCTCCTCCTAAAAATTCTTGACATTTGTACAACGAGTATCTTGATAAGATATACTCACTGCAATAACACTAAATGATCAAACAAATCATCTCGCGTAACTCTGGCGCTAGAATACCAACATTCCTCACTCGCAGTGGCAACCAGATCCAATTGTCCGCGTCATCAGCTAATCCGGTAACAAGCCGGCAATTAAATGATTTGTCGCGCCGCCAACGAATTGATCCAGTTAACAGATACCAACGTTGGCGACGGTTCTGAGATGTGTATTGTTTCATGTAGAATCGTTTGGAAATCGTTGTTTGATGGTGAAGAAGAGTTGTTTGTCGTTGTCGTATCGTGTGAGTGTCGTACCAAGCAAGGTGTCGGTTTCAAAATAGTTTGAGCTTCCTCTTGTTCTGCTCATACAGACTGCTGTTTCAAGAAACTCTTACTTAAGAAAGCACTATATATGTGATAATATCAGGAGCGAAGCCGCGGGCATAGGGACTCAAAAACACCTTCATAAATGTTACAGAATTATAAGTGTTACATGTTGAATTGGTAACAGAATCAAATATGTAACACTTATAAATGTGTTTTCAATGTGTTAACCCAAAACACTTACAAAAGTGTAACCGTAACAGATATAAAAGGTTTAACAGTGTTAATAAGTGTATAACATACCTGTTATACACTTATTAACTCAGCGTTGCCATTGGATAGCCGAAATCTAGTCGCAGTCTGTTGTAAAACTGATTAATTCAGTTACACATGGTAACACTTATTAACACATATAAAAGGTTACAGTTTGATTCAGTAACATTATTGTAAGTATCTGTTACATCTAAAAGTGTTTTTCTGTTGAAACTGTTTTAAAAACACATTGTTACGGTTACAGTTTGAGTCCCTGGATAACATTTTAGATACAGTATATATGTTACTGTAAAAGCCCGAAGTGCAGTAAATCTTAAAATTTCCCAGTAAAACCTAAGTTTTATCAGCTTCAGTGGTAAATGTCCGAAATGTTCTATGATCATCGTTAATTTTGGACATGTACCAACATACACTCGGTACCATAAATCTTAAGATTTACCCCAGAGAAGCGGTAAATGTTAAAAAATTTACAAATCGAAACGTGTCAGATCACTGTGGCGTACTCGCGAGCACTCTGCAGCCCCAAAAGCGCGCTCGCCTCCACGCGCTTCATTCGATCGTTTTGCTCGTTTAAATACGAAATTGAATATAATAAAAGAAAAAAATGGTGAAATCAGGCATTACCTAGGTTTGTTACGAAGAAATACACGTTACTGTTGGACACGGTGGGAGGACAAGGATGATAATGGAATGTAACCGCAAGTATAAAAAAATTACAGTTGAGGCTATTAAGACCTATTTGAGACTTTGCCAACGTTGCCTAAATAAACAGAAGTCAAATTATAATGATGCGACTGATTATTAATAATAAATAAATGGTTAAGAAACACACATGATAATAAAAGTAATAAAAATAATAACATTAAAACTTTATCATCATAAATATAATTAAAACTACGTAAAGCTTTGACTGACCGATAATTAAAATAAACGATTAAGAAATAGTCATTATTTTATTCCCATAACCAACATTAACCAACCATCATTGGTAAATCTTAGCATTTCCCAAACTCTGCTGGTAAAAGCCCGAAATATTGTCTCTTTTTTATAAAATTCGGACATTTACCAACTCATGCTGGTAATTTACTGGGAAATCTTAAGATTTACCGTACTTCGGGGTTTTACAGTAACATATACATATAATGTATCTAAAACGTTTTAAATAGAGCCTAAGGCAATCGGAGATGAGAATATAGAAGATTTTTTTTGTTTTCGTTTGTGGAAGGCTTGATTGGAATCAGTTCAAAATTCTAGTTCCAAGCGTAAAAACTTTATCTCCTTAGAAAGGTGCATTCTCACGTTATAAACATTATTACAATACATTTCTTCACAAAGGTTTTTAAGGACAAAAAATCACTCGATTCTAAATAATGCCAAAGTATGGTTCACCTGTCTCGCAAGACTTTTTCGTAATTCCATTTAATAAAATTCAAAGGTCGGTCATCAATTCTGCAGTACAGTGTAGTGCAAACCACTAGACTGGTAGTTCCAAACCGATCCATCTCTTCCATACACACGCATCAAATCTAATCCTTCAAAAACAAAGGTACACAACTAGCATCTATTCGCGGAGAGGACACGCTTGATTTACGGCTGCGCGTGCGCCGTTCACGGAAACCACAGGCTAATCATACACCGGTGAGCTTGTATGAGAGAATATTTGTATGTTTGGCGCAGTAGTCAATCTCCTTTCAGGTTCAAATGGACGCTATATTTCTTCAGTGCAATAACGGAGATTATGGTTTGAAGGAATTTCACCAGTTGTTCTTTGGAGAAGAGATAGTTCCTTTGTTGGATAATAAGTTTACTACAAAAGCAAAGGGTCTAAACAAGTGGGAGTTAAATTAATTTGAAAGCATTTCATATGTTCACAACGTCTTTTAACAGCATTTCGGCAACTTATGTCTTCAAATACATTTTTGAATTCCCATCATTTGAATCACAGACCCAGCCCTCAGCAACATAAACAGAACCAGCCAGTGTTAAAAAGTATCTCCATCTCTGATTAGGTATCAGCAGCCGTAGCCCATACAAATATGTTTATCAATGCACAGTAATCGTAGAATACGTATTCATAGTAGATGTAGCAAAATATCTCTTGCAGACCTACTCAATGAAACATGCTAAATAGCTGCCCTGTTGACTGGCCCTTAATCAGTTCTCCCTTCCACCACTGATACCAACAAACAGTAACAGGTGTATCTAACTAAACCCACAAATGGCCAGTTATTCTGATCGCCGAACCTTTGGCCACCACTGAAATATTAATAGTACGTCACGGGCGTAATATATGATAATAGATAGAGCAAATAATCGGCCACTTAGCGCATCGGCGAGGTGAAAGATGAATAAATCATAGCGCTTCCTGGCGGGGCCCCGGTCGGCGCGCGGCGGGAGCAGAACTAAGAAATATGTACGTGGCAATTAGGTGGCTGTTTTAATTCTAGATGCGGCTGTGAATTATGTGAGTGTGGACGATGATGAGCCTGTTTTGGGAGAAGAGAAAGGTTAGTATTTAGTAACACAACAGAGTCCAATAAAACAATAAAAATAGTGTAGCTTGTCCAACAGCAACAGCACAGCAACCTTTGTATACTAATAAAAATATATTAACTACGACTTAAATATAGACTATTAAATATAGTCAAAAAAAGTTAGTAGTTAATGTTTGTATTTATATTTTTATGGTGTACATAATAAAGAGTATTCTATTCTATTCTATTCTATTCTATTCTATAGACCTACGACTGACATTATGGGCCATCATCATCATCATACTCAGCCTAAAATGTTCCCAAAGCTGGGACATAGTCCACCATCTGAGCGTATCTAGCTTCTCATCTTAAAATCCAACAACCTAAAGATATTATGGTTACTAGCATAACATCATAACGGTATAGAAAGCTACTGCTTGTGTTCTCGATAGGCATATCGTTACTCACCTTTTTTGACCCACAGCAACAAAGTGCTTAATGTATTCTATGAAACAACAAAGTATCAACTACATTCACAGCTACTCCGTCTGTCGTCTGTCTGTCCGATACAACTCAGTACTCACTAGAGCTAAAGAAACAAAACTGTTTAATGGAGCATTAGGGACATCAAACACTCATCGAGGACATTACACTGATGCACCATTGTCTCATGTACGACGTGAATGGCAATACATCTGTCACACGGGGCACAATTATCATGTTTGAGAGATGAGACGGACAAACAAATGTAATGGTTCAATCAGAGCAGCGATGTGAACCTTTAGGTTTTTTTTGTTGCTTTTAAAGATCATTGATTCGATTTCCAGGTAAGTGGACAGGAATATAGACAGCGAGTGTGCCATTAAGTGCTGTCTAATTTTTAAATTGTTTGGTAAGAATTTAACAAGACCGTTTGTGATGGAGGACTACCACGGACAGCCTTTGCCGCATCTAG
The DNA here is from genome assembly GCA_916618015.1 of Xestia c-nigrum. Classification (NCBI taxonomy): domain Eukaryota; kingdom Metazoa; phylum Arthropoda; class Insecta; order Lepidoptera; family Noctuidae; genus Xestia; species Xestia c-nigrum. The sequence goes on from OU745250.1 coordinate 26,141,074, forward strand.
AGGATATTAAGTCAAGCTAAACAAAAAACTCAGAGTAGTTGATCTCGGCTTCCGTGGAGTTTTTTGTGTTCGAATATAAACACATTTTTCATTACTCATACTCGGAAAGTAGGTCTGTAGTTGCCTGGGGAGCGGTTTGAAAGTAACACTTTTGCGCCCGAGGGAGAATCGCTTTCAACTGACAGCTGTCAAATTATTTAAAAAAATTAGTTCTATTTTCACATTTCTATTGAACCATGTTCTGACTTCTATACAGCGCGATTTAAAATTGAAATAACATTAAATTCAGTATTAAGTAAGGATTTTTTTAAAATTAGCTTAGTTATAATTTAGTTACAAATGTTTCTATAAAATAACATAGATTTGGGCAAAATATTAACTAGTTTTCAGAGACGAACGTAAAAAATAAAGGCTATTCAAGCCGGCCCCAGAAAAAAAAAACAGGCGGAAAAGCGGTAATCCGATCTTCATTTGTTTTTCGAGTTGTTTCGCGTTTTATATTTATTTTCCTTGTATTCGTAATGAAAAGCACAGTTTTTCCCCGGGTTAAAGACTTACTTAGTCCCTCGAACTATTGGCACCTGCGCTACGTAACGCTTGGGCGCCAAACCCCGTCTCGGGAGTAAATAAGTTACTTTCACCCCTAGGGTAACAATGTACTATTTACCACTTGGTCTTCATCATACATGTTTTTGAAAGAACAAAATAGAAACAAAACTTATATTGTCACTTCCATGATTATTAATCAATTAGAGCTCCCGATAGTTATTATTAATTGTTTTTTATTTACTTTCAAACCGTGAAAGCATAAAACGGTGTTTTAATTATAATCATTTCTAAAAGCATACAACCATCCAAGTTAGGATCGTAATTCTCTCATAATTAATATGAGCATAATACAGTACATAACTATTATTATATTTAATTACAATACACACCAATTCTTATACCTTCCCGCCGATTAGCCATCCCTCAGTGCTGCTTACCCCTGAGGGTCTAATTGACATGGTCACGTGGCGCACATCTCACATCGGAAGTGCGCGCTCTCGGTGACTTATGCGTGTTTCCTTCCGGTTCCCCGCTGCGCAGGAGACTACGCCTGCGTTGTTGCTAAATCTTGTCTAGGCATTATTTTTTCATCTCGAAGAAAATGGTGGGCTTTTTTGTCTCAGCAGGTTTCGGATAATTTTTTGCAGGAAAAGCAATATCAGCATGCAAATAAAATTCACTATAAGTACGGCATAACATTTAAATCAGTGGTTCCCAACTTAACAACCAAGTCCGCTCCTACCGGGATTCAAACCCAGGACCCTAAGAGCGTAAGGCAGCCTCACTACCGCTATGCTATTCGGGTCGTCCAATCGTACATGTATCAGTACAAGCAAGAAAATGTGCTATTTTTGCTATGACATTCTGGAAATGGAAACTTATGAACTCCTTTGTACTCAGCAAAAATAAAAGAACGAACCCTTCTACATTGTCACATTCATAAACATGATTTCTCTGCACTATAGATTAGGCCGATTGTGATGACATTTTCGACAAAAAGGGTCCAGTGAGCGTAAAAATTATTTCTGCACCCCCACGACAAAGTCACGTGTGATTTCATCTCTATGTGACAATGACAATGCATTTCGTTAGGAAGCAGTTAGGGAAAGGTTGTTGAGTCTTATGTGGGGTGATATAGGGTTGAGATTTGGTAGTTTAACCTTGAAAGGATGGATTTCTATGCGCTTTTTGATTCGAAATGCGTGAAGGATTTTACGTATTACGTGTTACAGCATAGCAACTACGCTTTCAGTTTACCACTACTAGGTAATGGTAATGGTCTACTAGGTACGGTAAGGTCACCACTACTAGGTAATGGTTTCTATACGAAACCATTACCTAGTAGTGGTGACCTTACCTTAGAGGACAATCTTAAATTTAACCGAATTTGGAACAGATTTTGACGCTAATTATTTAGAGGCTATGAAAAATTGAGTGTCTTCCTTTTTAGCCTTTTTTTCTAAGCTTTAGTTTGAGCAAGCTCAGATTTTCAAAGCAACTTACTGATAGAGATCAAGTCTGTGACAATTCCTATCGTAACACGTAATAAAAAACATCACAGATCACCGTGGCGGTACTCGTAGCGTGTGTCGGACGGAGAGACGCGTGTCGTTTCCGACTCACCGACCGTTCTGTTTAATTGATGGGTACGCGCGGGGTGTGGGGTGCAGGGTGCGGGGTGGTAGTTTGATATGACAGCCATGAAGCTAACCTTTAGAACAAGAGATGTCATAAAATGTGTTATAACATTAATGGGACAAAAAATATATGGGAAACAAGGATGCAAGAATAATTGTAGGTGATGTTTTGTAGTTTCAGCTTACCCTCATTATAAAAAAAAACAAAATGGAGGAGCTCGTGGCTTAATAATTGAGTTATTAATAATTGTGTAATATGTTATGATTTCTATGTTGTGTATTGTGATTTTTATATTTATTTTAATTTTACTTTGTATATTCTATGCTATGGACAATCTTTAAGTCTGAAATAAACGTTTAATAATATATCTGAGCCAGCCACACGTCGACAAAACTAAGTCGAACGAATGGCTCAAACGAGGCGAGTTATTTCCCGAGACAGAAGGATTTATGCTGGCAATCCAGGACCAAATAATAGCTACTCGTAATTACAGGAAATATATAATTAAAGACCCTCATCAGCCGACTGACTTATGCAGACATTGCAACACTGTCTCTGAGACCATTCAACACATTACAGGAGCTTGTAAATCACTTGCACAGACTGACTACAAGCATCGACATGACCAAGTTGCCGCTATTATACACCAACACTTAGCATTCAAATATAAATTCATAAGTGAGATGAAACCATATTATAAATATAAACCCGAAATAACACTAGAAAATAGGAATCAGAAAATCTATTGGGACAGGACTATTATAACAGACAAAACTATACATTTCAATAGACCAGATATTATATAGACCCTTCACGACAAAACCAACAAAACAGTTTACCTAATAGATATAGCTATCCCAAATTCACACAACATTCAAACTACAATATCTGAAAAGCTTGGTAAATATCAAGACCTCGCCATAGAAATAAAAACCCAGTGGGAAGCACAAACCGTCCACATCGTCCCTATAGTGCTCTCTTCCACTGGTATCGTACCGAAATCTCTTATGCAAAGCTTGAACACTTTACACATGCCGCCCCACACACTTCATCTCCTCCAAAAAGCCACAATTCTTAACACCTGTCGCATCACCAGGAAATTTTTAACTTCGTCTACAATATCATCAACATTCTCCATTTAAATTTCCCCCTACAAACTTGGCTACGGCCCGTGGGTAGGGTTTTTGTACTCTCTTACGAGAGAAGAAAATTAGAGAACAAGAAATAATAATAATTAATAATAACCACCGCTCGGGTCTGTGGATGGGTGACCACACCTAGGTACAGTAAGCGTTCATAAGCGCACAGGCACGCGAAGGATCATTTTGCTGTGAACGCACGGCCGAGCGTCCGTGCGGCTGTATGTGTAAGCTGTCTCAATACAGTACCTACGCACACCACAGCCACAGAGTCGCCTACTGTCGCAAGTTGTCGCGTCGCTCTCCACGAAACAAAAAGATATATATTACCGTCTCTTTTGTTATACACGCAGCAAACGCATGATCGTATTTGCATTGGATAGGTAAATTTCGACCATGTCTACCAGGTGTTGATAGCTGTTTAGGTTTAGCAGTGGATTCACGATCAACGTGTCTTGAGTTCAAATCCCGTTTACATACGGGTTTTTTTTTGTAACCACTTTAATTTATATTTGTATTTTATACAAAAACTATTTACTTAGGTATTTATTTTGAAATGGGTTCATGCTCATTATTTATTTTTTATAAAGATTTAAATATAAGTTAATAACCCATCATAACTATTTATGAGATTGTGTAATATTTTTTCGGTGTTGGAAGGTGGAACAAAAAGTCGTGCTGACAGATAACAAAAATTGTTTTATTCGTTTCATTTATTCATATAATTAACAACTTTAATAAGATTTGTAACGTCACATTCCTACCTAGATATAAGAAGTTCTCTTGTAACCGTTCATAAGATTTTTTTTTAACATAACAAGGATATTCTAATAACACAAATATAATTGTTGATACCCACTTCTATCTATCGGTATTCAACAGAGCTTACTGAAAACTAACACATAATTTATACCTCGTGAATATGTTTTTTATGTGACGTCACAATAAATGTAACTCATATTGAGGTTATAGTTTAAGTGTTCATTTTCCTGAAGAAAAGAAGATTGAAACTAAACCTCAATTTAGGAATTCTTAATATCGCTAAATATTTTGTAACACGTCTAATTAAAACTAGAACATTAGGGATTAATATTTTGTATAACCCCCATTATTTTCAATGCAGTCAAGTAGACGTATGCGGCTTAAAGTCACCCAAAGGGCAATGGAGAGGGCTATGCTCGGAGTTTACTTGCGTGATCGCATCAGAAATGAAGACATCCGCAAGAGAACCAAGGTCACCGACGTGGCCCGAAGAATTGCTAAACTTAAGTGGCAGTGGGCAGGGCACATTGCTCGCAGAACGGATGGCCGATGGGGTCGAAAAGTTCTGGAGTGGCGACCGCGAACCGGAAGACGATGCGTTGGAAGACCTCCCACTAGGTGGACCGATGACCTGGTGAAGGTTGCGGGAATCCGGTGGAAGGGACCGGTCAATGTGGCGACACTTGGGGGAGGCCTATGTCCAGCAGTGGACGTCTTTCGGCTGAGATGATGATGATGATGACCTACCACTGTTTGTCTCTGCATCACCCAAAGGTTGACTGGTAGAGAATGCCTATGGCATTAAGTCCGCCTTAAGTCAGTCCGCCATTAAGTTCTGGAGTGGCGACCGCGAACCGGAACAAAATGGAAGTAATCCAGTGAAAGTCTAAATATTCCCGTGCGAAATGTAATCGTTCTTCTTTATGTCTTTCTGTCAAGAAGGGCATTTTAGCTGATCTTCTGTGATGCAAGCCTTCAGCGTGGAGGGCACGGCGAACAGTTTGCGGTGACTCCGAGTGTGTCGTAGGTGTGAAACCATTGGTTTCATACTCGCCCACGATATGTTGTCGCTGCGCTTCGCTAATAAGCGACGACCTTCCACTTCGCTGTCTACTTGCCAGGCTCCCTTCTTCCTCATACCTTTTGATCCAGAGACTTACTGCATTTCTCTAAACAAAAAAAATGATGTTAGGCAGCTGTAATAAATACTAAAGTGACTTCATTCACTCTGCATTTATAAATCCAATAATAAACACTAATTATTTATCTTGCATGATAGATTGAAAAAAAAAATAACGAATTAAGTAAACCACAGGTCACCAAATAAATGAACAATTTATAATACCCATTCGTTTTTAAATTTTTAATGTTTAAGTTACAATTCATAAATAATTATAATACTCACATTTAGTCCTATTAAGGCCACTTTTATGAAGCGCGGATAATTCGCGATAATAGTCGCCCTCGCCTTAATATTAATATTTGCCCGCATTTTAAGAATCACACCAACAACAATACCGCTATCTATTAAACCACACGTCACTGACCATCAAATACCACATTATATAGTGTATTCTGTATGACTACAACCAAACGACAAAGTTCATTCCGATCAAGTTAAAATATTCATAAAACTCATGTCTACCTCACAGAAATCTAACAAAATTCTTGATTTATTTTTCTATCTACCTCCCTAACTTTACGAAATGTGTGAACAAAGCAAACAAGTTAAATAATATAATATTTCTGTAGAGTAAAAACTTACAAAAAGACTAAAAGTAACTGTGCGGGATTTGAACTCACGGCTTACTGATTCGCTCTTAATTCTGGACGGGCCCAACCGCTAGGCCATCATGTCTTAGATATTGGCATTGAAATTATGAACTACAACTAGTTGCTGACAATATCTATTTTGTTGAAAGTAGAAGGTCGTAAGTCAAACTAAACGTCAAGCTATTGCTTTGTGCGATTGCTTATCGACTTTCGGTCGGCACTGTACATACCAAGTTTCCTCCGTGCCTTGCAGTTGGTCCCGGCTATCATTTGTAGATCTTTGACGGTCAGTAAATAGCTGTATCTGGTTAGGCCGGAAGCCGACCCCAACGTAGTTGGGAAAAGGATAGGCAGATAAGCGTATGTATCTAAAATTAACAAAAAAGGAAAACGAATCTCAACCAAAAATTTTTATCTATCAGACAATACTTATGTTCTTTCACTGCAGGTACAAATCAAACACCAGGCCGTTTTAAATTTTCATGAAGACCCACGATTTCAAAATAACTAATTGATATTGTTTCGAAGAAGCGTCTTTCCCTACTCGACGGTGTAATAAATGAATACAACAGTAGGTACTTGCATTACAGTGACAGAGCATTCATAGATTGGAGCGGATCTGCGGAGGCGGATGCATGCGTCGGACATAGTCGCGTGTCGTTTCCGAGTCACTGAGTGTCGCTCTTAATTGATACGACCGGTAGCCGGCGGGGGGTGAGGGGGGGGGGGCGTCAACTTTGTCGTCAGTGAAAGCTTTATATGATAGGTAAGTAAAATATAAAAAACAGAATTCTCGCTCTCCCCCTCTTTCTCTTTCTCTTCTTCAACCCTTGGCCACCCAATACTATTGCGGTTTTGTGTCAATCAAGCACAATTCAGAACTCAACAAATGGTAGGTATGTAAAACGATTAGTGTTTGATACACCAGTACCCCAATTGCGTACCACAGTTTTTTACAAGGACAATTTTGTAACCTTTTTCTTAATGCATTTGAAAACTTATACGATCTCACTTCCCCTGATTTTTTTCTGAGATAAGAAAGAATCCAATATATGCATTTTTCAAGACTAGTTTTGCAACGACCGTCTAGTACTGTTTACCTCTCCTTCCACAGAAGGCCTAGTCCGCTGATATTTAGAGCTACCCTCCCAGCAGTGAGTGAACAAGTGAAGTGCATGCAGTGGCGGTGACACGCGCATCTGATTCACACACCACTGGCTCTCGACCTATGTCTAATCATTGACGTAGCCCAATGTTACTGGTAGAAATGGCAGGATCCGTAGATCTGGGTGATGTTGCATTGACTTGAATAGTACAAAGAACTTGAGGTTAAGGCTACCCATATTTTATTCGTAGTTTGTCACCCAACAATTAAGTGTAATAGGAATTGTCGACTATCTACCTCTATCTTGTGGATGTGGGGCGAGGCTATCTGTTCATAAAACTACCGTTCACTTCTTGTTACTACGAACTTCTACTGTATGGTTTCTTATCTTTTATAATGATTGTCTAGTCACCCATAGTCCTACAAGTGCTTTATTCCGTGCATTTTGCAATCGCTCGTTCTTATTGGTGGTCTCAAAGAAGGATTTCTTTATTGAACAGTTCAGGTGATGCAGAGACAAGCAGTGGTAGGTGTCATTACATGATTAGGTCTAGGATTAGGCCGAATAGGAACCATCTCGCAAGCGTTATGTATGTATGACTAATATGTATGAACGTGCATGAAGCAGAGGCGTATGTTAGGACCGTAGCATGCAGAGTGCTGTAGTGTCTTCCTATCCCGGAATAAGGCCTGAGTTTATGTACCTAGGTAAGTTCCCAGTCCCCACAATTAACTATGTAAACCTACGACGTTTTCACAAGTTAACAGTTTCACTTTAGAAGAACACGTAACAAACTCGGTCCGGCTCTACAAAGTCGTGGCTCTGACCCCCGGCGGCCGGACACGACTCGTGTCAGGCACAGCGCACGACTTTCCGACTGGAAACTGTCGCGTGCGGCCGACAACTGAAGCTCAACCATCTAGACATGATTCTTCCTACACTTCATTAAGATTCAAATGCCATATTGGTTTTAGAAATTATGGAAATAGTTGGCATAGCAAGATTTGCGTTATAAAGAACTACTGCTTTCAAAGACAAGCACATCCCACTGATGAGATAAACACCTCCTGGCTACGAACGGTCTAGCACGGTGCTTTTTTAAGTAAAACAACTAACTGTCTTATGTACAAATTATATCATTCAACTGCCTATTTTTTAGGGTTCCGTAGCCAAATGGCAAAAACGGAACCCTTATAGATTCGTCATATCTGTTTGTCTGTCGGTCGGTCTGTCTGTCTGTCTGTCTGTCTGTCCGTCCGTATATCACAGCCGGTTTTTTCCGAAACTGTAAGAGCTAAGCTGTTGAAACTTGGTAAGTATTAGTTTAGTATTCTGTGAACCGCATTAAGATTTTCACACAAAATAGAAAAAAACCAATAAATTTAGGGAGTTCCCTATACATAGAAGTTTCATCAAACCCATACGTGTGGGGTACTTTTAATAGGTCTTCAAAAATGATATTGAGGTTTCTAATATATTTTTTTTCTAAACTGAATAGTTTGCGCGAGAGACACTACCAAAAAGGTAAAAATGTGTCCCCCCCCCTGTAACTTCTAAAATAAGAGAATGATAAAACTAAAAAAAATGTAAGATGTACATTACCTTGTAAACTACCAACGAAAATTGGTTTGAACGAGATCTAGTAAGTAGTTTTTTTTTTAATACGACATAAATCATAAACCGGAATTTACCTTTCATTTACAACGAACTGCAAGAACTTTTATAATATGTTACTTGTTTTTTCTAGATTCAATATTTCTTTTAAAGTATTCGGGTCTGACAACAAAACAATATTACCCCAACTTTCATTGCCAGTTATCTTACTTTCCATCTCCCTAAAACCACGTAACGTAAAAACAAACTTCTTAAAAAGCACCATAAGAGTTCCTCGAAGCATCTGTTGGGGCCAATCACGCTCCCCTTCGGGACACTTGCATACAATTACTTAATTTGCCACTTTATTCAGAGAGACTCTCACATCTGAGGTAGCTCGGAACCATTGAGATAATGCCACAGACTCCCGCAATCATTTTATTTAACACGACGACGATTCTGAAATGAAAATTGGAATTTGAGTGGAGCTGGAGGGTTTTGTTTGTAATAAGGGAGTAAAAAGATGGGAATACAGAAATAGCTTTTGAATGATCAAAGGAGAATTAACCTGTGTTTTGTGTCGTGGATTTTGATGTCAGTAAAACTGGATTATTTGCACGTAGCAGCTAGGTATTCCAAATGTAAACCTTATCAGTCTCTTGGTTGACGACTAATTGGACTCATAACTTTCAGTTGAAGCACTTTCTTATGATTGGCAAGCTATTTTGTATATTTGTTGAATATAGCTGAAATGAAATGTTAAGAATATGTAAACTGGCACGCAGCCTGAAATATCCAAAAAAAGAAACAAGGTCACTTACTGATTAGGGTGATCCTAATCCGAATCTTTAGCACAAATACATGTTATATATTCAAAGTACAGCGGAGTGTGATGGTGTCACTCGTCGTGATTACACTTGCACAGTTATGGTGGCAGTATTTATGGGGTATTTATATAATTTGGAGGAGGCACCGGCTCGGCGAGCGCGGAGGAACGTGCGCGGCCTACTACCAACCTCTTTACTCCTCCAAGGACTGAGGGACGGACTGTGATGTAGTGAAACTAACAAAATACGCTTATTTATTAGCCTGTTTGTTTGGGTATGGTAATCATGTATGGAGATATATGGATGGTATTGGCTGATTGAAATTGGGGAGTGGGGCGAATTTAAAATGTCAAGTTTTCCTTTTAGCAGTGGTTTATTTTATATTATTATCATTAAAGTGAGATAATGAGAGGGCTTGTTCTTAAAAATCTAAATGTCAACGATGATTGTCTACTAATTAATTTTTTTGGGTGTTACATGAGCAAAACTGCGAGAAAAGGTATCCAATACAAAATAACAAAATGTTGCCTTTTATTTAAATTTCGTCTAAAGGCCTTTTTTTGCGACGTTTCTTAATAATTTCATCGCATCGAAAGTTTGATCCGAGTGCGTGCCTGTGCACAGCACCTCGGCTCTTTCATTTCGTTCCATTCATTCCGGCGGATAAACGTAATGAATATCATCGGATCTGATGATACAATACTCCGACACCGTGGAGCCTCCGAGCCCTGGGGCTCTAGACTGCGACATAAAATAGGAACTGAGTCAAAAAATGAACCTCTTTAGTTTATCTTTTGACAAAGAATGATTGAGAATTATTCCTTGTTATTGGTGGGATACCTACTAATGTAGGTAACTCCAAAATTTGTTTTATGTATGCAGTACCTAGCAGTAATAAAGTACAATCGGCTGTTCTATGAACGCTTCTACCCAATACAAAGTTTACTCTGTTTTGTTGGCGCCATGCCTAACAACTTACTAGCATCTGCAAAGTTAATATAAATATTTAGTAGCAAACGCACAGGTTTCTTCTTCAATTTCGAAATAGATGGAGTTAAATCGCGATTCAATTTATAAAAGTTCGAAAGTGCAACCTGTCACTTAACTCGCCACTCTTTTAATTCCCCGTCTCTAAATCCTGGACTTCTTCCAAGTGTATCCACCTGCCGATCCCCACTTGCAATCTATGATTATTCAAATCCTTTTAGATTCGTGCGTAAACATCTATATGCAAATGGTGACAAACAACCGAGCGTTTACAAACGCACAATATACTTTTATGGTTCAGGAAAAGCCGAATCTTTGCTACTTTACCTTTATCGATGAACTCTGACATTTTCAACTCTGTCAGTTGAAGAATAGAGGTTTGAAAAGTGTTTACTTAAGATGGTTTTCCACGGTGCGTTCAAGATATTGTTTCACGTGTTTTATGAGGTGGGCTAAGATTTCACGGCGCTTTTGTCGGGGGCATTTTTGAGTGTTCCCTCTGCACTGTATAGATGTTTATTTGTGAGGGGAAGTTATGTCCGATTCAGTGTAATTCATGTCGACTGTTTAGAGTTTTTAAAAAGTGAAGCAGATTGGATTTTGTTGTTCGAAAGGAAACCTTCATTGGCAATGTAAAAATTTAGAATTAAATCAAAACTCGGTCTGCAGTTAATTGGGCATTCCGAAGTTCCTTCATGGAAAATTTGCTAAAAATAGTAACCAGTTACAAATATTTGTTTACAAAACTTCTCGAAAATGGCTAGAATTTATTGTTACAAAACAAAAATACAAGTAAGAAAACAAAATATAAAAAGGCTTACAAAAATATCATCAATTCTCCAAAAAGGAAAATACGCAAATAGCCAAACATTACCCAACAAAAGGGTTCAGAAAGACACTTTGAAATCAAAACAGGATAAAATGCAGGACAGCCTCGTTGTTTACCTACGAACCTGAAACAGTTATGACAACCTTATGTAATCACATTGGTATTTTTTCCCTCGTGTTTACAATGACAACATCCATTAGACGTCGGCTCGGTGCTGTCCGACTGACCGGCTACTGTCGCCCACCGTGGGACACACACAACGCTATTGCCGCCCAACGTGGGTCACACACAAGTGAGCATTCCTTCAAAATGTTATTAGCATCTGTTGCTCAAAGTTGCTTTCTTTTATTACGGAACAACATCAAATCAATTTAGGATAGTTGAGTTTGACAAATAGGTAAAAATGAGAATAATGATAAAAATATAAAAATCTACTAATAAAATGGTATAGTGATTTCAACAAGATCAACAATATCTCTCAATTATCATGGGACAGGCAATATTACTAAAGTATTAAGATAATACGACCCCTGAGGCTGTACACAAAAAAAATACCAAGAAGAAATCAAGTGGCAAACTTTGACAACCCCAACCTAACTCCTTGGTCCATCGCAAATTTCTCCGGCAAAGAATAACGCAAAATAAACAAAGTGTTATTGTAGCTTATTTTCATAAGTTAATAGGCGGCCGAGCGATAACCCTGGCCAGACGGACGGCGCTTTTTGTTTATAGCTTGTACACACCCTGTATATGCACAATATGGGGAAATCTTTTAAGGGTTGCTGGACAATCTGGCTCCCTAGTCTTTAACTTATCTTGTCCCCCAAATATGGCCCTCCTTTTTTGTTGATATTAAATCTAAATGGGATAAAGTCTTTTATGCTATTCATTGGTAGAAACAATTTTCACTTTCATTGCTGATTCTAGTAGGTACCATTATAAATCAAACGGAACGTTGTCTGAGATTTAAGAGTCTGAAATAGTTTCAAAATGTATGACAACAATTTCCTTTGAGTTTATCAATGGTTTGGGAACCATATAGTGTTGTGCCCAATAAACGCAAAAACTTAGAAGGCGTTCCTACAAAATGCAACTTCCAATTTATTGCAAACAATATAAACTGTCATATACAGCTCCTCACACCTCAAATCTCAATACATATGAATCTAAACCGCGCGATACCTCAACCGGCGCGGGCGGGCGCACCACTTACCAAATACGTCATAATCTTTGATTTACTGTATCGACTCCGATATGTTATCGTCCTCTGTTGCAATAAGCATTTCATCTGTCTACTTTACCGCTGTATTATTGTGAGAAGAGAACCCTCTTGCGTTTACTGTAAACAAATGAATGGGATGTATTCTCTTGAAGATTATGCTATACAGAATGTAGTAGGAAAAGTAAATTTAAAAAAATTGGAAATCTGTTAATTTATGAGGTTGGAAATTAATTATGTTTACGAAAATTATTGTAATAATTCTTAATGAAGAATTATTGTAATAGTTAGTAGGATAACACACATTCACATTATTTTCGTAAACTTAATTAGTTTTCAAACTCATAAATTAACAGATTTCCAAAAAAAAAAAATTTACTTTAGGTATCATTTAGGCGGCGGTGGCTTTATTTGGGTATCATTTTGGCTGAAATCTACAAAACAAAAAAAAGGGACCACCAATCTTTTGAAGCGGCCATGCTTTGGCATCAAACTGAACTTCGGAACTGCCAAGTGCCAGCTCTTATTAGCTCGCTCATCGTGACGTAGCTCGTTAAGGACAGGTACTTTTCACTTCAATAGCGTTAGGGGTAGGCGTCCTCTTATTACCATTCTGAAATTCCAATTCGAAATGAATCGTCAACACTCTTAACTCCAACGAAAAAAAGTACACAAGATACTTTTATTGAGGCCTTTAAGGTGGATGAATATAAAGTGGATTTATACGGATTATGTGGGGATGGTCTGCGTGGGTGACAGGGGGGCAGGGGGGCAGGGAGATAGGTCGTTCGGGAGGTGGATATACAGCCTTAATCTTTGCGAATGCCGTGAGCCTCGGAATTGAATTGGTTCTTATATGTAAATATTGTCGCGTGCGAGTAAATAAATAAACGGATACGTGATTTAAAAGTATTCACAGCCGGATAAGCTAGGTGGAGATGTTTTGTACAAATAGCTTCTTCAAACTATTTCGGGAGTCTGCGATGCTGATTGTGAGGATTACGGAGTAAATGGACTTCTTCGGTATTCATATTGTGGAGTTAGTTTTTCAATTTGAATAGTACTTAGTTGTAGATTTTGTTCTCATAAGCTTTAAAAATCTCATTAAAAAGTAAAATATTCTTAGAAGTTTCAATTTACTGTCACACAATTTTTCATATATTTTTAAATAAGATCATCTTTGAAATCCCTAACTACAACATTTTAAAAATTATTAAAAAAATCTTGGAAAATATGAAAAACGTTTGCGTCAATAGCATGTATCTTAGTCTTAACATCACCTTATCGAAAATCAGTTGTTTAAAAATAAATAACACTTCACACCTCAAGCACCGGCCCATAATCACATAACAGACAGTAAATATAACATTTAAAGCAATAAAATACAACATTTTAGCAATAATGTCTACAACATGAATAACTAATAGTCGCAATAATGCGCTATTAAGGCCCGGCGCACACTGAGCGAATACATTACAGGCAAGCAAACGATTCCGATCCGAAAGTTATTTACGAGCACACTTTTACGCACCGATACGTACGTTTTATTGACTTTTTAATATATTCATTTGAATCATATTTCCGTAAGTATCGATCGGGAAAATGTGGAAGGTATCCAGTTGCTTACGTTACGCAAAAAATATTTACAAGGAGGATACGCAAAATGCAAGTAACTTGATTCATCATCCGCGTAGCCTTTTCCCAACTATGCTGGGGTTGGCTTCCAGTCTAACCGGGTGTAACTGAATACCAGTATTTAACAAGGAGTTACTGCCTCTCTGACACCCACAACCCAATTAGTACTGGATAATGCAATACCCCTTGGTAAGACTGTTTGTCAGCCTTTTTGGGCCACTGACTGCAAATAACTTGATTACCCACTTATTATTTTCTACCACCACCGTAAAAGAAACGATCTAAAAAATCGTAATCACAGATTTTTAAATCCATTGCAAGCAATAAATCTGTGCAACAATATTGTGAAATAATTCGTCCAATCGTTTACCTTGAACGACCCCATAACTTGGTATAATAATTTTTCAATTTATTTCATGGTATTTTTATTGTGGCGTAAACTCGATGCGTCTCCGTGACGGTTATATCCGCACATATCCGCGCTCTCGTATCCGCACGGTGATGTCCGCGTGTTTATATTTACAGTGTGTGAGTGTGCGTTGCGGATAAACTACTCGTATAGGTAAATCCTTAAGTTTAGTTAATGCTACGTGAGAAGATATAATAATGATACTATTCATTAGAAGGGTTTGGCTGATATTGCAGCCAGCCGCTTGTAAGAGGAAACTGAAAGGGTAAGACATACATAGGTAGAACCTCCAGAGTATTTTCTGTACGGTATAAACGGCTCTCTCGACTATAGACGGGTAAAGACGATGAACAAAAACCTCTAGATAAACAAAACCTATAAACAAACAAAATTACATTTCTTTAAATTACGTTTTTGGATTTAATTAATACAAACGGGGTCGGAAGATAATGTGTTGCATTCAGATTCTAGGTGTTGTAATATGAACCTAATTCAAATCCATCAGTAAATAATTATGACAAAGGCTATCCGGTTATATATGTACTTAGGTAATAAGACAAAATAAAAACTTCTGTTTTCCAAATCAAATCTTATCTCTTATCAACTTTATGGTAGCGGGTAGCCGTTGTCAATGAAATAGTTAAAACTTTTATGAGTCTGATAAGCGACATGTTCACATTGTACGCGTTTATCTTCGACTAGCAATAAAATATTCGGTAGATACTGATAGATTTACGACCACACCGAGGTAAAAAACCACTGTGTGTGCGACAAAATACATAGTTTCAGAATTTTCTGATTCATTTACAAGAATAGCTGTCAGAGATTAATTTAGGTAACAACTGTTATTTGCAGCACGTTACTCACGTACAACCCCACTTCACCGGGTATGTTTAGTCCCATGTGTTAAGGAGACCTATGACAAAATCTAACTCCAAACTGTACTTAAAAATTCGTGATGATAACCCAGATTTGCTTTGTCCGACCTGGGTATCAAACCCTGAAGGGTTAGCATTTGCAACCACTAGACTAATGTGGCATTAATACTTTACCCCACATCTTAAACCTCACATCACTTCTTTAATTAAGATATTTGCACTCTTCGGATGACCCTCCACTAAAGCCGCCTTTACACTCGGCAGTTTGGCACTTTTATAAGCAATCGTTTTGGCCTTAATATTCAATTAAGTATAATTGCTGGGCAGATGAGGAGTGATATCTAAGCGAGATTAACGATGCTACACATAATTCATTACCGTAATGGACCAAGTTATGGTTGGCTGTAAACTTTTTACAGTTGCGAAGTGTGTAAGCGCCTTTATAGGCTGGCTGTGTGGCCAAATTCTGGGAAAGGAGACGGTTATTTGTAGATGAGCAAGCTGACTGCAAAAGTAACTAGGTTTCCAAAAGTTGCTAGAAGACTATGATTTTATAAACCCCGACAAAAGCTAAAAAAAAAAACAAGAAGTATACAGACTGTACTTTACAATATTGGCAAAACAAAAAAGCTATGTTTCCGCCCGGGATCGAACCGGGGGCCTTCTGCGTGTTAGGCAGATGTGATAACCGCTACACCACGGAAACTTGATAGTGTCACGAACAAATAGAGTAGGTACTAAAGTAAATAAAGTGAAAGTTGTAGGCATGTCACCATTGACCAATTCAAAACCGGCTAGAACGACCTACAAATTATTAGAAGGTGAAAGTTATCTTGGCACGGTTGGACTTCACAATGCATTGTGTGTCCTGAGATCCAGTTCTTATATGATTCCCAATATCCTGAATTTATCTGACAACCCTGCCCTGGCATTCCTTAGAAACATGTACCGTCAGCCTCAAGTCAGTGGTAACAATTCGAAACACCACCATTATGTCATAGCAGAGGTGGTTCTAACAGTGCAAGTGTCCACTGATCTGATGTTGACGATACAAATTATTTGAAAGTATTTCGACTCGCAGGTACTCACAGTGCCGAGTTAAGGGCGCTTCAATTTATACGTTACGTGTCGCGCCGCTGCGGCGCCGAAGCAGTGTCGTTTGTCGTACAGTGCGACTCGAAACGTCTAAATTGAAAGCGCCCTAAATCTCCAAACAAATTTATAAAAATAATATTACTTCTTCAGTCAATAGGACGTAATGATTAAATGCTTTAAAAAAAGTGCTAAAAAGCTATGTTTCCGCCCGGGATCGAACCGGGGGCCTTCTGCGTGTTAGGCAGATGTGATAACCGCTACACCACGGAAACTATGCATGGAGCTCTCAATTGCAGCAAGTATTAAAAATAATGTTATCTCAATTATTGAGTTTGAATCAACAAGGTCCAAATGTTATCATTTTTTGTTTATTTTATTGCACTTGTATCAATAATTATGTTCTAAGTAATCAATGTTATAAATAATTGTTGCCTTATTTTTTAGGCCAGTGCTAGGTTGAATGATGATAATGTAGTTCGCAATAAATTGTAAGACGTATGTGGTTATAAAATTATAATCATCAAAATGATCAATACAGCCCTGTAAGTTCAAAAAGGTCGAGGAACGATTTTTTTAAGGTCAACGTTGTTCTTTGACCTTTATGAACTTTAATACTGCCCAGTATTGATGAGTTTGATGATTGTAATTGTGTAATTAATCCGTCTTACGGTCGCGAACGGCATTTTCATCAAAATAGAACCTAGAACTTTGAATTTCGCGGGCTAGCCTTTAGCATTTAGGTACCTTAAGACAATCCAATGAAACAATTATCTTTAAACCCCCATTTCTTCTATACCTTCATTCAACATTCGACAACTTCAATCTAAGGTTAGCCTGTTCTAAACATTTTATCTTATTATTGACTAGCTGACCCACGCAACTTCGTCTGCGTCACATAAGAGAGAAACACGAAAGGAAAAAAACGTCCCCGTTTTTGCAACATTTTTAATTCCTGCTCCGCTGCTAATGATTGTAGCGTGATGTTATATAGCCTAAAGCCTTCCTCGATAAATGGACTATCCAACACAAATACAATTTTTCAATTCGAGCCGGCAGTTCCTAAGATTAGCGCGTTCAACCAAACAAACAAATTCTTCTGCTTTATAATATTAAGTATAGATTATAAGTAGTTCTCTTTCAAATGTACAAGTTCTGTTACATTTTCTCGCTCATTAGCAATTCCTGCGTCATCCCCACCACATGGCGACATAATCTTTAACTATCACTAAAGTGTTTGATTGGCAATTTTTATGATTTTACGTGTTTTACAGCCTGTCTGTTTCCGGGGGACATAGCATCATCATATTTATGACATATATATACAGTTAGAATCTGTCTACATACCATGTGTATATATGTGATCGTATTGTGTCATTTTGTATCTTTCCTACACAAGTTGGTCGGCACGACAATGTTGCAACTTCACTATCTGTAATTCCCAAACACCTAAATATCAAGGCCTGGTTTCAGCATTTGCGTTAAGATGAAGACGGAACGTAACAGTGGTAACCTTTCAGCTACAGACACCTAGTCAGTGACAGTTTGTCAACCTCTCGAACCTTATTTCTATTCTGACGTTTCAGTAATTTGAGCCTTTCTAATAGAGGGTATTCATAACTAACCGAGAACGGCATCAAACACCGGTATCACAAACAGAGGCGGTACCAACCAACAGATCATACAGATAATCGTGTTACTAACGAACTATCGTCAGCAACAGGGTACGGTGCGCTACACCGCACACCGCTCGGTATTACCCGCGTATTATGTTTACTACGGATTACTCGTCATTACCAAGCGGCAATTAACGCACATTAGTTAGACCTCCACTGAGGACAAGTGGATTACATCGTGTAGTGTACGCTAACAGATGCTTGGTATTGAATTACTAGGTGTGCAGATAGAGAATGAAGGTTGTGTTACTAAGATTGGTATTAAAATAAAACTAGTTAGAAGGAGTTATGTTCCAATTTTAGTGTATAATAAGATTAAGTATTCCATCCAAGTAAAAAGTTCAGATAAAGACGGATAAATGCGTACTAAAGTAGGAACAAATATACGAGAATTCTTCGTTGAAAAAAAAAATACAGTTGAATTGAGAGGCGCCTCTTTTTGTAAGTCGGTTGAAAAGCAGAAGAACCTATACGACGGTGCAATTGACCGAAAGGACTGTCGATTTTGATAGTCTCTTGTATAGTTGCCGTGGTGTAGCGGTTATCACATCTGCCTAACACGCAGAAGGCCCCCGGTTCGATCCCGGGCGGAAACAAAGCTTTTTACTTTTTCGTGACATATCATAGATACATAAAGTAACCTACTACAATCATGCCTTTTTTTATATGTGGATTGGCAGAATTGCAGAAAATCTTCTACATTATAGACACATTCTTTTTGCTTTTTCCACTTTCTCATTTTTGGTTATAAACGTCGGCTACGATTGATATGCACCCGATCTTTCTGAGGAACATCAACCACTGACATCTCGATCCACATCAATGATGTCAGTGTATACCTATGTTCTTCTAGAGCAGTGGTTCCCAACCTATAGTCCGCGGACCATCGGTGGTCCGCAGCAGCTTACAATATGGTCCGCGAAAAGTCAAACTGTTATTCGTACTTTTTAACTTGCATAGAAGATGCAAGCTCAACCCAATCTAATTGAAAACCTATCACAGCTCGTGTTGTTAACATTTTTGAGCTTGCTGCGTTCGCTCTTGCAAGATTCGTAAGTAGTAGATAGTATTCATATGTAGGTTTTTTTTGCCAATTTGTACTAAACTATTACTATTTTTTTCTCCTGCTCTTGTATCCTTCAGCATCTTAATTCATATAATTTTCCAATTTTTGCATTGTGTCAGTTTAAGATTTACCCGCCTAGATATACTTCTGTCGGTGTCCATGTTTATCTAGAACCTTATGGTCCTTGCTAACAATGAAGACACCAAAGTGGTCCCGAGTCCAAGAAAGGTCGGGAACCACTGTTCTAGAGCGCCCGGCAGTTACGACATCATGCCCGAAAATATGTTCCAGTATATTATTGTCAAATCTAGAGAAAAACAATATAGGTAGGTTGGTAGGTAAATAGGTCCTCTCCATAACAAAGGGCCCGTGATCAATCATTCAACGCTAATTCGACCTCAAACTCGCTAACTCGATCACACGGCGATGCTAGGTATCGATTAGCCAACGTATCGAGAGGATATCGCCTCGTCTTAGACTAACGTCGTTACCGAGAGTTATTCCGATCTTGTTAGCGTCTGTGAAGCTTGTAAACAATCGAGTTATAGAGCCGGTCAGTTTGATGTGGGCGCGGTTTTGGATCACCTTATGAGCTTTTCCAGATAATAGGTTAATGTCTAAAGCATAAACTTCTTCTTCTTAGTCGTTCACTCTTGACAGAGTGGTCGTGGTCGTGAGGGGTCACAGCTGCGATCGCTGTCTTCGCGATCCTTTTCTACCGGTCTCTGCCGCATAATGAGTACATTCTGACAGAGGAATCTTGTTCTTGGTAAAGCATAAACGTTAGTCTGTAATAGTCGACCCAGATATATGACCGTTTTCACGAACAAGCAGCAACTAAACAAAAGAGTATACATGCATTTTATCACTCGGATCAGGTCCAAGAGTTGAAATTCCAATAGTGAACTTATATTTAGGCGTTTATTTCGGTGAATCAGGGCTAGCGAAAAGGGGAAATAGTCGAGTCTTTCAAAAAGATAGCCTTGTGATTACTCAACTTTCATTCCCATGAAGGCAAAAGTCTATTTCTTCACAAGCATCATACTCGTTGTATTAAAATTTGCCTCTGAGGATCGACAGTCCAGTTTTATCCTGACTACTTCCAAACACAAAGCATATTGCAATATTTCAAATAAACTTCTTATTATAAACATATTTCTATTTCTCTCTGGTATTCCCTCCGAGCACCGAACAACAGTTATTCGGCAGTCACAAAGACTGCGGTGAACAAAGATAACGATGTTTTGAATGCCACTCAACTCATTACGTGCCGATATCTTTCCTCAGGAAGCGCTTCACCTAGACTTTACTCAGGACCTAACTCTGAACACGCCCTCAGACGAAACTCAACCCTGTTTCCAAAGGTTAAGATTGAAGCTTCTACGCTAATGATTCCACAATAGCACTAAGTACCTAATGAGCGTACAGCAGCCGCCGTGAATAGGAAACGTCTTAATATAGAAGCCCACAATCCAATCCAAGCACTGTCAGTATACTATAAGGTTGAGACTTGCTTGATGGGAAAGTGTAGCCGGTAATACAAGTGGTATAGTGTAAAGGAGGGATTGTACAAGCGTAATTAGTCATTAGTGCGACAGCGCAGTGGGCAGGAAGAGGCCGCGATTGATCGGACGTGAGAAAGTGGCTTACGTGAGGCAATCACGAGCTATTTGTACTGATAATGTCGGTTGTGCTGGCTTCCTGACACGTATCTATTGGCTATCATGTCGTTAGGGTAGGTAACACGATACCTCGACAGGAACCTGTTACATCAGTTTATAGATTTAAGTTTGGGGAAACATGAACTAATCAGCGTTTAGAGGTAAAGGTGGTGTATGGTCACTGTCAAAACGAACGGACGGACTATGAATCAAAACGGATCAATGATATCCTACAAATTCTGTAAAAACTTTGATGACTTAAAGTTGCCAAAAGTAAAATAGAAAGCTGATCCTAGAAAAAGCTATATTCTACATTTAGCAACAATAACCACCATCTACCCTTATCATTCATTATATAATTCCCGGACATTAAATAAAATAAATTTAAGATTTTAACAGCCATCCCCGACTAACATCCGACCAATTCTATTACATTGAAAGCCATCATCCAAAGAGATAAATGATTAATTAGTTCATAAAATAACGATCATTAACGTAATCATATTGGAGGGTCAGGGAGGGAAGAATATGGCGGGAATAAAAAGTTCTTTATTGATATAGCTCACTTCGACAAATTGATACTTTGGGACTTCGGCATGTGCAAGACGTTTTGATACGTAAATTTTATAGGTAGTTGGTCAATGAAATGATGGACTCTTCCGGAATTATTAGGCCCTTGGCGCCCTCAGAAGAATAATCGTTGAAAAAAAGGATTAATCGCTGGACATAATAATATCGTTGGACAAAAGTAGGTAATGTCGAAACTAACTAACTAATTACATTACTAACTAAACTTTATTTTTGTTAAGAATGCAATCAATATTTTTGACGTGACAACGTCTTATAAATTGGTTTGCCGGGTGACACTTCAAGAAACTGCGTTACGCCCCGCTCACGTTATGCGCTCACAATGAGAGCGAGTGAGAGGCACGCGTCCCTTCCACTCGGGCATGGTTAGCCCGCCTAAGAGCGAGAGAGACAGACATAAAAAGTGAAAGGCACGCGTCCCTTCCACTCGAGCACAGTTAGCCCGCCTAAGAGCGAGAGAGACAGAGCGAGAGAGAGAGAGTGAGAGAGATAGGCATACACACCGGTTCATTTCATCCTTCTTCCTACTATACGAATGAATATTCACATTAAAATTATTTTACCACTCAAAGTCGTTGTCACGTAAAACTTTCGCCCGTATACCGACTTTAGAGGCAACCAATTTTTTTTTTTAATCGCTGTCTGGTGGAGTTCGGTAGATTGAATATTACTGAAAGGTGCATTCTAGAGTCAAGAAATCAGCAGGAAATTTGAGGGAATATTGCTTTTACTAGTCAAAAAACCTTTAATACTTATATAACCAGAAGAAAAGTTAAGGGTCTCGTTTTATCCGGGAAACAAATACTAGATATAATGTTTTGTCAATAACAGAGTGTGACATAACAGTTACTTGTCAGATACGACACCAATCTAATCAGCCATAACTGGAACCCGTAAACGGGACATTTAGCACAAAAACAGTCATAAGCCCACCTCTGTCCCCTGAGGAACTCTCGCGAACTGCCATAAACGCAATCATAAAAACAAATCAATCAGCAGTCGGACGCCGTTACCTCCACCTTAGTCTGCCGCCCTGGTACTCCGGCAGCCAGGAGTGTCGTAAATGAACCGATTTACTTCCACGTCGTTACGACAACTTTCACATTATTAGTGTTTTTCTTACTTCTCGTCATGGAAGTTTAGTTACGTTTTTCGTAGATAGATTGACAGAGAGCACTAATATTGCGTTAAGTTCTTTATTAATAATCCCAATGAGTCATTTGCTGAGTAATAAACCACTCCAAATCTGCAATTAAATTAAATAAATCATTTGGCATACTTACGTATTCAACACTGACTGACACATTGCAGTCATTATAGGATAGAACTACACGAAACAAACATTCAGATATCCGATAAATTCAAGAACAGCTAACCAAAAGCGAAAGGCTCTGAATCCTGTACGTACAATTCTTTTAAAAGCTTTCAAAACAAATGCATAGTTAAGCCTGCGGAAAGTGTTCATGTCCACAAATATAATTTTATTTGATGCCTATTGCTGTCATCACCTACGCTGCCCAGGAAAACATCGGCCATCAATATGCCGCGTCACGTCGCGCGCAGTTTTTTGCGCCTCCTGTAGCTTGGACAGGGCTGCTACTTAGATATAGACAAGTGGTCAGATTGTTTTGAAATGAATTTAATCCCCTAATCCTTGAAATTATTCCTTTATGCATAGGCACGATTCAATGCAGGGAATTTATTCTTTTCTACTATTGCGGTTTCAGCAGTAGCAGTTTTACTTTAAAGGTCTTTTATCAAAAAATCTGAAAAAACAACGAAGTTTTCTGACTTTTTGGTATCCAAAAGAAAACGGAAACGATTACATACAATCTTGGACCTGGATGTAACGAGATGATAATGGTATCAAATAATAGATTAAGACTTATGACTGAAAATTTTATAAGTTTTGACAATCTGAGAGCTGAGTTATTTGAGGTTTAGTAAAAGTTAGGATATGTTACAGTCTTTAAAATAGCTGAAAACTAATAAGTTCTTTAAGCACTTATGTATATTATATTTAGTGGAGAATGTTTAAAAGGTCATATTACGTTTGAATAGCAATGACTTGCAGCCATAAATAGATAACAGGTATGTATTTTTCGAAAAGGCGTTCAGAATATGTGTATTTTAATGTGGTGCTTATTCATCATATATTTTACTTCGTGGCAATCTTTCAAATAATTATTTAACATGGTAGTATTCCTTAATCTACATTAACACACCGCGAAATTCAGAGGATCAAAAAAAAAGAATATTTTTTAGTCCTGCAATATTCGTGTACTTCCCCGTTTTGACGCATGTCAGGCACGTCACTTTCTTTCTTCGCGCGTTAATAACACCGCACTAAGAAGTTCTTCCTCGGCAAATTACTCATTTAAAACTAATTTTAAATAACATTTTACCAAAATAACAAAATGTCGCGTAACAGTGAGTGTATTATGTGCATCGTAAGTGAAAATCGTAAATCCGAGACACAGAAACACGAGCAAGTTATGCCTATCGCCGACCACGACGTGAACTGGAAGGAGATTAGAGTAAAATTAATCGACAACAACCAACAGAACATCACAGACGGAGCAGGACAGGAATAAGCGTGTATCCCTGACAACAATTTGGATCATGTAACCCTTGAGGCCCCACAACCTTAAGGTGTGAGAATGCCCGATTTTAACTGACCTCCGGATACGCGATATCCACAGCGCTCATCGAAGTGCTAAGGTGGTCACAAACACTGAAAATGTGTGCCGTAAGCTTGTTAAAGCTTTTTTCCTCCAGTGGGTGCGCGACACTCCAGTAACATCTCATCTGAGGTTACTAACTGGATGGTATATCAGTGCGAAATACGAGATATTCTTAGTTTTGTTTCTGAACAATTCTAACACTGAAAATCTAACTGGCATGGCAGCCAAAGGCAGGTAAGGCCTATTTTCAAGACCAGTAACATCTCATGTGGTCAAAGTTATTGAACAGCCAATGGTAAGTCCCATTTTCATGATATTGGTCAAGTACATGCAACGTTATGCTATTCATCTATAAACAAGCAGGTCGCGAGACGACCATGCTTTTCCTGTGTACAATATAACCTTGAAAATGCATCCTGCCTCTCGCAGTGAACCCGGGATCATTCTTTGCTACCTGGAGAGTGAGTAAAGTTGCTGGCTGACATACATTTGTCAGGACTACATTCATCCATAAGTACGAGATACTTACAGAATGTTAAACCCACATAATGGATTTTGAGTCTACATCAAGTATAATTAAATGAATTGGCTATAAATTAATGCTCCACATACATACAACTAACGTAAACTATGTAGGTAGTTATGCCAGATTTGCCATTATAATCTTGCAGCGACTATTTAATGGGCATTTTATCTTCATACCTAAATACGAGATATTTACAGCATGTTATATTCACACTATGTGTACAAACTTCAACATCAAGTATGATGTTATCGAAGCACCCTGTGGCCATGCCACAAACTTAAAATTGTATCTTTCAGCTATGAAATAATATTAACATTTAAGCATAACACTTTTCATTCAAATAATAGAGCAAGACTCTTTTTTCACATAGTTCTATGGCAAAACAGTTGATAGGAAATGTTTTAGACACCTATTACAGATTCCTGTTCCACGACTAAACTTAAGGGGAACCTACTCAACCAAAGTATTGAGATGTTCTAAACACAAATTAGAATGTTATTGTTGACAACAATGACCACTATCATACATATGTCAGGAAAGAAGGCACTTATGAACGGTGAATGGCTCGAAGGAATTTGTTGTTTGTTTGTTGGCATTGGCCAACCTCGAGATTAAATCAATATTATTTATTTTTTGATTAAATTATGTTTTATACAAGATCTTCAGTAAAATAACATTTTCTTTCAAGAAATACACCAGCTGGTTAAAGATGTAGTTGTATTCATAGCTTATGTACATATATTTCCAAATAACTAATACATGCACAGCCAAAGAGATTCATACCATCAACAACACCAAGAAGTAGCTAAGTTTTGGGTCAAATATATTGTTGTGCCAACAACAATAAGAAGAAGATCAATTAACCTGTTTGTGTCCAGCATAATTAAAACACCAATAAAAATATCCCGTTAACAAGAATCTTTTAACACTGAACACAATAAGTACAAGATACTTACAGTATGTTAAGCCCACATAATTCATTTAGCTTCTACATCAAGTATTATATAGATTGGTTTTAAATTAATGTTCCACATACATATATTTATTATTTATATAACTAATGTAAACTACATAGTTATGACTTGCCATTTTAATCTTGCAGCAACTACTTAATGGACATTTATATCTTCATGCCTAAATACGAGATATTTACAGCATGTTATATTCACACTATGTGTGCAAGCTGCGACATCAAGTATGATGTTATTGAAGCACCCTGTCAAAAACTTAACATTTTAAGATAGGTAGTGGAGTGTTAAGTCAGTAGCTCCAAAAGAGCACATATTAAGGATGGTACCGTAATGAATAAACCAAATTATACACCATAATACAATAATGATCTGAGTACTTGGTTTAAATACAATAGTTCAAGAAACCATTTGTCATCAAATCTGTGCACTGTAATACCCCAATACTCAAAACTATTAGTATTGAGAGAAAAAAGGATAAAGACTTACAAAGTTTGAAGTTCTTAACAACCTGTCAATGTATGGCATTAAGAACTAAACCTGGTTTAGCTACAAAACAAATTGCAAATTTATTTCCACCATTAAACCCCAACCTCATCTTAGAACTAAGAAAATATTCTTATGATCATTATGATATTAGGATGATTATAGATCGAATCTAAAATAACATCTCCATTAGTAACTCATTGATTTACCTAGCAATCTGCAGGTACAATGATAAATCATGGGTCTATTAATTATGTAATTCATTTATACCCTGTTAAGTCAAATAGTATGTTTTGGAAAGATTTCCAAGACCAGATAGCTTTTTTCTGCATTGCATAAGATTTGAAAATCACTCAAACCTTAACCCATAATAATTAATTGCCTCTAATCATATTATCCCTGACATATACCTTAAAAGAAACAATGTTCTCTTTACTTTGACTGCTTATTATCCAGACTGTACTAAAACATAATTTCATTGTTCACTGGTTCCGGGCGTTGACCCCATAATCAGCTGTAGTTACCTGACAATGGACCTTGTTGAGAACTTAGAACTAAAATCACGACCAAAATACTCACTACAAAAAGATGGGTAGGCATATCGTGAGATTTACATTATATCATCATCTCATAAAGAGGAATTTTAACTAAAAATTTCTTTCATTTTCACTGCCAATTGGAATACCTATTGGCTTTATTAGCTTTCCACTGAACTGAAACAAGGGGGGAGGTACATAGGAGTGCAGAGACAAACGGGAATGCCTTACATTTCATGTAGAGATCATAAAATCCAACTCAAATTCATAGCAATTGACAGTACATTACAGCAATTTAGCAAAACACATAATGCTGCTTGAATACAGACAACATACATAGGTATCCACTAATTGCAAGGATTTGATTAATTATCAAGATTAGAAAACCAGGAGCATTCAATTCAGTTTGCTCTTAGCTTGTCAAGCAATGACTAGGTTTTTGACTGCAGAGACCCTTGAAAGACATTGTCAGGGAATCATGTAACATTTGAAATAGTTTGGGAAAATTATACTGACAACTCAAGATGGTGGAGCCAGCTTTGCCTAAACCCACAGCAACATAGCAAATATTTACCATTGAGCCAAGACCTCTAAGTATTACATTTTTTCTTTGACATATATGAAATGGTAAAAATTGTTGCTCCATTACATGGTGCTTGGGAAAACATAATAATATTAATGTACAGATGAACGAGATTAGCCAGAAAACAGTTTCTAAAAACCTAAATAAACAAACAGTTTGGGAAAAAATAGCTCACTCATCCTTCTTCGAGTCAATTGACTACATCTCAAATTCGGTTCAACCAGTAAGGAGTTAACTCCTTAGTTTTAACGCTTCATTGATAGTAAGAGCTACTGGGTACTAATTAAATCAGTTTTATTCTATAGTAATGAAGTGAAAAGATTACTGTTTTGTGATCAATTGAAGGTAACATTAATTGGAAACAATGTGTTAAACAGAGAAGCTTATCTACTATTGAACAATAGTTGGACATTGTATCTCTAATTCAAATTGCTGCATTATATTCTTTAATTTATGCAGTTATCATTTGAGACAGTACATCTATGGAGCTCTATACTTACCTTGGTAGCACTCTTCTGGTGCAAGTGTTTTCACAAAAGGCCCTTGAGTGAATAAATAAACATAATGCCAGCGACTTCTTTTGAAAGTACATACTATCAATTCAACACTAATTAATTAAGAGCCTTTTGCAAACACACCCATTAAACAGGTACTAACACTGTAACTGGATTTCAAATAATGAAATTACTACTAAGAAATCTGAGACCATCATTGCCTCAATAGAATGAATCAAAAGTATAATTAAACTCATCATAGCTTGGTAGTATGAACAAAATTTTGAAAACAAAGACGTTAATTATTGTTTTCTTAGCTCTATATTTAACCCATTGGAATTATAAAACAGTTATTAGGATATATCAAGCCCTAATATTTGTAAGGTTGTCACATTTCAGTGTAAGTGGTACTTAAACTTCATAACTGGTTCCCCTCACAATACAACCCAAACAACAGCTCAAACCAGAGCTGGCATCAACTAAGCTAGACATAATGTTGATTATATATAAGTTGCCAAAGTTACCATATCAAAACTTAATATATTTATAATATATTCTTAAAATTATAGTATTAAAGCTATTACATTCCTATACATAATATAGAAGAAGGTCGTAAGTCTTTTTCATAAATCAACTCAGGATTATTTGCATTTTAATCAGTTACATAATTAATTATTGCAGCCAGCTCTAAACATCTACCATGTTAAATAATTATTTGAAAGATTGCCACGAAGTAAAATTGGGAATCAAACGAGCTTACCTGTTAAGCGAAGTCTTGATTCTAATTTTATGAGTGGCAATCTGAAAAATAATTACCCACCCACCACTATAATATAGTTAATAGCCCCAAAGCTGCAATAATTAGTCTACCTAATTCAATTTTAACCTTTCAGGAAAACAGTGAATCTAGGTATTTGGAACTACTCTGTACACAGAGATTGTTCCCAATATTGTGATCTCTAAAATAAGTGACGTGCCTGACATGCGTCAAAACGGGGAAGTACACGAATATTGCAGGACTAAAAAATATTCTTTTTTTTTGATCCTCTGAATTTCGCGGTGTGTTAATGTAGATTAAGGAATACTACCATGTTAAATAATTATTTTTCAGATTGCCACTCATAAAATTAGAATCAAGACTTCGCTTAACAGGTAAGCTCGTTTGATTCCCAATTTTATTACAATATCCTCAAGAAATTGTACTGGTCAAACAATATGATCTTGGTACCTGACCCAGCTGGGTTATATTTACTTTCAGAGTTAGGTGCGAGCCACTACCGAATCACTTCAGGAATTGATTCAGGTCCAAGGGTCGTCGGCCTAGGGCCTGCAGTGATTGGTTGCAATTCCACAATTATTCACACAGCGATCCATATTTTCAACAATATCCAATCCATGCCGTTGGCAAATTCAAAAATAAAATTCCAAGAAATAAGTGTAGTAGTGATCTTCGGTGTGTCGTACAAGGTAGGCAGGGTCGAAATTCGTAATAAACTAAGCAGTGGTTGTTGAAATTATAAAATAATCGGGAAAGCACTCAAAACGCAATGGAAAACACAAAACACGAATAGAAAGAATGCTGTCACAGATATTATAAACAAATGCTGATATATTCAAAATATGATTGATTTTAATCGATACGAAATCGATAATCATTTTGTTCAGTTATTAATTTACATTTTCTTTAATAATGTAACTGTAATTGAATGCACTATATTTTACAAGTATATAGTGCATTTAATTATATAATTTTGTAATTCTGTTATCGATAATGTTATGAAAACTATCTTTATAATTTTTTTCCGCTTCCAGATTGAGATTTGAGCAGATTTTTCATATTTTGAAATAGAAAAATATGACTAATGTTTTCGACCATGTCTCAACGTATTACATTTCGGCCCACCGTTTTCCAAGTTTAGTTAAGGATTTTTAATATTTTTTCTGCTTACTTCAGTTTTAAATCTAGGACATCCGGATCAGCACTTTCGCCTAGCCACTCGAGGCAGCCCTGCTCTAGGTGTGATACACAGGGTGTGCAGATAATCCGTATTGATAACTATCGCGTGTCGTTTGTCCGTCTGTGTGTCAGTTCCGTTGCACGGCGGGGGATTAGGGGGATACACTCACACGGGTTTTATCAAGGAATTTATAGCGGAAAAACAATTTTTTGTAAGATAAACATCGGGATGGTAAGCTTTCCTTCTTGATTTAACCAAAAAGGAAAATTATCGTCATGAAAATAGTTTAGTCTTAATGCATCTAGAATATAAATAACTAGCTGGCCCACGCAACTTCGTCTGCGGCACATAAGAGAGAAAAAGCTCACAAAGGGAATAAAATTTCCCCCGATTTTGTAACATTTTTCATTGCTACTCCGCTCCTATTGGTCACAGCGTGATGTTATGTAACCTATAGCCTTCCTCGATAAATGGACTATCCAATGCAAAAAGATTTTTTCAATTCGAGCCGGTAGTTCCTGAGATTAGCGCGTTCAACCAAACAAACAAACTCTTCTGCTTTATAATATTAGTATAGATGAAGCTTGTGCTGCGATACTTTTGAAAACGACAGCTTGTTTTTTCGTAACATGATTCAAACCAAACTAAGCCAAACCTTTTTTTATTGGATGGGAAAGCATCAAATAATTTCTCCCACTCTGGGCGGAGCGGGAGGGGGGAGGGAGTGTCAGACTTTTACTGACTAAAACCCATCCATGTTCCTTCCTCGCCCTTTACGTTCCGGGGCCACGGTATCTCTTTCGAACAGTCCCGCAACCCCGAAGCAAAATACCTACCCTAACCTATCCTTTCAACGGTTTAACCTTTTCCTAGAAACATCAGTGTCGATTACCAGTGTGATCGAATGCAGCTGAATACGCGTATTTTGGCTAAGTGCCTGCCATCTGAATATCCCGTTGACACGATACCCCCTGGTAAGACTGGTTTTCAGACTTCAGACCTTCCAAGGACTGTCCACCGTTTGTAATGAACGGTTTGTAACGAACCTTGGTATGCGTAGCCTAACCATAGATCACCGCTGTTATTATTTAGCAACTCGTCCCTCTTCACCTTTTAATAATGCCTAAGTATTACATTGTCTAATGTAAGGTACAATTATCCACAGTCGACATTCCAATATCACAATATAGCACAGTACGGGTAGTAAGACGAGTAACTGTTAGTTATCTGAAGTAGTATTCTCCCGCGAGCCGTTTGAGTTTCTTAGCGCGGTAACTCAATTACACAGGACAGGTCGACGCGATATATATGCGTTTTGGTTACCGCAGATGTGCAAGATATGAGAGGTAGCGGGAATTAATATGCAAAAAAAGTGAAAACTTACTTGTTTATTTTTAAAGAGTTTTTAATAAAGCTAATGCTTATTATTATTTTACAGGTGCATGTTTCTGATCTTCCAATTTAAATAAAATATTTTTTTTAATTAGTTGCACACTCATGTAGTCTTGTACAATTATTTAATAACCATTTGTAGCGTGTAGTTATTGGTTTTCCCTAATAAATAAAATAAAAGGTATTTAGACTTTAAGTTATTTAAATTAAAGTATTCAATTAGAGGCGAAAATTAAATTCATTAAAAATAATCATGAGGCACACAGCACACACATTACTTTAAAAAAATTACAAGTGCAACAGTTTGGAAACGGTTGCAGCACTCAAGCGGATATAACCTATCTTCATAGAAATCCGTGATCTCATCCTTAAGATGAGATCACTGATTTCTATATTATGGCTCAAATATTAAAAAGAACGATTGTATCTTCTTCACGGACGCGTTTACCAAGTCAATCTCACAGTCGTAGTTCGTAACACGCCATCGCCTGTAACTCCAGGCCGCGGGTGGCGCGGGCGGGGCGTGCGGTCGACATAACTCATAGGCTCGCACCTCGCACTCCGTTAACTTGCAAACTTTGATATATCTGTTCCCGCCCCACCTGAAACAACGACCGACTTTATAACTCGACACACTTACACACTATTATAATACCATTCATTGTTGTCGTTTACGTACGTAAATTATACACTAGAAACAACGAAAACTATACAATTTTGTTCCCCAGAATTTGACCTCGGCCACCACTTGTCTTAACTTCGAACATTCCCCAACTACACCATAACTAGAAAGTTGTAAAAAAAATACAAATCTAGTTACAAAAGGTATGTTTACGCCCGGGATCGAACCGGGGGCCTTCTGCGTGTTAGGCAGATGTGATAACCGCTACACCACGGAAACTGATGGCAAGCTTTTCGAAGTTGAGAACCACAAAACGACGCTGAATGACGCTGGAAACGAAATAAAAGAAACTGCTTGATATGCAGAAGCATGAAGTTCCTATGTTCGGCATCGTGTTATTGGAATTTTCTATCTGGGCCTGCAGTCTCGACATTAGTAACGATGCTGTGGTACGCTAACGAGCGATACATAATAACGAAAAAAATCGGTTGCAATAACAACGCTTGCGAGAAACGCAAGTCTCTACATTCAAGATAACGCGCAAAGTCGTACATTATCTTGACAAATCGATGTCGGTAGGCTAGCAAAAGACGTATTCATAGTTCGGCTATTTCAAAGATAATTTTATGCCTTTACAAAATCTCCTTGAGTATGGGGAAAAGTAGAAAACATGGTTCAATAAAAAGAATTGTTTTCTTGGAACTTAAACTGAGACTATAAAAGCCATATTTTGAAGGCACAATTTTTCATGAAAACTTGTAAGTAGAGCCAAAAACGTTTAAAAAAAATAAACAAATGATAAAATATTTGTGGAAATTAGAATTTGCCTCCTTGCAACATTGGCTTAATGTCAATGTCAAACTTGTCAATTGGTTTTGTATTGTTGTCATTGTCATTGGAATCCAATATTCATTTATGTTTTCAATGGTATTTTCTGAAGCATTTTTCATTGATAGCCAAGAGTACAGTACCTCCGCTAACTTTTTCTTTTTTTAACCTTTGCCTAAAGCTGCAACCCCACCAACATACTTCTACATTCACGTATATAATGTAGAGAAGTGATACTGGAATTCAACCTAAAGTTCGTAAAGTCGTTGTGTTTGAAGAGATGGCTGAAATTCATAAAGCAGCTCCGTGAACAATTCTGAGGTTATTCCGTCCGGATACAGAAATAAGCAAATTCTGGGAATTTTACATTTTAACCCTGATATATATCGTGTGATGTGTCGAACCATGCCGAAACTATCAGAAGCAGCATGTAGCGAGCTGTTGTGTCACACTACAGAAGGCCTCCGAGCCGGCTGGTGACTACGGTAAACGAATGACGAAGAACAAGCAGAAAATCAAACAGTGAATTTGTGAAGTGTGTGTAATATTGATCAGATTTTTCCAAAACTATATTTGTGTAATTGAAAGAAAGAAAGAAAGAAAAGAAAGATGTGTATGTTGATTGTGGTATTACACCTATTTAAAATATGTAACACGTTATGAAGACCGTACAAAGAAATGCCCGGAGTGGCCGGCGTCTGTGAGCTCAGTGAGTGGTAGGGCCCGCAGCGCCGCTTGCGTTGCCGGGTTCGGTACCCCGAGCCCCGCGTCCTCCCCGCGGTCGTCCACGCATATGTGAGGCGCCGACAGGATAAGTACAGCTATGATGTACTGCAATTTGTAATTTTCATGCCATTGTATTATGGGTATGATGAAACGTGTCCTTTTTACTTCACATTTTATGCAAATATAGACAGGTACATATGACCTTCATCACATGTTTTATACATTTGGTTTTAAACAATAAGTACATAATAAGATTTAAAATGTGTGAGCGACCTTATTTATTAGTAGAATATTTGAATAACTTTGATAGTAATAAAGTTGATAATAGGAATCGATTGCAGTTGTGTCAGTTGTGTGTTATTTCCATTTAAATGAATCCACTTCCTACCAATTAAATCAATATTAGCGACGCCTATTCACATTAAGGCACTCCACCCACTGAAGATGCGTCCCGCCCGCGGTGCGCGGAGTGACAGATTTTTCCATTGTATGCAAGTATGCAAACAATGGAAAAATCGGTCGCTCCGTGGTTGGAGCGCCTAATTCATGTCCGGAACCTTTATAGGTTAGGTTTGGCTTACGGCCCTAGAAGGCCGTAAGCACAGAACATTTTGGTACAGACAATAGCCCTTCGAGTAATAAGCCCGCCTGGCACAGTTTTTATCAATAATTCCGCGAAAACCACTAGTAAATTAACTTACATTGGTAACGATTCACTTTGCGGGCTGTCAAAAATGCTCGCAAAATATATTCGTAAACTTTACGAAATTCGTTCAGTTAGCTACAAAGATTGTTAGTAAACCAAGGACACTTGTTACCTTTGAGTGTAGAGACTACCAAATATCGCTAAATCTGGATCGGTGAGACTTTGCGACCGATTTTGTTACTTTTGCGATCGTTATCTCTGTCGAGACTGCCAGCCCAGGACTGTCTCAATAGTGACGAAGAGTTACGATCCTCCATCCATATGCTACTAGAACGAGACTGCCAAAATATACTTATGCCTAATCTTTTGGGTCCATATTGGCTCACCTAAAGTTCGTTACCCGAAATTGTTCTTCCTAACGATTTGTACTCCGAATGATCACTCTTCCTAAATTTTTCATCCTAAAGTTTTCATTCATACTATTTGTAGTGCTACCGGCGATGTTCATAACACTCATGTTTCCGAATATTGAAATGACTAATATCATTCATGTAATATATTGAAACCCCTACTGTTTTTGTATCATAATGCTTTGATCCCTAATCATAATTACCATAATATTTTCACTCATACTCAGAAAGAAACATTTACCAAGTGTAATAAAAAAATATGTGGGTAGAAGATGATATTTATAGTATTTTTTTGTTTTTGATTAAAGGTCGTTTCACTGATTTTTGTATTAAATAAATGAAATCCAGGTCAGACTGTCGTCTTGGGGGCACTATGAAAAAAAAACTTGGAAAAATTTCGCGACCAATTTCGAGGTAGCGCTCGCCACCGCTGCCGCGGCACCGCTCGCTCCGCTCGCTCGGCTCGCGCGTAGTACTTGGTCACAGTTCTAACCTAACCTAACCTATGGATCCCTTCCACATCGTGTTTACGACAAACGGTTAGTCGGAGACAAAAAATTGGTTGTCTGTAAAGTCGGTTTACGGACGATAGATTTACGTGATAACGTCATAATCATTATTTTATGTAATACAAACAGGTGGAACGTTACTATGGAACGTTACTATTTTTCATGAGTGTTGCTGGTATTATCAATTTATAAGACGTTATCACGTCAAAAACACCAAGACACTTTTAGCCTTATATTTAGGTGTTTTATGTTATGTGAAAATAAAGTTACACAAACATAATGTATTTAATACTGATTATTATGAATAAAAACAAATCTAAACAAGAAAGATATGACTTTGATTATTAGTGTAAAAGATGGTTATGTTGAGAAAATGTAGGAAAACAAACAATAGTTATATGTTTATTCCTACTGACATTATGAAGTTGAATGATTCGGAATTATGATATTAGAGACAGAGTAGTTAGGAATTGTGATTGTTCTGATGAAAAATGTTAGGAAGAACATTTTTGGATTTCCAATTATTGGAGTTGAAAATTTAGGTGAACTTTGGCGCACCCTAATCTTTTGTTTATTTCAGGCATGATGTTATACTTAATGTAAGTCCTGCTAGTCAAAGAAAACTTTCTACATTACATACTTTCTAATCACTCAGTAACCCTCCTTCATATTGAACTTATTGTGATATTAATAACCTCGTACCATGACACCCTAACAATCTTGAACTATCGCTAACTTATCGCTAACTTATAGCTGGGTACGAACTTTCCCCGCTCTGAAGATTTTCCGACTACCCTCGTCTTATCCTACCATAGTTGTGTAAGACCGACCCTGTACCACCGAACAATTTTCGACTATTGCCAACTTGTCGCGAGGTACGCTTATCTTATGAGCTGATATATTATCACATTAACGTGCGGGACTTTGGAACTCAGTTACCGGTTGTTAATTTGATTTAAATTTTCAGGTATTGTTGGTACTACAGAGCTTTGTCTGATTGTCATAAGGCAATAAGGAGCAATCTGGAGGCTAACACTAAATAAATGTATACTGGTGTAATATAAATAATTCCCACCATTATTAACAACCAGCGAAAAGCATTCACTCGGAAAAATCCCTGACTTCTCCTCTTCCAAAAACCTTTTCCAAAACGTCGTCCTATGTAAAACAATTTCAATAAGCGCCACCGTTATCACGGCACAACAACATGGCCGCTCAAAATTAAAAATAAATGACTCAGAAAAATACACTACACAGTCCATGATTTGATTAAATTAAGGGGAAAATACCTCAGCGCTCCTACAGGGAAAATACGACGGCCTCTCTACTTTCTTGTTATTATTAAAAGCTTTTTTTGTTGGTGTTAAAGGACTTCATTTTGCAAATACGTCGATTTGCATGAATTTACTTTGTTCTGCTTCAATGGAGCTCACAAATATTTGAATAATGTCCAGCAATTGCTTTGATGCGAGATGAAGCCTACATCAAGTTTTATTTTCAGTTGCGTAAATTGAATCATAAATATAATACCTACCTACACCTTTGTACTGCGCGTACGGTAATAATATACTGATTAGAACCACAACATTTAAATACCTAATAATATTATTGTGAACTTGTGGTGCAATATTAAAAATCGCAACAAATTAAATCATATTTACATTAACTTATAATTGTCAGAGAAATAAGTTACCTTTTTGTAATTACCTATTAACAATGAATTAGAACAAAAGGTTTTACCAACGCCAGGTTTATCCGGTTAAATTAGTCATAACTTGAAGTAAACAAACAGAAAGTTCCTACATAACCAGAGGTACATAATATAGAACTTGTAACTAAATATGATACATTATTATTCATAAACACGTAAATTATTACAAACGGCAGTCCATTACAAGCAGAGATCCCAAAACGATAATTCTTACGACACCAAACTACACATATGGCGGACAATTTAAACTTAAATCGCGATAACCCGAAACTGCCGGCCGGCAATAAAACTTAGCCGCTAACGGTTAATTAGAGACAGTGTCCGATAGATGCACGATTTATAACACAATTTGAGGCAAGACTGGGACGGCTGGTCACACTATCGGATCGGATGACTGATAAAGGAGTGTGGTCACCCTCGCCCGAGGCGCTCTATTGCTCCCCGGAGGACACTTTCTTGCTGGACAATGCTGGCTAATAAAGCTATGGAGACGTTGCTTTACTTTATTGTGGTTTTATCTATTAGTAGTCGTATTACCATGTGGCGTAAATCACTTTAATTCGTATGATTAGCACTCAAAAGTGTTGCACTGCTGTGACAAAAGCTTTGCAATGCTTGGACAGGCCAGTATGCCTTGCAGAGCGTTTCTTCTGTCACTGCTAATTTGTGACAGTCTCAAACAAGGACGTTTTTTATCAACCGCCCGAAAATGATCATTTTCACACTTCAATCAATGTGTTTCTCTACCGATTATTGAAATATAAGCCATCTCCCTGTGTTCCCCTGTGCGCTGATTACAGAA
Source organism: Xestia c-nigrum (assembly GCA_916618015.1). Lineage (NCBI taxonomy): Eukaryota > Metazoa > Arthropoda > Insecta > Lepidoptera > Noctuidae > Xestia > Xestia c-nigrum. Next base: position 26,178,382 of record OU745250.1, read on the forward strand.
ACATGTAGAACAATCGTGTATCGTCGCCGGATCGTATTGCTCTTGGTAAGTATAACGTATAAATCTTGGCGATCGGATCGCATCTACTGCGAACACGCCGCGGCCGGCTCGCAAGACCGACGCCTGCGGGCTAAGGGTTAAGTTTTGAAGGGACCTTTCTTTGGAAATGAGCCTGAAGCGTACCCAAATATTCCAGTTGATACGAGGGTTTTACCTTATTTTAGTTTTACAATGAACTGAGAACATTAATTTTAAAATTATCATGTCCATGACTCTATTTCGAAAAAATCATTCGATTTTTTAGCACAAAAAGACAAATAAAACAGTTTTATATGACAGGAACCAAAATAGGCTTTGTTGTCATTATGATGTCAACATTGTTATTATTGTTGTTGTTGTTATTCTGACAACAGCAAAAACAATAACCAAAGAAAAGTAACAACAAGCAGAACTTGATAGTTATCAAAACAAGATATCCCGACCTCACGTGACAGGGATGCTGCCCACACCGCCTGCACTCCACCAATACTTAATAGACTTGTTAAATTTTATTGCACTATAAAACTACGGGTGCATTCTTAGTCATAGCACTATCACCTCAAAACCAACCTTATCTCTATCGACCATAGGGCTGAAGTTCCAGTTTGACGTGGCCACATCCTTTGTGTACTAAGTAAACTAATGATTCTGTCGTTGTTAATCAGGTCAAACGCACGAAATTGGAAAGTCTCAAGTTTTAATGCTTCAGGACATTTTATGGGCTTCACTTTTGCTTGGGGTACCGTGAACCGACTTAAATCTTTCAGATTTTGAGTGAAGAACAAAGAAAGTAGAATAAACTTCTCACTAGCTGTAAAAAAAAATATTTTGCAAAAAGGTACTTTGTGAATTTTTTTATCGCTACATTTTTATTGACAGCCAACAACAACAGCGTTGACGCCAAAAGGTCGGCCATACGTACCTATATATATACGTACATACATATAAGTTAGTTATGTGGCAAACGGTTTATCAGAACATCTGGCTACTTTTCCCTGGGGATTGCATTTATTGTAACAAAGCACGACCTTTGAAAAGAAAGAGTTTAAAGTTGTATCTGATGAATGAATTAAATAAACATACTGAACCTTGTTTTCAAGGCGTATTTGTATGCGCTGTCTCCCATCATCAATGGTCCGTCTGTCGGCCAGCATGTGATTTACACTGCCAACGTATTAAATCTTTACAGAGCATTTAATTGCTTCCGCGCCGATGACTCGTAAACTTGTCTCGACAAAATGGCTGACGTTTAGTGGGGCATGCACCTTTTCTGTCAACAAGTGTGTGAAAAACTGATCAAAATGTTTTATGATTGAGTCATAAAACAGGAGGTTTACAGAGAATAATCTGACGGTTGCAGAGACACGTTGTATAAACATTATGTTAATTACTCTGACATTTTTGCATAATAGAGACAGTTTATAGCTACAGCTTTCATTTGACAAGATTGTTTGTTTAATCAAATTGGAAAAAACATTCCAAATTGTTGACATTGAACAATCAATGGTGGCAATCAATATAAAAGTTATGTTATCGAATTCTGCAAAATGTACATTTAAGTTTGTTTTTTCTAGGGTAATAAAATGATCATTTTAGGTAGCAATATTTTTGAAAGAAACCGTGAAACTGATTTCTGACTGTTCCCATGTACGTTACGATACAATCACACCATATTTTATATTTACGGGGTGCTCTAAGGGGCATGCAATTAGCCCCTTAAGATCTGAAACCATTGAGTACTGAGTAGCGACTGATAACGCAAAGCCAACTTTAATGGCACGAATACGGCCATCTTTGTACCTATTTAAGGAAGTTATACCGAAAATGGTAGGTAATGGTGGGGGAACTAAAACGATGAGTATCTGATATGTGGAGGATATTTCTCCGTGACAGACCTAAGTAAAGGATAGAATTCACCAGACTATTCTAGGCAATATAAAACTGCCTGTTGCAAAGTCTCTCAGATACACACAGGCAAAGAAATAGACTGTACACAATGCGTCCAGTAAAATAAGAAACTTAAAAAAATGTTGTGGGACCATGCTCCGGAAACGAAATATACCAATAAACACAGATAATTCAAAAATGCTCGTCTTTTAAACATACCAAAAAAAGCAAAAAAAGTTACGTTTTCCAAACGCTTTGTATTTTTTCCTCCGCCGGATTGACATGAGTTTGTCGGTAATTCTAGTTAGGTCCATGTTCACCGAAAAGATAACGGTCTGATTATCTACTCGTAAAAACAACTGTCACTGTGACATGTTCCCATACAAATTTGGTGAACATGGACCTCAATGTCAATCGCAGTCTCTGATAAAACGCAACTTTGCCCGTCCCTCAGGTTAAACTATTTGTGAAACATTGTTCCTTTAATTTGATTTTATTGTGTACCTAGGTATAAACTAATAATAACAAATTCATCCCTCTACCACCGCCCGAGTTGAGTGCAGTAAAGCAATGTTCGGTGCTCCCCAAGTTTTTAATCTTTTAAGCAAAGAGTCCCGACCGAGCCACTTACTGCGGGATTATCTCACTACATTTAACTGAACACCGGTATTTTATACCAACGTTCAGTTTTTTTGACGGAGGTAAGCTGCCCTTGAGGAGGGAAGTAATTGGAACTAAACTGATTGTGATGCTGGAATTATTGTGAGGAGTCTCAGATACTAGTTCTTGAGTGTTTTATGCTAGCAGGTTGCCTCTGTAATTAAAAATGGTTTGGAGAAAATTAAACAAAATCCTCCAATAAAATGGGTTTGTTGCAAAAAGAACGAATGTTTGGAGAAAATCTGTGATGATAATGAATTTAACAGATAAAAGGATTTAAACCAGAATGTATTATTATTATGTTGAAATTTAAAGGGCATTTCCATTCTAATTAATAAATTACATGATTACAATCTCTGCAGAACGTTCTCTTAACACAATAATTCTTAAGAACAATCATCAACCCTTTACCTATCCAGATGGCACTAAATAACAGCAGATCTACGTCGCGGTACAATATCGGTCGCTCAAAAAACTAAGCGATCGCCAGTTCGCAAGTTAAATGAGCACGCCGAACAAACGGCGAGATCAGTGCGCGGATTATCTGTGCGCCTCCGACTTAATTAAACATGAAATTCAATTAATAGAGAACGCGGCGAGTTATCGCGTAAGGAATAAAGGGATCCCTTCCTCCTAATTAAAATGTATTGCCTTATTTAACTCATTTTCCACTTACAATGACATCGCGCGACCGACTCGAACTTTTTAATCTTGCTCGCGTCTTACTTCGCCTTAAGTAGTACCACGCTTTCATTGGAAATTGAACCCTGACGCTCTTACAAAGAGTACAAGTTCTCTTGTTTCGTAAATCCTGAAGAAAATTCCGTGTAGCCAGGTCTCGGCGCGGCGGCATCGCGGGTATCGTTCGGAGTCACAAAGAGGTATTTGTGGCGGACTTAAGGCTGAACATTAGTTTTTAAGGGTCTTATTTTGTTGTGCGCTATTAAACCGGCGGAGTCTTTGATAGAATTAGCCGGGCCAATAAAATTAATCGGTTCCCCCTTAGAAACAAAAGCGGGCGAAACGATGAATATTTTGCTTTAGTACATAAGCTTTGTGGAGTTTATTGAGTAAATAAAAAGATTGAAGTTGGAAAACCAATTACGATAAGACTTTATTAGATTTGAAAAAGAAAAACTTGCCTGAAAGGAAAATTATTGAAGTTTTAAAACTTGATCAGACGTTGGTATACCTATCGCACTATATTTGCAAAAGCATCACAAGATAGAAATGATTTACGATTACATTCTGCTGCATTTCAATGAGTTATTGAACTATAACTCACGTAGAATAACTAGCGAGCTCTATTTTTCTTTTATTTTCATAACAGCCATTTAAAATTTATACAGCAGACCTAAATATAACACAAACAGATACAGAAGGTTGAGGCTAAATCCTGAAGTAACTTGGAATAACATACGCTGACTTTAGGGTATTTACTTAATAGAGATTTCTTATCCGCTTCGTTGGTATCTCCTGAATGCTGGCAAACCGTGACGTGCCATTCTTTTCCTAATTAATTTGTTCTTGAGGTCTATTATCGCACTCTTGCTACAAAGTAGAGTTTCTGCACAGGTTTCTTCCATGGTGGACCGCCTCTCGTTCCAGCAACACTTACGACCTGGTCTCCCGCGGAGAACTCCTCAGTACTTTAGTGTACAGGCTTTTTCAGCGACACTTTTCAAGTGCGTTAATCTTATAAGTGTAGAATGCTTGTGTATAGCGTGTTTCAGTTTTATTGGCAATTATTTTATTTGATGAAAAATACAAAGGTTACTCGCAGGACCAAACGCCTAGGTACTCCATATCTTAGGAACACCTCATTGATGAGAGTCACCGCGCAGTTCTCTGCTGTCGCCGAGGATAGGGCAAATAGCTCTACCCATCGTGAAGCCATGTCTTCCACAATCAATATCCAAATCTTACCATCTTCAGTTGGTGGAAGAGGTCCAAACAAATCAAACGATACTATTTCAAATCGTTCGTGGAGTACGTAGGCCACTCGGGCCGATGGGGCTGAAAAGTTCTAGAGTCGCGATGATGACCTGCAGAAGTTTGCGGGAATCCGCTGAATGCGGGGACCGGTAAAAGTGGCGACACTTGGGGGAGGCCTATGTCAAGCAGTGGACGTCTTTCGGCTGAAATGATAATGATGACATAAATAAAGCGCAATTAAGAAATCTCATGGGTTGACTCTCTGGACAACAATATTCTTTTGTCAGATAAACCTCAAGGAGAAAAATGTTTACTGTTTTCAGGATTTGTGAAATAGTGTGGATATCAGATTGGAAAACCACTTTGATATTTGGCGACAAATTCGAAAGTGCAAAAAAGTCATTGAGACTTGTTTCTCTTAATCAAAACCAAAAAAACAGCAACCTGTACATATCTTGAAAATATAAACCTATCTCTGCGGGAGTCGTCACAGCCTGCGTGTATGTCAGCCCACGCCGCTGTACCACTGCCAAGCCCACTTAGCTGTGCTACTTCATTCTGTACACTGTGGCACTGAATTTATGGAGACTCGTAACTTGTCGCCTGACGTCACTACTGTCTTTGGCTTTATAATCAAGTTTGTGAGAAAGCAGAGACCGTCAAAAGATTTACTTTAAAATTGACAGCGAGAGATTTGCTACAATTTCTTGAAGCGCCCGGAGAGATGCCTTGTAAGCGTTTTTCTCGACTCAATTTTGTAACATGGAAAACCACAGCAAAAGCTAAGCTGTTGCGTAGAGAAATAACGCCATTTGATAATTTAAAACTCACCTATTTATATGAAATGAACTGTCCATAAAGATAATGAAGCATGAAATGTTGAATGTGAAATGCAATTGCATCGAAAACTGACTGCTACTTGAACGATCAACGAAACAAATTCTATCATTGAACAAAATCACAACCTGTTTCTTTCAACTTCTTTCTTTGTATCTCGTGCAGGGTAAGATTCTTACTAAAGCACTCTCTTTAGTCATTTCTTGAATCTACATGAAGACAAACAATACAAATAACACGAAACACATAAATAAACATAAGATCATAACGATGCGTCATCCGCGCAGGCTAACGCAATAAAGGTCGCACTAATAGTCACTGTGAAAGAGAACTAAATAGCCCGTACCGACCTCCCTGGCTACTCTTGAAAGCTTACCCTTGGCCATATCTGGACCACCATAGCTTGGACCCCCATATCTCATACAACGTCCCGAAGATGGTGGATTTGTTGGAGGAAGGAAGAGGTCGGGAGAGCAAGTTAAGATGGAGGATGAAACGACAATTATAAATAAGTAGGTTGGAGCAATAACGGGCGGCGACGTGCCTTATATCAAGCAAACTGCCTGCGATGCAACGCCACCTAAGAGACACTCCGTACAGACCAGCGACGGCAGACGTGTCACGTCACTGATATCTCAACAGCTAATTAGGACGAACACTAACCGATCTTCAAAATGTGCGAGGTTGTATATTGCTCGTAACTCACGTTAACTGAAACGCTAAGTAAAGCGTCAAGACAATGTGTCCTTTGAGTGTCGGCACATTAAAATAAAATAAATAAACTTTATTTACGCTTCACTCCTGAAACACGGGGATTGTGTGTCAACCATTTCAATGAGTCATGTTTATTTTTGTTGAGTTTTACAAGCAGAATACCTTTTAAGGATGTCCTACTTCTTGAGAAAATACTAAAATTATAAGGTTTTTATCATTAGATAGATACTATCTTGATCTTGTCCTAACTGCTCTAAATGCGAGATAAAACCGATCAATCTGTGAAAAAATAGCTTAATTAGCTTTCAGTTTTCTAAATGTTACTTAGTAGACCTCTGAGCAAAGCCAGTGTCTCATCTGCGCTAATAGCAGCTGTGTGATCTGTGCGCGGCGCGTTGGAGCTCATGGGCCATTCATAACCGGCGCTGCATCCTCCACACCAGACGTTTTTATTTGCCGAACCAGCGACACTAACATAAAAACAACACTCAAATATCAAATAAACAGCGCTTTAAAGCGCAGTTTCGTACGGCTTAAGCCCGTATTAGGTAGTTAAATTTACATTTTACATTTGATATTTTCAGCCGTGAAAGTTATTTCTTGTTTGTGCTGCAGCAGATTTATTGTTCGGATCCGGCGGGCTCTCCAGCGACATCTCTTTGTTGCGAATCGTTTACGTGTATTTATGGGGTAATTTAAACGATCCGAAATACAAAATACTTTAGTACGATTTACTAAAATACAATGCAGTGATTATAAAAGGATTTATTGTTGGCTGTTGTGTTCTACTTTGTGATGCTCGTACCTTTCGGTAATTCGCGTGTTTATTTATACGTTAGGTGAAGATTTAAGGTGTGAGCGGAGTAACGTGTGCGCTCAGTATATTCACAGTCACGGAGAGCTATAATGTGTTGACTTTAAACATCGCATTTGCGCTCACAATATGTGAGATCGTTGTTAGCCCGTCGTTTGTTGCTGGAGTCTTGAAACATTTATTTTACAAGGAAACCAGAATTCGTAAAGGCAAAAGACGTAAAAATTGTAACACCTGCGGCATTTAATATCAGCCACGCACGAGGACTTCACACAACTGAAATCCAACCTAAGTCAATCCATTGAAACCGCAGCTACTCGTACATCTGAAAATTCAAAACATTCATCTGCTAATCCACTTGATAAAATTTGAAAGCGAAACCCCACAACAATATTTCCATCCAGCAGAAGACTAGCAACAAAATCTACAAAGTAAGACTTGCTAAAATAAACTTCCTGAAATATCTCAGTGCAATATAAAACGGTTGTAAACACACGGCGGCGCCTGTAATTCAATTGTTACCTGCCACTACTGCAGTGCTGTCAGTGTGCACTGCCACTGTGCATGGAATATGGTGCTACTTGAATACACAGGTTGCGGCAGAGTAATGTGACGTTCAGGACTTATTGTATCTTTGCTTATTCTTGTTTAGGAACTTTGTTCAGAATAGTCACATTTCTATGTAGCTGTACTGTACGTAATTAGCTGTCCATTTTTAATTTAATCAGGCCATGCAGTTTGATAAATACGTAGTACAGAAAAGTCTGTCTATTGACTTACATTGGTCTTCTAAACCACGATCACCAATCAATAGTCGTGATCATTTAAATTCTTTTTCAAACTCGTTGCATCTTTCGTTCGACAGTAGGTAGATAGATACAAAATATAATCAGGCAGATTCAAACCAAACGAGATTTTTTATATGTATTAACATACTGACATAATAGTATCTAGTATGTTCTTGAGTCACGAGAAGTCTAAAATATTTACCCTTGCAAACATTTATCATACAAATAGTTTGTCATCTAATTTTTTAGAAACATAAAATGTCTCATAAAACTTAGGTTCAAGGCATCGAAAAGTAAGTACTAAATATTCAGAATTTTAAAGGAGTACATTACAGTGAGTGTAGAGCAAATGAGCCGATTTGTATTCAGCCTCTATATGTTAATATGTTTTATCATCGGAATATTATTCATGGCAGACTCTACTTTTATTTTCAAGAGGTATTTTAATATATTATGTGCACCTAACTTATTACAATACTAGCTTAGGAACGCGGCTTCGCTTCAGACGAGGTTTTATTTGCTTTGAAACATTTTTGCTTTTTGTAAAGTGAAAATACTTAGAAAAACGCTTTCTAATTTAGCTTCGTTATCAAAAGCAGTTCCGAGAGATAAATTCCCTTGCAAAATATCATAATACATTTAATCAGAGGCAGTAATAAATTGTACAAGTTATTCTGAAAGTACATTCCCAGCCCGATGCAGCAACGGTTACAATTTTAACAATTGAAAATGATCAAATAGAAAGTCGTTATAATTAGCGCTCTTGGCGAATAGATAAGGCGGTGAACGCAGACCATTGTTTTAAAAAAAAAACTTTGTCTCATGCGAAAAGGCACGATGCCTATCATGATGAGTTGTGCCAGCCTGCCACACCGTCTCATCCTATCCAGCGAGCCGTACAATAAAGCCCTCTATTGTCTTAACACTTACAAAAACCACATTCAGTCTCCGTCAACCGTGAACAAACTCTCGATAAACGACAATGACGTCATCAACACAACAATTACAACACAACAGATTAAAAATGAAAAATGTCCTCGATCGTCTTCAGTGACAAACAAAACATCCTAATTGCTTTTTCTTTTATTGTTGGGTGTCGCGGCATTGTCGCCGATATTGTTTCTTAAAAAATACAACCCCTGTTGTGCTAATCTTTTGGCCAAGCAAAGGATTAGTGGTGAAAAATTGGTGCTCGTAAACAAATAAAAGATGCGATAAAATTGTACATTTTTCTTACGATGGCAGTGAAAAGAGTGAGGTATTCAGATTTAAATTTTTGTCTTCAAAATAAGTCGCGTAGATATCGGCAGAATTTATTCAGCGAGATATGATTGCTTTTTCAGTTTTTTGTCGTTTGATTAACAGTAACACACGATAAGCCTCTTTGCCCGAAAAGCAAACCTACTAGTACCTCTTTTTCTTTTAGGAAATTGTTTTCGCACTGTGTTACGTTCTTGGGTGTACGTTTTCTCTACATTATAACTTACTATAGGAATATTTTTTTACGAAGATTTCTCCTAGTAAAATTCGACTAGTAATTTCGACTTATAAACAAAGATAAGTAAAAATTGTTGCATACATAGGTGTTGAGTGGGTTTATTGGATATGGATAGATGTTATGTTTAAATGACTTGATACAATGCGCCTCACCTCATCACAATAACAAACAGTCACAACACGACATCCTCACCGTTTCTTGATATTCAATTTGCATGTATTGTACTGTTTACAGCCCACCTCGGGCTGAACCCGACTAATCTCAACGGTTATTGTCTAAGTTGTGCCGTTTCCTGAGGCACTGTCACCGCACAGACACTGTAGAAGGGCACCACATTGAGAGCAACATCCATACTGACACAAATTGACAGCGATGTGAGACGGGAAACTAATACTGGCCCCTTGTAATGTAAAGAGATGATGTAGTTTACCTTTTCTTTATAAGTTTTAGCTCAAACACTGTTTTAGCTATCATGTCACTTACGGGGCTCTGGCTTCAAATTGTCAAGAACGTGGAATCAAGTTTTGAGTATGCACAAAAGTAGCAGCCGGCAACACAATAAGGACTTTAAAAAACCTGGTGATACTGTGAGTGTATTTTGGCGTAACTTAATGTCGAGTTCCGTACTTCCGTTCCGACTTAATGTCGAGTTTAGTACGCGTAGCAAAAGACAAAGAAAGAGGGTAGACAGATTTGTCTGCTCCTAACAATTTTTTCCATCCACCTACATTCTCCAGTCAACCCGCGATCATGGCGCTTGCAACAGCGTCGAAATATCGGGACCTCAATAAAAATAATAATCACGGAAGAAATCCCGTAAGTTACATTTGAAGTTAAAGTTTTAGCACTATGTAGATTGTTTAGTTATTCACCTATTTAACGTTAAATAACCACCTTTCTACAAAATACCATGGGAATCCGTCTACGTATCTAGTGCGGTCTTGTAGACCCCGGAAAATTTTCAAAGCTCAATGCCCAAACTTCATATGAAACTTCTGAACTTAGCTGTGTGTTGGCGCTACTCGTTGCGATCGACTGGTTCCGACGGTGAGAGTATCCAAGTTAAGTGATATTTATAGCAAGCGTAGGTGAGCCCGAATAACTTCGCAACTAGTTTCGCCTTACAAATAGATACAGATAGACATGTGAATACGAAATGGAATGCTATGAATAGAGATGGACACTGAAAACCGTAAGTTAGTTTTTCAGCGAGCTTGGGAAATGTTTTTTTTTTCACTAATCGCACTGATAATCACAATTTGTCATTTTCTGAAATTCGCTATCGTGATTATGGAGTAAAAGTGAATGCCCACAGAATAACCAACCACTATTTTTTTATTAATTGGTGATTTCTTGCTGTAGTGAATTCCTGGTTAGTTTAGGTTGATATTAACTTTTCAAGAGCTTTTTTTGGTTTCAATCCAAACATTAGCAAGCATGTGCCCTCTATCTATTCTCCAGTCTACTTCAAGACGTTAGCGTGGTCCGAGGAGTCCCACTTGGGCACAGTTCCGTGCGTTTCCGGCACACGCAGGATACCACCCCACACCCCCAACCAGGAGGGGGTGTACATCCGACCCCCGGCGACATTAGCGTATCATTATAACTATTTGAGAAGACTCGTTAACTTCAGCTTCTAAGGTGGAGGTAGTGGGGTTGGCAATGGTGAACTTGTTATGATATTGTTTTGTGTCAAAGGGTATTTTGAAGATAATGATAAGAAAATCAGACTCCTGGAACGGATAGAGAAGGTTCTATGGATATCAAAGTGGGGGTCTTGTCTGCTTACTGAATTTAGATTTTTGTTTTCGATTTCTCTTTCACAAATTTTATGCTTTTTGATTTCTAAAACTGCTATAACAAATTAATTATCTGTAACACCATGCCTTATATATTTCCCTTTCGAACAACATTCGTCGAACAATAACTACCCCACAATAAAAAGCAACTTCTTACCCCCGAGTACATCATAATGACGGGTAGTTTTCACCCCTTGTGAGTTGTGCGGTTCTAACGAATTTATTACCCTCACTCTCCGACACAATTGAAATAGTCATGCTTGAAAAAATATTATGTTTGTGAAATTTTGTTAAAAATAAGCAAATAGCTTTAATATTTTTAGAGATAAAATCACGACAAGATGTACAAACGGTCACGGTCGAAATTTGGTTTACAATTTAACCCACAAATTACATTGTAAAATGTAAACCGAATAGCTTGTTCGACCATACCCTATGCAGCATACCAAATTGTTGTTGATTTTAGTATTGACTGCAATCGTTGCCACCCAGTTAAAAATGTTTCTACAGTGTTTTTTGTGAGGTTTTTACATAGTCCTGTTATAAATAAATTAATAAAATATCCCTAGACATTTACACACAGCGCCATCTAGTGTCACACTAAGCAAGGCTTGTGTCGTGGTCACCAGACAGTTGATATATTTATAGATAGTTGATATACTACATATATATATTTTTTTTTTTGTTTGTAAATACATACTTATTATACATATAAACATCCATGACTCGGAAACGAATGTCCATGCTCATCACACAAACATTTGCTCCTACCGGGATTCGAACCCGGGACCCTAATAACGTAAGGCAGCCTCGCTACCGCTGCGCCATACGGGTCGTCAATTATTTCCAAGGTGTTCATCCATTACTTTATGTAACACTAATTTAAACCTTGCTAATAATATGATCGACATATTTAAAAAGCGAAATCATTTTCACTTTAGTATTCAACAAACAACTCTATTTACACATGCATGGCTCAAATGTAACTAAAACAGCTCTCCACTTTAAGGTCCTTTAAAACAACGACCATGTACAGAAATCCTTGCTCTCCTCGCATGTAGAGTTACATGTAGACTGTAGAGTCGCCCTGGGCAGTGCTGTCCTTTACTTACGGAACTTAACCGAAGACTCGTAGAGTCGCAATAAACTTGCGCTAACTGGCGACTAAGTGCGTTATTTAAGAGGCCACTCTATGCGCATACTACGAATTTGTGGTTACTAAAATACTGACCAAAATATAGATGACACAATTACTGTACTGTAAACGTGTTTATAAATTGACATAGTTTGGTATTAGGTACATTGTTTGCGGTCATCAGAAGATTCAATCATGACCCTGCTTTATAAGCATAAACCGATCGATAAGAATTCATCTATGATGAAAACTCTACATGACTTTGTGATTGCCGTTGTTGTTATGACCTTGTTTATGTTTAACAACTCGCGATCAATCATCAATCACCAATAATTGTTACCTGCCTGACACCCGGACATAAATAATAACATCAATGATACACCAATGCAATGTTCTTGACTTTTTTATAAATAACAATCCCACTATCCAGCTCTTACCTCACCTCACCATCATATTTTGTCATATCTCATCATGTTGCTCTTGTCTTCTGTCAATCCTTATTTATGTCTTCTTCTTTCTCTTCTCTTTCTAGCCATGTCTTCCTTAACCCAGCCGATCTATCGTTTCTTTGGCCGTTGCCTACTCATATCACCGTCTTTATTAATATGAGCAAGTGCTCAACGTATAAATAACATTTAATAAACATTCCATATTTTACAAAGCAATAGGTAGGAACCTGTTCGCGTGTTATCTGCGGTGCGGACGTCCGGCGTCCGTCCGATACCACTGACACAGTTCACTCGTTATGTGCACATGATTACTGATACTTACTGTTATTAGGTAGGTGTATTTATCTAATGAATTGCGTAGTTAGATAGTCGAACTAGTTTTGCAAGGTATCGATGTATAGACGAGGTATAGATTAGTTAACAAGATCATGGATCGTGGAAATAAATGAAAAACAAAACAGTCTGTGTTGTGTTTAGAGACTGCGGATAGAAGTGAAAACGTACGAAAAAAAAGTGCTACGAAATGCCTACACGACGTACACGCGAGTTCCATGATAAAGTGTGATTCATTTAAGTCTTCACTTCAAAAAACACACCAGTCTAACTCAAAGCATTCACTACTGAGCTAGAAAGATACTAGTTTGTTTCAAATTTTTAAACCTATTGCTGAAACTTTTCAATAGCTAATATTACTAATAAAATAAAAGTCTTACTTCTCTCCAGTCTTCAAGTTCGGTCACTCACGATACCGTGCTGTGTTAAAATTCATCTGCTGTTCAATTTATCCTAAATGTAATATGGAGTATCCTAAGAGATACCTACATAGGTCCCCCACACCCACAGTCTCACCGCATGAAACTTAGCACGGAGCTAAAACGCGGCGAACGGGCCAAGTTAGCACTTTTTTATTTACCACTAACCCGCCTAACACAAGATTGCCATTTAACAGGCTCGCCACTCGCCGCCATTTGTTGCCATTGCCATATTATATGGCTACATGTCTTATTGTGAGTACCTTGCTGAAGTGGACACTTGAGCGGCTGGCTAAAGTAACAATAACCACTTAAAGAGAGAAAAATAACCTGGTAGGAACTCCAAGTTTTATTATTCAGTTTTCATTTTAAAAGTTATGAAAATAAATTATATGTTTTAATAAAAAAAATGCGCGAAAGGACTGATACCCCGCGCACCGTAGCTGAGCTGTTCCAACTCCCAAAAGAAAGAGAGAAATATGCGGATAAGATGTTTGATGGTCAACTTTTGGTAATTGGAGAGGCAACAGAAAAAGAAAGAAAAATACCTATCACTTTTCATGCGAAGGGTTAAAAGATACAGTACACCTACATAATAGTATACTCTCATTTCGTCAGTTATGTTTAAGATGTAATAGGGTGCGACCCTATTGCCATCAACCGGCACAAATTCAGGCTTCGTGGCTGCTACTGAGACATCCATGACGGAACAACCCAATAACACTTATCTGACCACTTTGACTTAAAGCCATTAGACCAACGAGGCAGAAAGAGGAAATAGACTAGATTCCACTATGTAACAAATCTCAGATATGTGAAACTAATCCAAGACAATTACGGTAAGAACAAAAACATAACTCTCTATCAACAAGCCATCGCCTCAACACTAAAACACGAACATACCCAACACAAACAGCGAATGTTAGCACAACATCATCCCTACCTATAGCTATGGGTACCAGCAGTATGCTCTGTTATCTAAATAAGCGAAGTTGTACCTGTGGGGCTCAGCAATAAATCAATATCTTCGGCTTGTTAAGTAACTTTATCCCGAGATGCTCCGGTATCGTATGCACATTGACTAACGCATAGTGGGCTGCTTGTGTGAATGTTTTGGATAAAATTGGACCAAACAAGTAATTGTTTAACAACAGGGAAAAAAATACCTTACGGGTAAATCAAAAAAGTCTTGAAATTGTTTGACCTTAATCATTTTTATAGTTCAAAGACTTTTGACAACATTTTCAAACCAAACATTGCTGAAGCCAATTGTTGGATCTTAGTTAGGATAACTTATCAATTTTTTCACTGTTATTATGCTTTCTAAAGGGACTGTAGCGGTCTTTATGTTTATGAATGTAGTACCTACTTAAGGTATTATGACAGTTCAATTTTTTTAAAGTATTTTTAAATAAATACTTGTAGTTTGAGATTAGTTATTATTGACAGACTTAAAAAAGGGATACTTAATTTGATTGCGTTTCTAAAGCGGTGGTGGTACAGTCATGTTTTTTACTTTCATCATTAGCAGAATAAAACACTTTTAGGGATTATTCCACTTTCACTATTTTTGTACCATCATAAACTCTAAACATATTTTTGTCCAGTAACCTCACAGTAGTACCACAGTGCGGCTCGCGTATATCCGTCGGGCGCCCCGGGCCTCGTGCCTCAACCTAATTTGTATTGATTAAAAATATTCAGCATAGTTGGAAGCTGCGGAATGCGCCGCCCGCACCGCCCGTACCGCCCTCATGCAGATTATTAGCCCTACAACTCATCTCATTTTCTTACAAAAATATTTACTATTCCATAAGTTTACTGGGATTTTTTAAGTGGTGGTCAAGTTCTTGAGGTTGTTCGTGTTGTTAAGGGTTACCTACAGATAATCGCAATGCCGACAATACAAGATAGATGAGTAGGTACAAGTCTCTGACTGAGAAGTGTCGTGAAGAAGAAGTGTCGGGAAGTGTGTGTGAGAATGAGGAAAAGTAAGAATAGAAAGAGCAAAAGTAAAGCTGAAAGACGATGATGACGGTGATGATCACCGGCATTTATGTCAAACCGGACGCATCTGATGAGTTGCATAAAGCGGCTAAAACGACTGAAATACATAGGTACATGATCCTTGTCTTTTCCAACCACCAAACATAGTATTTTGCTGTCTATATACAGGGTGTAAACAACCTCATCACGAAGCCGTCACCAAGCATTCTGTCAAACTAAGAACGAGTTTTTTTTCTGGGGTGAAAAGTCATGTTTTGAAGTAGAACTCAAAGTAACGCACTTAAAAATTGTGCTGATGGACGGACTGATTAGTAAAGGGGTCGTAAGGGTGTTTAAAGTGAAAATCTTACAAAAAGAAATTGTATTTTAACTTGTCAAAAAGTTGGAACTTTGACCCCCAATATCTCCGTAACTTGAAGGTTCTCAGGTATGGTGTGGAGCAAAAAAATTATACCAATGACGCGGAGAACAAGTACCTTTCGGTTTCGTTAAGAGATTTTTTACACCATTTATGTATTATAGTTATACTATAGTCTGTGGATCGTATAGGTAACTCCTTTCCTCATCTCGTCAAACGCACGTCCTCCTTAACGATCCAATATGAATTCCAACTAGGCGGTAGTGTCGTGACACTAGTCTGCCTGTGTCGAGAGTAATGCCGGAGCGATACATTTTTATCGGCGCCTTGTCGCGAGGTAAACACGGTGTTTTGTTGTCCCCTCAACGATTATTATTTATGTAACGACTGTTGTTCTGTTGTGGCCGTGGAGTTAGAGGGACTAGATGTGGCAGCCTGGCGCGGTCTAAAACAAACTTGTCGGAAGAACCTGAAAAGCGATGAAATTACATTAGCACGGAATATTGCCTTTGTCATAACAAATATTGTTATTTTTATTCGTTCGTAGGCAAGATGACAGTGCATGCTGTAATCAGGTGGAGTTTCATTAATGACTCTGCCCTGGAGTGTAAATTTGGTGCTGTTCCTAAAACTATGGGGCACTTAATATCGTGTTCTGCGTGTCGTTTGTTCACTACAGGAACTGATAGACGCTACCGAAACACCTAAACTAGTAGCTCAATTCTAGGAAAAAGAATTTGGAAAATGGTAACACATCAAATCTTGTATATACGAGATAATACGGGATATAAGAGAAATAAATAGAGGCTTATCCTTCAGACTTAATAATAACCTGTATTGTTCCTCTTTAAAAACATAGCACATGAAAAACAACCTCTCACGATCCACCCACACAATATCTTACAATACTTATTCATACTTATTTACAACATGTTTGATACGCCAAAGAGAAAAGTTGTTGAAGAAAAAAATATTTTTGTCCACTCTCTGTCTCTTCTAGAACCCACTAGTTGTTTGTATTCAGGTAACTCACCACTTATGCTAAGTGACTTCTAGACGTTGCTTCGTATCACTTAAGGAACTCACAAACTGTGCAGCATGAAATAGCTGAAAACTATCCTCGCTGACGGCTTATGGCACTTTTGTTTTCATACGAGTACACTTGTTTTTAGTTTCGATACAAATGCCTACGGGTTTGTTTTCTTTACTTTTGTTTTTCTATTGTGAGTATTGAATTGTTTAGGTAGGGAGTAGGGTAGTTCGACAGTTCCTAGCTAGATAGGTAACTGCTCATTTTGACTCTTACCTATTTAAGGATTTACATTCGTAAAGTTGTTGAGCAGGAACTATCCTATTTGGAAAAACCTAATTACTTGAAAGGCAAAGTCAAAGTCAAAGATTTATTTGCCAATAAATATGGTTACAAAAGTTTTTATTCGAATGGTATAATATTAGCCTAACATATTCAATCATAAAATCATGACATACAAATTTTTGGTATAATGATAGTCATTTAAATTTAAACTGAAAGAATTCTTTTACATTATAGAAAGGATTATCAATTAACCATCTGTGTAAAGAAGCCCTTCTGAAGCGGACCATTGGAAGTTCTTTAATTTGGTTTGAATTCACATCTAACATTCAGACCAAACTTGTTACTGCAATTGAAAAGGAAGGTATAAAGGGAATCTGTAAAAGCTGACGAAAAACCTTTACAAGACACAATACACTACGGGAAGCGCCCTCGGACACAAGCGACGCAACTGAAACTAATCCTGGCAGGTCAATTACAAACACCAAAACCATTAATATCCGTACCATAATCAATAATTCAAATTATAAATTGAAACCCACCACTAAAATTAATAGTGTTATGTCCGCCACCCATGTCTAAGTGTTTGCACGGCGGCGTGGCCACCCTGCCAGCGTACACGTGGTGTCCACGAACAAGGGACACGACGGGACAACTAACAACATTCCGGATTAATCTTAGGCCGGATTTTAGACCAAGACAAATATGGCCGGCCCTCAACTAAATGGTTGGAAATTATTAAATTAAGGAGATATATGCGTTAAGGTTTAAACTTAAGGGGACCGAATTAGTGGAGCTTTGTGTACGTGTGTAGTGTGTGGGATAAGCCAAACAAATTGTTTACGTAGTGTTTTACTGAAGAACTTAGGTTTCACGATCGCTACTTTGTAAACTCGTACAAATTACTTCCTTAGCCTAAAACAAGTATATTTGGCTAAACTACGTTATAGATCAACATGAATCCCTCAAGACTGAAGAATATAGAAATCTAATAAACTGCTTATTGAATATTGCAACTTCCATAACTTTGAATTAACCTGAAGTAGGTACCAACTCACACAATGTTACAAACTCAAGACAAAGGAAACCAACAGTGTGCACACACAAGGTACAATATTCAGCGAACAATAAATACGAAACAATTCTAACGTTTTTAAACAAACATCAAACAACAGCCTGAGTCCTGAGACGTTTCGGACTATTTACATGTTGTAATTTTAATTAGGATTCCGTAGACCACAGGGCAAGACGGTCGGGTTCTGTGCCGGCACAATGGCGCCCTACGGGGCCCTCGAATAGTTGTACCTAATGTTAATTTAATCTAAGACGGCACAGTCCGCCGGCGAAAAGTTGTGACTTCGCCTTCTCGTGTTGTTGTTCATAGTGTTCGGATTAAGGGATCTGTTTTAGACGATTAATTCGTAACACACTGTATATTATTCATTCAAAGTTTTAGTAAAATTTTATTTTGTGACAGATACAAGGTGTAAAATGTATGAAAAAATAAATTAATTAATAAATATCGCTGGACATTAATACACAGCGCCACCCAGTGCCACACTAAGCAAAGCTTGTGTCGTGGACACCAGGTAGTTGATATACTACATATATACTTATTATACATATAAACAACATAAAACGTACCTACTAGCATCATAAGTTTATGAAAAATCAGTCTTAATTACCAAACCGACACATAGACACACCAAATTGTCACACCAGTGCAGTGTGACGATGGTTAATTTTATTTATCCGTAGTCACACCATCACTAGACTACTTAGTTATTTTTGGCATACGTAGCTGATAATGTTGACAGCCGTGAAACCAAAGACATCCATATCCCAATCAAATCAAATCCACACAGAACTATTTATCTCCAATCCAAGTCCCCCAATCCGCACACGGTGACCACCCACGTGTTAAGTCGCCGCTGTATAATTACGCCGAATAATTCACGGAGTCCACTTAACCGGACCTCTGACCCCCGGGCCCCGGGCCCCGGCCCTGGGCCCAACCTGTCGCCACCTTCCGCCTGCTTGACCGGCCCCACTAAGAAATTGCCAAGATTTCAATGTTTAAATTGAATACAGTCGCCAAATGTTTCATGTTTACATGCTTCAGCTTCAGGTAGATGTTTGGAGCCTTTGTGCTTGTTTGCTTCGTGTTGTGTGTGTGACCTATAAATTTAACTTATAAGTACCCACCAACTATCTACTGAGTTTTTTTCAAACAATATTATTCAGAATAATTCGAAACCAGGACAAAGTAGTTTTTCACAATGGTTTTGGAACTAAAATTAGCCAAGATTGTAACAAATCAAAAATATAACAATCTGATTCGTTCTATGTAGCTGCTTAAAACCGAGACAAAATAAATTCTGGAAAATACTAGAACGAAATAAATAACTTTCTTTCAACAAATAAATGGCTGCAAGCATGTCAAAATAGTCTACTCAACGCGCAATATGTATTGCCCCTGTCATCAAGTGCTATCAAATGTTTTACTAAAATTGATGACGTCTCGTGAAGAATTGCTCGAATATTGCACGATATAAAACAAGAGAATTTGAAGCAGAGAGGACACACAAAATATGTTTATAAGGAGCAGCACTTTGATTTATTACTATCCGTAGATGTGGAACTGGAACAAGACCAGTGGAAGGTGGGAGCGAAAGCGGGCTGGAACATCACAGAGAAAATATTATTTTAAAGGAGATATTTTCTTATTCAGAGATCAGGCCACCCACATCAATTGTAGCATTTAATAATGAAACGTAGATTGATTTCTTCCTTATAACATCTAGATTACAGTGGTTAAATTAGCTAAGCCTTGTCTAACCGGAATAATGCGAAAAATATGCAAAGACACTTACGAAAACCTAATAAACAGTAAAGTAAATGTCAAAAGCAAGAAGTTGTCTGTCAACCACTAAAAAACTAGATTTTTAACGTTCCGTGCCGCGTTGGTTGTTCAAACCATCTATGCGATTTTAGTGTAAACCTGTAAAAATAGCATTAAAATGCCCACAGTTTAATAATATTTATTTTTATATTCTATTCTGATTCTATTATAATTATAGCATATGATATATGTCAACAACTCAACATGCAATATATCTACAAGTCTCCCTCCGAGTGCAACGCAAAATGACAAAAGCCTTAACAGGAGCACCTAACACTTGTCACACCATAAAATTATCCTCAATCTTCAACCCCATGTGGAACAGTTTCTATGCAGAGATTAATCTGGTAAAAACCTTGGGGTTGGGCGCCATAAGTCATGGTTTGCGGTCGCACACCTTGCCGCATATTTATGTTGCTCCCTGGCGACGACGTGGCGACTAACCTACCGCTACAGGAGGAAGGGGAAGCCAGGATTTAAAATATGTATGAGTTTTATCTTCAAGTATTTAGGTGAAGAAACAGAGAAAAATGATTTCAGTTTCACTTTAGGATTCATGTAATCTCTTCCAGTTCTGATCTACTGATCTTAAGCCAATCAACTGACCACAAAATTGGTAACATGAGGACGAAAGAAATAAATAGAGAAAAAAGGAACTTCAAGATTTTTTTTAACTTGCAAGACCAACCCTTGCTCAGCAAGTGCCACAAACATTTAGTCCACTCAATACTTTACGAGTATATCCCTTTTAAATTACACTCAACTTAATGTATTCTTTAATAACTATAATAAAAGCATTAAGCGCCGCGCCCCACGTAATATTTTTTTAACAGCACACTTTTATGAAGAGCGGCGGCCATGCAAATGTCCCACCGTTCCTTACACCACTATTAAATATTATTTGTTGCTCAAATTAAAACATTAAAACAGAAATAAAAAGGTTTCTCTCCGAACAGACAATTGTGATGCAAAATACGTGGTGCTTACATTGCAAGCCAAAAAAACGGGCGCGCGAAAAATGTCCGCTTTCTTACGTCTTCACTAGTAATAAAAATGTAATGGGAGCTTTGTATCTTTTTGTTGTTATTAAAAATTCTGACTCCCTTTTAAATGGGAATGTTGGAGTATGATTCTTGAAGTTTTTCTTTGTAGATTTTTCCAATTGAATGCGTTGCGTTTCGTTAGTTATCTCTTGCCCTTAGTAACAACCTCTCAAAAGTAAAATCATGAGCGCTTTATATTCGGTATTTAATAAAAAGAATTAAAATCTATTGTTTCTGAATTACATTTTTTTACTAATTTAAATCTGTATTTCAAAAAGAGCCTACTGCAAAAAAGACTTTTCTTTTTATCTTTCCGGTTATTTCCAAGAGTGTTTGCAATTCAAAAATATGAAAATGACTCCAAAACAATAAACGGCAAGCATCGCCACGGCACGTAATCCAAGTTTTATAAAACACTTTTTTATTTGGAGTTAAGTGTTGTGCGGCTATAAAGGGCACGCCAAATGACGCAATATCGGGGCGGGGGCGCAGGGGCGCGGTGACGACGTTATTATTTATGTTAATTCCGAACGCTAAATGACGTCTTACGTGTTCCCGCCACCTTTTACTCACCCTGTATAGGGCTGCCGGTTGCATAGCAATAAAACCGAATTTATTGATGCTGGGTACAATTTTTGGGCGCAAGTGTAAGTTTGAAAATTATCTGTCACTCGTGTTTTTTACCCCTACATAAGGGATAGAAAAAGTGATATCAATGACGCTTTGTAGGTGCCCACTCTTCTTGAGTATTGTACTTATTTTCTTCTTGAAGACGCTTCAGTGAAATATTTGAGGCAATAATTGTTTCATTTAGACAATAGCATTCTTTGTGATTTCAGCAAAACAATATTCTTCTAGTATTTTTTTATTGCTGAACTCAGGATTATGTTAAGTGCACTAATTTCAATTGAGTACAAACTTGTCCAATCAGCGCACAAATCTTCGAAACAACAGTCGGCAGTCGGCATCCCTGGCACAGATCTCAGCTCCTCCCAGCGGCACACAACTTTTTCACAAGTCACCACGGTAATTGTGGCACTTTACATAATGTCTATTTTAGTACCGGGAGCATTTTTCAAAACGCGCGCCCCTAATGATTCGTGAAGCGCCTTGATGTCCCGTAATGCATCGGGCACCTCTCATTTAACGAACGTTTGCACGGCAAGAGATTTATTGCAAGCGCTAAGTGAACGCGATCGCCTTTCGACATCCACTACCATCCACATCGTGGATATTAGAGGGTAATGGCTGTACATTTAATTTTTGCGTAGGCAAATTTGCTTCGAATGCTGTCATAAAGCTGGTGATTTTTCTTCTTGACTCGTAAAAGGTTTTGAGATTCACGTGCGAGGGGGATCTTAAAGTGAACATTAACGGTTAACAAATCGAAACATCAATAGCACTTCACCAAGCAAGTTGAAATCGATGCTTAATCTTCTGGGACCAGTTCGACGATGCTTCCGTGTTTATTAGTGCGTATCTTATCTGGGGTCTTGCTTTCAGAAACACCTTTGTTCACAAGTGAACTAAGAAGGACAGTTTTAAAATAACAAGTTCCTAAACAAGCTTCCACCGCCGCAACTCCCGACTCCTTGTCTAAGCCAATTTCCGGCGCATACTACATCTTCGAACCTCAAATCCGGCGGAGTCAACGCTAACCCCACTTTAAGGTAGTTCCAAGTTCACCCAAAACATGTATTTATAATTTGAAAGCAAAAGAGGTGCGTTTTGGCCATAAATATCAGTTATGTTGAGTCCGGCGCGCGCGTCGGCTTAGGCCTCCCGACGGCGCGTATGACGCGAATTGTAAATGCGCAATTTACGAACTTCGTACTCCTCCGTACTTCTCCACAAGGAGATTTATGTGCGCTCGCGAAGGATTTCGCCGACACCTTGTCTTATCCGAGTGTCCTCGATAAGCCCAGTCTTCATTACGAGTTTTTGAGAGGTTTATTGTTGGGAAAACTTGTAGACGACTCCTTAGTGTTGCGGGAGAAGAGCGTCTTTGTTTGACAGTTGATCTCCTGCTGGAAATGAATACCAATTTCCAAGCCGGTTAACAAAAGACTTTCCTATCTACATGTTACAAATAGAAAAGAAACTCTTAAAGAAGTTTAAAAATAATGTCTTACATCCAACGCGTGCAAGTATGTCCAAATTTTGTGTAACCAAATCTTCAAAAGCTATTTTAACCCTGCCCTTGCGCATCCGTGGAAGGTGTATGATGTTAGCGCGGGCCATAAAAGTGGCGTAAACAGCCGGTTCCGGCTGCGTGCGCGCACCTGGCGGACAGAGGGTTTGTTTGTACGAACCGGAGTGTTTAGTGCGCACCGGAGGTGTGCCGTACGGTGCGGTGCGGCGCGGTGGCGGCACGGCCCGGCGTCGCGCTCTCATGTAAACACTTCTTAATGTGAGGACTTGCAACGTGGAATGACTTGCTTTAGTAGCTGTTTACATTTTACGATTCAGGTTAACTAATCGTTATTGAATACTGAGATGTTACGTTTCCTAGTTCATTCATCTTGATGGGTTACTGAAAACAACGACTTTTGCCTTTGTTTAAAAAATACTTTTAGTTTTTAGCAAAGCTGCAGGTAGTTTATTTTGTTTTTATTTTATTAATTCTAAGAAAAGTTACAGCTAATACATTCGAGTTAAAAAGTTATATATAGAAAAAAGCCAATTACAACTTTCCACTTATAAAATATAGGTGTAAACCTAGTAGAATGAATTCCTTAATTATTCTTCCATCTATTTATATATCGAGTTTCTTGGGAACCTAATCACCCGAGAAAAGCGTAGGTGGGGCTACGCTTAGTGACTCGTGTCTGTTAACAATAAGGAATACATCACGAAAACGACAATCAAAGTGTATTTCTAATGAAGAAAGATGACCTACATAGTCATCCCAAGTAAATAAATAAAACACAGCCAAGCAAAACGAGACATGTATCGACTTGTGTAGAATTGTCACAATATTTACCTCGGCGACAAAATGTGAGTTTTCCAAAAAAGCTACGCAAACAGTGTTCATAAACACGAGGGCGACCTTCCGTCACCTTGTCTGACTGTTTGTTTGTCCCGCCATGCTCGGGACAGGCTCGACCCTTCGCGGAACGACCGGTGAAAGCGGTACTTGTTTATATCTAGCATATGGTGCCAAAAAAGTTGGGTTTGGATGATGTTTGGGTTAAAAAGTATGAATGTTACAAATAAAACATTCAGGTTTGTTTATAATAAGATTCATAACTAAATATGAAAATATACAACAAGACATCCAGATTGGTTCGGAAATTGGATAGATATCATATATTATGATATCATAGAGAGCAGCGGCGGCCCAGTGGTGGCGGCCACGACTTACGAACAGCAAGTCGTTCGTGGGTTCGAACCCAGGCAAGCGCATTACTTTGTGCTATTTATTGCATCACCACTGCTCTCAAAAACGGTCAAGGAAAACATCGTGAGGAAACCGGCATGTCCTAGAACCAAAAATTCGAAGACATGTGACATCTACCAACACGCACTGGGCCCCCGTGGTGGTTTATATCCCATACGCAAAATACGGGCTTTGACGTGGAGTTGCGGACACCAGCCCGTTGTACACCTTGCCGTGTGTCAATTATAATATAATATTAATAATTATATGATAATGATATGATATTAATTAGATAGTTTGTCAGAGAGACGTTATCAAAGCCAAGTTGTAAGTCACTCTACTATTATAGACATGTGAAGAGCGTTACCACTGCATCATTTGATGCAGTATTACTCCCGACTTAAGATTGACTAGATTTATCAACCAAAGCCATATACCACGTTAAAACATCTCAATTTTCAGTCAGAAATATTCGTTTAGTTAAACTATAAAGGATGAAATAAAGACATGAATTTCAAACAATACCCACCGGCAGTAAAAAAAACATCTCTTAACAAAAAAGTTGATCTTATTCAAACGTCAGGCTGGAGCACCCAGGCGACACCACTAGTCTTTACATAATTCATAGGCACGAGGTACTGAGTGAAACAGTCCCCCGGTTATTAGATAAGTTGAACTGGTGGTTATGTTATTTCTGGAAGAATGAACGGACGGTACGGTAAAGAGACACAAAAACTGATTGTGGATCCGACTTCGAATGGTTTCACTCTATTTCCTTCTATAGATTTCTGAATGCGACTCTAATAATAAAGGAATTCATCGATACGACGAAGAAAAAGACGTCTTTACATTAAAAACACTTTATGTGAAAATTACAACAACTACATTCTAGCTATATCAAGACATGGTCTTAATTACCACACTATTATACTATACGCAAGTGGAACACTGTAAGGGCGAGACAAACTATAGTCAATCCGAGGCCACTTCCTTTGGCTTGCTTGCTCGAACAATAGGACTTCCTCAGTGAGGACTTGATTGATCCTTGCCAATATGCAAGTGGAGACGTACGAGGTAATACGTTTGACACTTGGAACGGTATATGCTTTAGATTTAACTTTAACCTAACTGAAAGTTTTATAGATTTTGTTTTATTCTTAATGGAAGACAAAAATCTTGTTCTTACTGATCACCTTAAAACACAACAGAAAACAACATACCTACTACCCTGTAAATTATTCAGCAGGCTAAAGAATGTTCAATATTCGGTAGTCAGAACAAATACCTCCCATACATCAATCTGAAGAGCCCACTGTTTGCAAAGCATCTCCCAATCAACAGCGATATAATCCCACATCCCACCGACATGGCGTGCATGGGAGTTCACGGAGCGATATATTATGCTGTCATCATATTTACATAGCATATTTTGCGGGCAAGCAATATGGCGCCCGGACTGTGTTGTCCGGCAGATAAATCAGCTATCGATAGAGAGGAGGCAGGCGGTATTGTTGTGGTTCGAATAAATTGAATCGTGTTTCAGGTGTATTGGTTACGTTTTATGGAATACTAGCAATAACAACTTAGGGTTTTTAATTTCTGAGGACATATGATAACGCCTCTAATCCCAGAGGATTAAGCAGAAGTGCATCTATTAGTGCAACCTACACCTACATTTCGACAGTTATTTTTAAGTCTCATGTCACAGGGGGTCAGCCTAGCTATCAACCGAGCACGAATCTAGGCTCAATGGTTACTACTGAAAAATACAATAACACATTAGGAGCCCATGTTCAATTGGTCAGCAATCGCGCTTGCGACCACTAGACTAACGAGGTAGTGTGAGGTATACCTATTTATTAAATCAGTATTAGGAATTGATTAGGAAGATGAGCAAGAATATCTCACGTCTTAGTTCGACAGCTATTCCATAGTGAGGCTTGTGATCGAGAACTAATACAGACTTTTTGAATTTGAATTTCACCTATCTGACTGAGACGTACCTTTTAATTTTTAAACAAAAAAGATAGGAGAAACGTATGGCTAGCTATTTGCTCACAAAAATAAACAACGATGTTCCTGACGATGTACCTACCTAGAACTTATCCCAACTCTATATATTTATGAAGTGTATCGGTATCGGATACACGAACGATATTATTGATGGCGTTGATTCTTTCAATCAAAAGTTTCCACAGTGCGGCGGCTCCCATTGTTTGCGCTATATTCTCCGATACTCGTAAGCACCTCCGCCCACTGCGCACGCGCACCGCGCAGATCACTCACGGGAATATAATGCAAGGTTTAGTTTATCATTTATTTTCAGCTTCCGTTGAGAAACCACAAAGAATTTTGTACTGACTCATGGTCTGTTAATTTGTTATGTTATTGTTGTGGAGTACACACGCTCCGTTATATCTAAGTCACAAAGTAGGTAAGAACTAATTTGTATTTCTGTCTCTGTAGGTATACCAAAGTTTATTGCGACTCATTTAGTATACTTACAGACTAACGTTATATTCCAGTTCGACGGAGTAAAGCTTAAAATAAATGACAATCTTATCTTAACCCAATAAAATCACGTTTAAACCACAAACACAAGTGGTACCAGAAATCAGAAACTTTTTTAAACGTTGAAAGTTGTGTGTGGCCACGAAAGTTGTGGCCGACAGTCGCAGCCGCCTTAGTTGCCGTCTGCACGACTTGCTCTCAATTAAAATTATTTCATCCCGGCTGAACCCGGCGAGGACTCTCCAGCCTCCGCGATACTCCACGACAGACAGACTAAAATTATGAAAAACTTTTACAAGTTGTCATCATTTTTTTAGGCCTAAGATGGCGCTTTGTGGTCTTGACAAGGTGGAATACATCGTAAAGCAAATTAAAATAAAATCTTAATTGTCAAAAAACATCTATTTTTATAACTCCTCTATGTATAACAACGCCTACGCAACAATATGAAGCCATCTATTCATAGCAGTAATCGGCTAAAATTAGAAAGCTATCGGAAAATAATGTCATAGAACACGGTTTGAGAAAGCATTACAAGATGAAGTAGAATTTAACAAACTAGATGTTATGGTCGGAAATTATCTAGCGCAAACATTTACAATTTAGCATAAGATACTCGGGAATAGTTTAGTTTCCCAATAGAGAAATAACTTCGGAATCGTATTTCAGTATTTCCGAAGATTATCTCTTGCATTCAAAAGTACTGTTACAATTTGATTAAATAAACACATATCTATCTGAGAGCGCCATCTTACCCCACGAAGCTGTCGGTCAAGCCAATTAGCGCGCCAATTGAAGAGCCTGCTTTGATCTGCTTTGCTCAGCCACGCGTGACGTAGTGACTGCTCCTGCCTGCTACCTGGTGATGATGAGGCTAATTATACAGCAGAGGGTTGCCAGAGGTGACCACTTGAAGACTCGAGGAGACCTTTTTGTTTGGGTTTCACTGAAATTAAAGAGGATTATTGAATGAAAGGGGATTTCGGAAGTGCTTGCTCCAGTGCAGCCATGCACGAAAATCTTTCAGTCTTTGATCCACCCGACGTATTACGTCCTTATCATTTGAATATAGAGCCAAATAAATTGTAACTTAAAGTAATAAAAATGTGTAGTTTTGACAATTACAGGCATCTTGCTGGACTAATGTAAATATTAACGAAGTTCTGTCTACATTAAGCAGTTTACATTTAACTTGCCCCTTAAGAGCGAACCCTCAAACGACGCGGCAGGCCTTTCCGACCAAAGACATCGTTCGTGACACAGTGCGGAAGTGCGCAAGCCGCGCGGTCAGCTTCCGGCCCTTTGACCTGTCTTTGTGCCCGCTCGCTCTAATTACAACATTACTGCAAACCGGCACCACATCTTACATACCACACCAATCTTATGAGTATTCAAATAAGGCATATTTTCTGTTGTTTTAGGTCCGAGGTTGTGTTTCGCCCGGGGTAGTATGACCCTCGCGTTACGCGCAGGATATCGCCTAAGACGGACCAGTTTTAGGTGACATCAACATGGGAGTGAGGACGACGAACTGGACAGTGTGAGTTAATCATGAGTTTATTTTAATTACATAAACATTATGAAGGAACTTTGTGCATTCTCCATTGTAAGCAGCACTGAGTACTACTATGATGGAGATTTTCTGCAATGTATGCTACTTCTTCCTTTGAAGGTTGAAGAATAGTAATATGCTGGATCTTCTAAAAATACTTGATGACACATACCTAACAGATGTTATGTGTTGTTACTGTAAAATTACAAATGATTCACATTACTATTTACATATATAAACTTCCGTTATCTAACGCAAAAAGTAAGGTACTCTCCTTCAAGTTGTTATTTTACCTGATCATTATAAATACTTTAATATTTTAATAAAAAAAAAAGTTATTTACTAAAAATAAAAATAATCATCACAACAGGTCTACCTCATTCATGGATTTCTCCATTTTTTTTTCAGAATCTACACCGGAAACAAACAATACGTGTCGCATGTCTACAGGCTGTGGGCGGCCGGAAGTGACGTGCGCGCCAGGTCCCGCAGACCACTTCCGGCGCTTTGACAAACAGCCCCCAAGGTCGGTGATGGAGGGTTAAAAGGCCCACGACAATGGGCCCTTCGTGCGGAAAGATTTTCAAAACCTGTGCTGTTTTTGTGACTTGGAGCTCAATAAAGATCTGTGTCGACTCAATATGGGTTCATTATTTATTTTCTTTAGCTACATTTAGTGTGGTACACTTTATGAAAACTACATACATAATATTTTTGACATTAGCAACAATGTTAGAGTGTAAAGTGTTTACCAATTTCTGATGAAATAAGTAGGCTGACAACATTACAGTCAATTGCTAAGAATAGTTACAAGAGTACAACAAGGGCAGCTCAAATTAACGACTGCACCTTACTACCTCTATGAACACGAGCATCTCCTGCAACTAGCAAGCACTTATTACACCCAGCCTGAAGACGCTGACATTAAAACTGTGTAAACAGTCGCCCAACCCTTCACCCACCTACCCTGGTAACACTGGCCGGTGTAAATTTGACACTAATTCGCGCCACGGCTGCCCCGCACCGACTTATGGACTATTAAGGAATTGTTCTCACTCGGACCTCAGGGAGGCACTGTACCCCTACAGAGCGGGGGTGAGGGATGCGGGGCTCCAGGGGACGGTTATTTGCGTAAAGTTTCAAGCGCCGTGTGTGCCGCCATCCTTAAGGGGATTGCTGAATTATATACAGGCTGAGTTTGATGTTTATTTGGAGTGGACTTCGGTTGTTTTGTTTTGAGTTTACGTTTTACATTTTGTCGTTAATGATAAATAGATAAATTAATAATAATATGTCTTGACTGACCTTTAGAGTTTCCATCAAAACTTGCCGTCAAAACTTGTGCTGATTAGAGGTGGCGCTGCAAAAGTCTACCTGGGAGAATACAGGGGAGGCAATGATCCAGTAGTGAAAGAGCTTCAGAGTTTATAAAAAAACTTCAACGCTCATTTTCTCCCTACTCTTGACAATTCATCTTAGCACTTGTTCTGCATAAACCAAAATTGACCTTACTTATTTATTCGCTGTTTGACGAGACACTTGAACCCACTTCTAGAGCCCCCTGTGCACATATCAAGTTATACTAGATTTGCAGTAACATCGGTAAGTCAGGGCCGGCCGAGGTGTTTAAACCCCGCGGTTCGTCTTAGGTGCGCGAGTGACCACCCCCTCCCCCTCTCGCTTGACGCCCCCCGCCACCCCCGCCTCCCTACTTGACAGTAATCAACAAATCCCAACACAAATATCGTACGGCTGGCTTTTGAGAGAAGTTTTATGTTTGTCGAATTGAATTATAAGGTGAAAATGTGTGTCTTGACTTAAGAATAAGGAAGTTACTTTTAATTTATAAAATGGTCGTTGTTGAACCATTACAGATTTTCATAAGATAAGTGGTCAATACTGGTATTCTGCTGCATCCGGTTAGACTGGAAGCCGACCCCTTGGGAAAAGGTTAGGCAGGTGATGAAGTGGTCAATTATTGCGGTAGTATACAATCATTGCCTCATTTTAACATAGCTGATACTTTGAAAGAACTTGTCCTTATATCAATTTACAATCAAGAACGTACAGAACGTGCAACGTGAAAAGGTTAGTAAAAAACTAAATATCTAATCAAAACAACACGGCAATATCCCAACAACAGATCCAGACACAACAAATCCTATAAAACAATAACATCGATCGGATCTCGAATTAATTCTCACCTCAATACTGAACTCGGGCGAGAGCTCAAGCGTCCAATAATAGTAGCGCCAAATCCTAGGGGCTGGTAAAATCCGCGTAGTTTACGATGCGCGGGATTAACAGCGAGTTGCCGACGCAAATAGATCGCACAGTTGCCGCTAAGTTCTACTTCAGAAGTGGTTGCGGGCCCGCAACTATCCGCTGTGTTTGCCCTTTGACCGGCACACGCACTGGGCTGAAAACGCTGCGGTTGGAACGCGCTAAAGCCAGATTTAGACGAAGCCAGTAACGCTGGCCCCTGTTCAGACAAGCCAGCGCTGGCCTGGCCGGTGTTGTTTAGATGAGGCCAATGGATTTATTTAATCCCTTGATTATTCATGTGGTGTGCACACGTTTTGATACACGGGTAAGCGCTAGCGACAGGGGCGATGCGTCTACACGCATCCTCACGCTGGCATGGGGTTTGCGGGGCACGCGGGCGGAGGTCCCACCAGTGCTGGCAGCCAGCGCTGGCTTGTCTTGAAAACTGTTGATACGAGGCCAATAACGAGCTAGCGCTGCCCTGGCAGCCAACACTGGCTAAACCTTATAAGTCTAAGAAATAGTTGAGATAAGACACAAATAAGAAAGATAGTTTAATACCTAGTGGGATTACCTAAACTATCATAACTTAGTACTGGGTAAACTAAATATGGTAAACCCTATTACCAGTAACCCAGATGTTTTCAAAGACAATTCTATTCTGTTTCGGGTTTTTATTCATTAACTCACAAAAATAAAGGAAATTCAAATAATTGTTTTTAATGCAACGTGGGATGATGTGTCATTATGTGTAAATGCCGTAGTATGTGTGTATTGTGTTATTAGTTAATTTTATAAGGAAAACTCCGTGTAAAATTACTTACTAATATTTAATTTTACATTTCTGTTTCGTAACATGTTATTGAATTTATATAATGATTGTGCAAAATGATCGGGAGTCCCTGAAATGTAATGATTGTGTGAGGCGCGCGGTCTGTTGAGGAAAGTCGGGGATGCCCCATTAATGCAGTTTACTCACAAAGCATAACGCTTTATTTTATTGTCATACACAAATGCTTACATTTATAATTATTAGTAGGTAAGTGGCGTTTGGCAGGTATAGTCACGCTAATAATTGTCTTGTTTGAAGAGTGCATTAGATGCAGACTAAGCAAAAATAAAATCATATGCGAGACTCGAACTAGATGAACACCAGGCAACATCTTATTTATGTCATTCACCTATAAAAATATTCAAAATGCTGATACGTCAGAGAGATCACAACACTTAAGACGCTGAGTTTCCACCACCGAGTGCGTTCGAAGGAGCCAGCAAACTTAGGTAAGTTCAGTTTCTATTTCCAAAGCATCGGTGTATAGCAAGTTACAAGGAGAGCCCGGCCGAGAGGCCTGCTCCTATCAACTAATCGTACGCAAATAGATACAGTGGTTTAGCCTGTGCGATCATTGTTCGAACATTTACATTCAATTTAAAGTTGCCTGTACGGTTTCAGAATTCTATTAGGGGTTGTGGATGTATCTATAAGTAGTTGTTTGATAGTTAAGATTTGTCGCCCTTTCTTAGTGTGGATGAACGTTGGTATATTCTCAAAGAATACAATTATGTAACATCAACCTGTGTTTTGCAATCATCCCATGTTCAACTACCTCATTTGAGACGACTGTTGTGTTGACTGTATCAACATTTCATATCGTTATCACAAACATACAGTTTGATTTTGGTCCACAAACAAAAAAATAAATTTCAGCATTGATGCCTTTATTTGGTAATCCTTTAATATTATTGACAACACATATCTTAACTATTTTTTTCATAAAAAATTTTTTCTTAATACAAAATGTTGTCATAATATCTACATTCTTCACTGCAATGAATTCTTCTTTATGAACTTATCTGATGTGGCAAGGAGCGTGTCAAAGATTTCGACTATTTCCAAGGATATCGCGTGTTTGCCACAATCCTTTCATGGTAGACCAGTGCTGGAGCTATACTAACTGGAATTGCTGATTCTATCTAATGATAACATTAAATTTCAATACCAAAATAATTGAAAGATCCAGCTCTTATATGTGAGATGTGAGTGTGTATGCGTGTGTGTGTGTGTGTGTGACTGAAGAGAATTTAATTAATCCTCCAAGTTACGGGCGGACGGTCACAGTAACCACCTTTGTACGGAACCAAATGTTGAGTCGTAAGATTTGAGGGGCTTCTAATAGCCAAGTATGGGCAAGCGGCTACCTTTGTTGATAGCCCAGAGAACACGGTTCACTGTTGGGGTGGGGAAATAGTTGCCAAATTGATATAACCGGGTAGTGATAGCAATTACCTTTGTAAGGGTATTTGTATGAAAGTTACTTCCACCTGTCCGACTGTTGCCCGGTTTCCGAGTTCCTCACATCAATAATTTATTCCGCATAGTCATCTTTAACATATGTAACACAATATGAGTGACATTAAAAGCGGATATGAACAATTAGTCGAAGGTGTCACATATCTGTGTCGAAGGTGTTTACATAGCTCTGTGTAAACATACCTAGTGATTGATAATGTAGGGAGTCAAGTTCATGAGGTTTGTATTTACTTAAACTTTACTTAATTAGTAAGAATATATAGGGAAGTGGACTTTCTTACTACACTTAAGGAAAAGTAAACCTTAATTTTTACTGGCACAAAAAAAACAGTGAATGCACACAGTGAAGACAGGAGGAAAGAATAAGTTCAGTGGAAATCCCAAATCATTTTATGGGTAGGTTATTACGAGCCGTAAGTACACTTCTATATTACATTGTAACGAGTGGTTACCTACTTATAGGGAAAATAATAATTACGCTCGCCATGGCAAACCCTTTTGTTTGCTTGCAGCAGACAGCACGACGCTAGCCAGAACGCGTTCTTAGTCACTTTTACCACAAAACCTTGGCCTCTTTGAGAGCAACCTACAAGCGGATGCTTTTCATGAGTATTATTATTCCTTTGCTAGCCATCAATATTCCTCTGCTTAGGAAAGACTCTCTATTTCCTTTCACATAGTCTTTTCCTGCTCCATTTTGAATCAATCTTGGTCTTCTCGTCACCTCTTCCTGGGCCGGTCTCGGCAGCGCCAACCGTGCTCAGGCACCCATAGTGTTGAGACAGTTCCTAGGAGTCGCTAAACATTAGTATAGGTAATTAATGTTGTTATATTATTTGGCAAGTAAAATAAATATGAAACACAATGATGATGCCATGGTAGACCACGAACGTTTTTTTTGGTTCATAACTGGTTTGCACGCATTAATAGCTTGTTTTTATTTTTTTAAACCAAAAATAATGGTTGAAATTAATATCGTCATAACCAGTCGGTAGGTACCTAGGTAAGATCCAGTGCAACAAAAACACAATGACAGGAAGAATATGTGTCTCACGACCTGGTGATAGGTCTTTTCACAAGCAAGCAGGTCCGCTCACCCTCAATGCGTTAATCTCGTATGTGGGTACTGGCAGTCGATCCAATTGATTAGTGAGCGGCTCCAACTTAGATTGGACGTATTCATACCAGTCCAAACTTTGCCGTCAGGGTGACTGGCAAAAGGCTTAGCTAAGATTCCTAATTGATGAAAACATATTTTGAGATGTTGCAATTAATATGAATATAGTAAATAGCTACATTTCATTAATATGTATGCAACGTGAAATACAATTTCATGTCCCTTACTTTTTCACCCTTATCTAAGGGTGAAACCAGACCGCAGTGATAGATTTTTGTTTACGGTGGAAGAACAAATTGTATCTCCGTCGTATCTTGTAATGACATCCACCATCCATCACACATTCATCCATCCATCGTAAATTAAATAACAATATTATAAAATAAGAGTTCAACCGAAACAGTCAATGTTTGTTTGACTATAGATTTTTATTTGATGTGATATGTTTTATGCATAAAAAACATGTTTTTTTTAAATAATTATACATTCGTCATGAAGGCACACGTTCGTTCAGCTTTCGTAATAGTTTTTCTCCAAATGAAAAAGTAAATACAAGCAAATTGAAAGTACCTATTGATACATTATCGCTATTTAATCCTTTTTCTCCTCGGCTACAGCCAAAAATAAAATCATTTTCCGACTGAAAACACTGCTGAAAATAGATTTCGGTCCAACGACTATAATAATTATAATGCTTTGTTTATTGTCAGTCTGTAGTTAAGTAGGTACCAGTATTTAGGTAAGTACTCTTAATTAACTCGAAGTCTCCTAATTGCGGAAAACATACGAAAGATGTCACGTGATGGAAAATACGTCGAATAATGAGTAATATTACTTAAGTGAGTAGGCACATCATTGTAACTGATAATGAGTTTTAATTAGCTACAAAATACTGTTGTTTTTCAGTCATCTCGAACTGAGGCCTCGTCCACACAGCTCCGCGCCACGTGACGCTGTAAAAGTAGCGTAAAATCTTAGCTTTATGCGCCACCCAGCGTGGGCCTGGGTTTGTCAATCCCGCAGCACAGGGTTCGCGTTTGTGCAGGTATTCATTACCTATTTCAGGATATATTCCGTTTTACACGGGGATGTCCTGCACCGCTACATCAGAACGCGCGCACGCGGCACAGTGTGAACGACGCCTTGTGATGTGATGTAATTGATATCTTCATGCGTACGATGAAACTTATAGAAACAATCATTTAAATGGAATTAACATTAGGTTGTTATGTAAAACAAATCATTTTACTTTTCGATTTTACGAAATCGTCAAAAACAATTTGTGATGCCGTTAATAGTTTGGTTTATTATGAAGACCTAATTAGAAAATGTAAGGAAATAAACAAAGTGGGTCTCGTGGAAGGTTTTGGATTGTTGTTTGCAATTTATGTATTTTATACCTATATGTATCTGATAATATAATGATTATTATAAATATATACTAAAAAAAGATAGACCTAGGTACCTAAGTAGGTAAGAGCTGGTAAGCAAGTACGTCTTATTAAAAAGAATCGGCGCTACAACAGACCGTCTATAACAGAGTATGTCTCGGTTTAGTGTACTTGGCAATAATGCACAATCGTTTAATGACAAAACCTTGTTTTAACGAATGATCTAACCACATTGGGCGGCGGGCGCCGGTGAGCGGCGGCGGCGTGCGCAGGCGCCGGTGACTCAGGAGACACACAAGTGTCCTTTGTCCAAAGTGGCATTACACGGGACACTTCGCGAACTAATCTAAGCAGAAGTATTTTTAAAACTTTTGTAATATCTGTGTTTGGACTTCTTCTACCGCAAAAAGTTAAAAAGCAGCTTTTTTATAATCCATCTTCTTACTTTTATATCAGATTAAAAAGTTTCACTATGTGAACACAGAGTACTCCTCCACGAGGGAGGGAGTGCCATATATTTCATGGTGTGTATGGAAGTATAGTAAAAGACTAGGTATAATCTAGATATCTAGATATCTAGATATCTAGATTAAAGAGGCCTGCCTTTTAAAAACCTTGTATGTGAATAAAATCTTACCAAGTTTCTGCCTGCTTGCAGATTGCAATATCTAACATCCCTATTTTGATTTGTTGGTACACAACGCTTTACTCGTCTTCACAGATATTAGTAATTGACTTATAAATAAATATATGTCTCTGCATAAACAGCCAATCAATCTCCGTTTGGCCCATTACATTACTCACTGTGGATCACCAGTAGGTGTAGATGTC
The DNA here is from genome assembly GCA_916618015.1 of Xestia c-nigrum. Lineage (NCBI taxonomy): Eukaryota > Metazoa > Arthropoda > Insecta > Lepidoptera > Noctuidae > Xestia > Xestia c-nigrum. The sequence goes on from OU745250.1 coordinate 26,214,668, forward strand.
TAGGTAGGAACCCATCTCCAAGCAAACCGCGATTGTTTCAATTGTATGTGAATGCTTAATCATTCCATTTTTGTAAGGACACCTCATCGAGCAGAGCTATAAATAATTGCGGTTTAGAAACGAGGTAAAAAATAAACAAAGTCCTTTTTCAGAAGCACGAAGAATATAATCCAAGGGTTATTGTTCTGTTTTTCTTTAACTTACCTACTTCCAAGTATATTAATCATCGTCATTATGAACACAGTCCGTACATGCAGCGTCCAGACTTACCAAAAGTATTAATAAGGCGACTCATACATACATCTGCTATCATACATGACAACACTTAAGCAACACTACACACGTTTTAACCGCTAACTACCAGTTGACACAGAATAAGAAGAAATGCAGAAAATCAACGATTACACAAGCCGGGTAAATGAAAGCTCACAAAAGCTTACTCAAATTGTCACACTTATATTGAGTAAAGAAACAGGTGACCATTCCTAACCCTGGACAGTCAGACCCGGATTAAAACCACCTACCAAAGACGGACTAGGTAGCTTCTGTCGCGTAAATTGATCTTATTACTACAATCATTATCAAAGGAAACAGGGTCAACAGTGACTGCTGATACAAATTATTCTTTTGGATTGGAAACAGTGTGTGAACCTTACTCTTAGTTTTGTAAAGTTCTGTCGACCATTGTATGTGCGAGCTTCCTTCTACATTGTACAGAGTGATCCTTCTGCATCCATCTGTTCAGTACGTGTACCTACATGATGTAGAGGTAATTAAAAAGTATGTGCGCCAATAAGAGTGTGTACGACACATGCGCGCCGTTCTCACGAGTGAGCTGCAATGAGCAGGCAGCGGTTGATTAGCGCAGATGAGACACTCGTTTGAAGTTTACCTGTACTGTTCGAACTTATTTTTCAGTTCCAAAAGCTTCCTATTTTAGGCTGATCGTGATCAATGACTATTTAACTAGATTGAACAGCAGAACTGTACCTGCTACGTTTCACCGTCACAGTTGACATTTCCATGAACGGATTTCATAGCACTGTCTAGGTTCCTTAGAAGACTTATTTAGCTTTATAGGAGTTTGGAAATTACTCCAAAAGAACATTCTACTGTAACAACAAGATAGAGATACTTTCACATTGAATAATATGACTTATTTCAAGGTGTCCAAGACCAACTCTGTAAAGCTATCTTCATGGGACCGACATCACAATCGCGAAGATAAATTGTTGGATTGACATTAGCTACCGCAAAGATTTATGTCAATATCAAACCTGTTGCAAGTCGTTGTGGAGATACCGTGCAGGGCGAGTGGTGCCATGTAGTCTGTGTCGGGGTGGATAGATAGATAGATAGATAGATAAATAATTTATTTAGTGCACACAAAAGACAAAGCACAGCACCCAGAAATACAATTAAATGAAGCAGTTCACTTAAAACAAAAGAAAAACATATTTACAAAATAAGTATAGTAACATTATGACAAATGTTACGTTAAGCTAACTATCGCATCGCATCGCTTGCACTGTACCCAGCGCGGTTGCGCAAATGGACCGCCCGGCAACGCAACGTCAGCTCTTCACGGCGACATCTTCTCACGGTCACCTCACCGAATTTAGGAACACCTGTGTGATCCCCATTATGAATCAAACCTCGATCATGGTCACTTGTATAATTTAATTTTAATTTTTAATGTAAAGTTTTATCTAATTAAATCTTCGTCTCCAAAACTATCTTTTTCTTGCGACTCGCCTGTAGAAATCGTAATTGGCGCAGCCGACAGGACACTTGTAAAAACTAGACCATCATAGACAAGTCACCGAACCTACATTGATTTCTGCAGTGAGTGATCTGAACATTGATTGTGCAGGAGAAAGATACTGGAGCATTATGCAGTAAGTACTTTGAATCTTTCTTAGTCCTTGCTTTCCTACATTAGTCCTTCCTAGTATATTATATATCTATTTTAAGTGTGTCGTTTTAATATTTCGCGAGTGATTTTTTGGTGTTAGTTTAACGTATAGCCGTAAAGATTTTCCATCCGGGAGAATCACGGAATAATAGGTTAGCTAGTGATAGGAATAGGAATAGAGATAGATCGATAGATCAACGCAGGGATCTAGGAGATATTTTAGAGGATAGTGAATTAGACTCCAATTTGGATGAAAATATGGCAAATAATAATAGTAATCCACTAGATTTAATCTATAGGTCACTTAGACTTGTTCCAGATTTTGATGGAAATTTGGATTACACAGATGCATTGCACTATTATCAGGCTATTAAATCCCTGCAAGATAATGAAAATAGAATAGCTTCAGAACTTAATGCACACGTTAGTTTATCAAAATACTGGATAACTGAACATTCAAAAATTTTGGATAATATAATAGATAATCAGAACAAGATAGAACTGTTAGTAAAAAAGATTAGTGAAACAGAAGCTACCGGAGAAAATGATTTAATTAAATATGCTCATCTTTTCCAAGTTTTTACTATTCTTAGCGATAACATAGATTATATATCGCAAGAACGTAATAAATTAGAAAATGTTCTTGCATTTATAAGAATATCTACTGCTCATCACGCAGTTGTAGATTTAATTACTATTAAGGATATAATTAAAAACTTAACTAGAATATATAACAAATTTAGACGTAAGGGAAATATATGATATAATCAGACTAGGCTCCTACTATATGGGAAATAAAATAGTTATAGTATATAAAATTCCGATCCTCATCCCCTTAACCTATGATTTTTATAAATTACTAGCTGACTCGCGCAACTTCGTCTGCGTCTCATAATTTGAGATTTCAACTATCCTATCTCTCAAGTTGGATCGAACTGCACATGGTGTGCGAATTTTATTATAATCGGTTAAGTGGTTTAGGAGTCCATTGAGGACAAACATTGTGACACGAGATTTATATATATTAAGATGTATGATTCCTAATAAATTAAATCAAGTCCTATCACCCCCACATCCTTTTCTTGCCTTACATAAGAAAGACTTCAAGTATATAGAGACAGAATGTCCGAAGACGAGCAAATGGTATCTATGCAACGAGTTGAAAACTATGCACTATCAAACAGCACCAGATTGTATCCAGAATTTGATCACCACTCAACAACGAACAACTTCATGCAGTCCTAAGACAGTATCCCTGAAGAAACCTGCATATGAAGAGCTCGATGACAGACACTACGGTATCAGCTTTCCCACGCCTACGAAAGTACATCTATCCTGCGGACGTGACCTGTATGACACCTTAAAAGGCAGCTACCTCGCTATAATACCTCAGAGATGCTCTCTTGAAACACCGCACTTCAAGATCTACAACTTCAAGGACCGCCTCAAGGGACAAGCGTTGAAAATCATCGATATCCCAGCCGATAATTTGACTTTTTGGCAGCAGACGACATCTTCAGCCTAACCTTCTAACCTAACCTTTAAGTTAAACTCAATCAAGTTGGACCATTTACACGAGACTAGTAGGAAATTGTCCATGCAGTCACCAATAACCCTGGTTGAAGACAGCAACTCCAGTGTATATCACACCACTATACCGATGTACGTGATAGTGATCATCGTCTGCGCAGTCGTCGGTGTCCTGCTCTATCGAAAATACATTCTACGAGGAAAAGCAATGATAACACCTGCTGAACCTGCAAGCAACCAGATGGAACTTCAAAGAGTCTTCACTGTACCAGCTACCAGAGTAGACACAAATCAACCTCCAGCTCAATTTACGACTTCTGTCTTCAATAGTCGCTGTTCTACGGGGGGAGGTGTTACGTTTAGCTAACTATCGCATCGCATCGCTTGCACTGTACCCAGCGCGGTTGCGCAAATGGACCGCCCGGCAACGCAACGTCAGCTCTTCACGGCGACATCTTCTCACGGTCACCTCACCGAATTTAGGAACACCTGTGTGATCCCCATTATGAATCAAACCTCGATCATGGTCACTTGTATAATTTAATTTTAATTTTTAATGTAAAGTTTTATCTAATTAAATCTTCGTCTCCAAAACTATCTTTTTCTTGCGACTCGCCTGTAGAAATCGTAATTCAAACTTCAAATAAAAAAATAAAAAAAAAACAAAGAGGGTATGCAAGGTGCGGTGTGCGTCTCAAGGTTACACCAAATGGGAGTGGTGGAGTGTCTCATCTTCACATTCTGGCCATGCTGTGCACTCTGTGGTGTGGTATCGAGGCCGCACGGCGCACATGCGTCGCCGCCTGTGAATCACATCACACGCTCATTAGCTCTAGGTGCCTCACAGCTGGAATACACAGATCAGCTTACACAAGTATCTAACCGAAGGTATGCATTTGTAAGTATGGTGTCTGTTGAGGCTGTCAAACTGTACAAGAGTGGTGGAACTACTTCACTTATAGCCTTGTTTGCGGTAAAGTATGACCGCTTTGATAAAGGAAAGTAATGTAAGTCGGTTCTGTTCTGTCGAATGCCCCTAATTGGCTTCTAATAATATATCCTTTTTGGTTTGACTTTGAATAACAAGTTAAGTATAGGCTGAGGTTTAAAGCTGGAGAGCCGGTTTGGTTTACCATCGTGGTCAAACGATTAGTCAGCTAGACTCGGCATTACTGGCCAAGGAGTTGTTTAGAGAGGAACAGAGAAATTAAATATGAATAGACGCTGTTTACAGCTTGTAACAAAATAGTTACGAGTTTTAATCAAATAATTTAGGCCAAACACAATTTCACGCTATCCTTCCAATTGAAAAAAGTCATCGGTCATTGCATTCCGGGCGGGCGTACGTTCACACACACACACACACACACACACACACACAGGCGGCCATGTTAATGATCTAAACACGGCCGCATTAGATGCTAAGCAATAAAGACGGGACACAAACACGCGAGCCATTAGGATGACACCCACTTGAGCTGGACTCAATTGTGATGACGAGCGTGCACCTTGCGATGTTGATAGATGGAGAATGTAGAGAGTGTTGTACGGTATTGAGGGGGACACTAGACACATAGAATTTATGGGAAAGGATACTTCAGAACAAGCCTTTGACATCCGTATCCCTATGTCCTAATACAGAATATACCGGTTAGGTATAGTATAATTTCTGTCAATAAATACCAATAAGATTTCCTAAGCTTTTTTGTTTAGTTTCATGCCCGTTCTTCTCCGTTGTGATCTACGCGTTGAAATGGGGAACTACAGTACTTTCAGTTTTTATGACTTGTGATTGAGACTGTTGCTACATTTCATTGTTGTCTTTTTTTTTTAAACACATTTTGTACATCAAACTAAGTAACTTTACGCAAAAATTATTGCAAAATCACGTTTTACGGTAAACCTCAATAAACCGAACTCAAAACATTATGCTAATGGATGTATTGAGTAGTACGGGGGTGGTGGTGTTTAAAAATCGAACATTAAAGACATATTTTGACAATCCAAAAGTGCCTGTAACTGGCCTACCTGAAGTAAATACTTTGATTTTGATTAATTTCGATTATTTTTAATTAGATTGCTACTAGTGTTTTTGTTATCCGGTAATAGTCACCAATTATGCATTCGTGGAACAGTCTAATTAAACTGGAGTTCTCGGATTAATCCCGAAGTCTACTCAACTGAGCGAAATCAAACATGTTGAATTTGAACACTCCTCATCTATTAATATCTAACACAAAACAAACACACATAGCTGTACCTACTAATGACACAGTGTATCATAAGGAGTGACTCACTAGTACTCCTGTTTTCGCGGACCACAGCTATCGTAAGACAGAGTGGACAACGCACTTTGAACGAACTATAATAAAAACATAATTATTGAATATAAATAGTTTTAATACAGGGATTTATATATAATTAGTAGTTTAATAATCAAAGGGCAATGAGTGTACTTTTGAATAATATGAGGTGGTATTACCTAAATAGCGAAATTTGTTTCTCATATCAAAATCGAAAATAAATTGTATTTAGATGAAACCTCTTACCGTTTAAAGCACGTCGTAACTTGAAAGCTCTCCACCTAACTTATGTTAAGCTTTCACAAAAGTGGAAATTATACACGTTAAATAAACGCGTGTACACATCGCGGGGATCTTAACAAATTCGATTTTAATCCTCCGGAAAAGAAAATACCATTACGTAAACTTAGATATCTATTTATGTAAATCTTTCCGCAGAAGCCATGACTCAAACAACGGGAAAATATGAATAGTTGATAGACAACCGGCCATAACTGCATGCTCACATATTATATGTTAATATTATGATCTCATATCCCCCATACCAGGTCACGTAGGTTCATGTTTGTTAACGTTACGATTACGTGATGACGTGCTCAGTAAAAACCTCTCGCCGTAGAAGGACGTTAAACAACAGAAGAGTATGCGAGTTTGCTCACGTGCATCTGTTTAGGAGAACTGCACTAGTTGGGTTTATGATCTCACCGTGTGATAAGACACGGTACGTCAGAAAGTTTTCTGACGGTAGAACTTATACTTGTAGGGAATACACAGTCTAAGGGCATCGTGATGGCATACATTCATTAGTCGCCGGTTTTTAAGTAAATCAGCTATACCTACAAAAGTACAATACCAACACGGTCAAAATATGTATGAATATCAGCTGCTTCTTTAAGTAGCATTATATGGAGTTTCTTGCCGGTTCTTCTCTATGGAAACGACCAACGCGAACCGTGCAGCTTTTTCGACGTTTTATAGGTGCCCTACTAGGCCTATGTGAAATTAAATATTTTGATTGTGAGCTACTAAATTCTACAATCCCGTACGTAGAGAATCCATCATACAAATTGGGTATCCAACTGTGAATTATGTATTAAATATTTTAAGAGATTTTATAAATCTTGTAAGAGTCCAGTCACCCCGATCAGTCGATCGTCACTCACTGGACGCCTGTCGGAGGAAATCGCCGGCGCGCAGACCGCGACGAAGGTGATGTGACGATCTGATCTCGTTCGCGTGGCTTTGGAAGGAGAAAGGGGAGGCATTTGCCCAGCAGTGGGAAAAACCAAACGAAAAAAGCTAACATTACCAGAATAATTAAAGGCGTTCGGGCGTTTTGGTCCTCATGACCAATGGACTTGAATCGTTCATCGGTGGATAGGTCTTAACAAGAGGAAAAAAAGTTATTATTGGTTTACATTTGGATATATTGTCCGATACCAGATATCGGCTTATAAAGTATGTGTGTATGTGTTTTTCAGTATCACGAATAGTGACGCCAAAATTCAATAAAATACGTATTGTGTAGTGACTACTAAGCTGGAATGTTTAGTTTAGGTTTTTTAGGAACTTAGGTCGTGAATGGGTGACCGCCAATACATACAGAGTTTCCTCCGTGCCTCGTAAAGCACGTTAAGCTGTTGGTCCCGGCCGTCATTTGTAGATCTTTGACAGTTGCTACAGGTAGTCAGTGGCCCAAAAAGTTTCACAACTAGTCTTACCAAGAGGTATCGTATTTACCCAGTACTAGCGCGTTCGAGTTCCACGCGCGTCTCAAAGAGATGCCAGAAAAAATAAAGGGGTCCGCGAGGGCCGGTCCCTGCCGGGGCTGTTTAAAAGAGATACACAATGGGCTTAGAAGGAACGCGAATGAGTTTTAGTCAGTAAAAGTCTGACACCCCCTTCCGCTCGGGAAGGAGATATCAGGTCAAGCGCCAAACCCATTCGTACTCTATGAGAATATTCCTTTTATCGATATACTATTTATATCTATTGGGTCCAGGACCAGAGTCCATATATTTGTGCCCATTGTCCTTTCACACTGTTCAACATAACATCACACCTGTAATCATCGAGGGGTAAGACAGAGGTGTACGTACGTAATACTACACCCACATTTCGTCAGTCATGTTACACTGTTTGCTTATTTCTATTTATTCTGGTTTATTTCGGTATATTTACTTACCTACAGTCCTACATAAATATAAAAGCACCAATTATACTGTGAACAATAAGTGTAAAATAACACAATAACAAAAACAAATTAAATAGGTAGGTAGGTATCTATCAATCAGGGGAATTACTTTTCCCTGCTATAAAGACACTAGAATCCATTCTACCATACTGAGCAGTACAAAGCGATTAATGCGAAAGTAACTTTGTTTCTTTGTCTGTTTGTCTGTTACTTCTTCTCACCGTATAACGGCTAAAGGGCTTTCGATAACATTTGACCCACAGATAAACAATTACTTTGAAAAAGACTACTTTTTCACCAGTAGTACCGAACTACATTCTCGAGACATAATTCTCACATTCCACGTAGAGAGAAGCCAGTAAAGTATCATGTAACACTGCCTTTATCTCTTGCGGCAAAAATCTAAAAAAGAATAAAGAAAGTCGAAGATATTCGTCTCATCCAGCTAAATTCCCAGCTCGTGACGGTTCTACTCCAAACAAAGCCACAAATGATTGAGCGTCGTCTCCGCATCAGTTAGCTGTTAGGTGGAAGACAATCAGCGGGGCAGGGGTCAAGCGAGCCGGCGTCGCATACCGGTCAATTCCTCCAATTGGCGCGCGCAGACGTGGGAACGGCGCGCGCGCATGATTCACCTCCTTACACATGTATGTACTTACGCACTATTTATGGCTGTAGCTGCAGATTAGGCTGGCGAAGGTTCACAAAGGGCCATATGTATCTGCGTCTGGAAATTCCGCAAAATAAATATTCTTACTAAATTACTTTTCTCACTATTGAGTTTTTAAACTGACTTACTTACACTATCAGTCAGTTAAGTAGATAGCCTTTTCCAACCTACTTAAATACATGCCTGTACACTACAAACATCATGTAATTTCTCTTTGAGCGACCAACTAGTTCAGACTTCGCAACAATCTTAATTAGAAATAACAACCATAGAAAGAAGTTTTGGCCATCCAAAATTCAATTACTACCAATTTTATTATTTTAACCAACTTCATTCTAGCACTAAAACATCCATATAATACGTCAAACCCTAGATGTTTAGTACCATACCATGTTTAAGGGGATTACAGGAGCTAAATTAGCAATTCTATTTGTGATAGTTCAAACTTCGTGTGAAATACTGTTAGAATAAAGTTCTAATCAGCTTGCACTACAAAGTGGTAGTTACGTCCAATGCGGGCCAAATAGTGCGAAATGAGTGGTTTCGATAGATTTACAAAAAATCTATTGATTTGACTAAAACATAAAACACTAGGATGCTAATTATGTTGTTTGTAGAAATATTTGCCAACAAAGTAGGTATGGTAAGAAATTTTTCAGAAGTAACGTGATTTTTTTAATGAGTAAAATTAATTTTATAGTGTTTTCAAAACTCTATCATACTATAAAACATATGAATACGGGTATTTATCGCGAATTTACCTTTAATTTAATCCCGACGTTTCGACCGGATTGCACCAGCCGTGGTCGCGAGGAGACTGAAGTATTGGAGGTACCGCGACAGCAGCTACTTCATACTAATATAATATCCTGATGAATATATATATTTTTTTTTTAAGTTTTGTTTATTGCAGTGAATCATACCTTCAGGCATTATAAAACTCGCGTTTAGCTCCTTTAGTCGCCTTAACAACAACTAACTATATGTTTTGTGTAGCGTAGAGTAGAAAGAGTTAAAGTAAGAGTTAGAGTTAAGGTATCTGCCTGGTTTTTCACAGTGGCTAATTAAGTATTCCGGTAGTCATTACTAGCTTCAGTTGACACTCTATTTTTAAACCAAACCTTATTTTGAGTAAGAAGTACTTTTTGAGCAGTTTTATTACTTAGTATATCTATTTATAATTTTGCTATTTATAATTACTGAAGCAGTGACGATACCAACAGTAAGTACCTTAAGTCAGGTCATGTAGTTTATTAATAACGTTTGTTTCATAGTGCACCAGCGGCCAGTACCTACCGAGATAAACAGAATTATAACAATGCGGTAATAGAAACATTGTGGTATTTCAGTTTTGTGCTAATAATGTAATTAAATGTTATCAGTGAGTCCGTAATCACACTGATAACAGCAGGCAGCTGCCGAAACTAAATAAATGTTAACGAGTAATTAGATACACACAGGAAAAGGTAAAATATGTTATTACAAAATAATATAACTATAACTTGCTAGATCTATCTAACTATGGAAACTAACGAAAAATAAAAGGTAAATTAGTAGTTAATAATAAACGTTTCCTGCCTATTTTAGGTATAGGAAGACATTATCTACATTTTATAGGAACCAAACACAATATTATTAATTTAATAAGCGTAGTTGTTACATTCTACTACCATAATTTAAGTTAAGTCAATCACGTAATGTTGCTAATAGATTCTTCAACATTTGGTCCAACACAATGAAACACAATACTTTTAATACAAACATAAGCGGATTTATTGCTCAAATAGGCTCTCTTCAAACAAATGAGAGCGATCCCCTCAGGAAGTTCGCTAAAAAATTCAAACAAATAGTCCGCGCGAGCCTCGGCAATCAGGCAGGTATTCCCGACAAATTGGCCTTAATAAAATACTCCTTCTAATTAACGAGCCACCCCCACTTTCCCCTCGCATAGAACAGAGTGTTACAGAAGACTCAAACGAAGAAAACTTGAATGCATACAATTACACAGTACAAAAAACTTCGATTACAAATAAAACCACTGTGGCTCCTGCTTTGCTTTTGCAGAAATACATAATTGTATGGTGTGGTGTGGTGCCAGTTTCAGAGCATTTGAAATTACCTTTTCTCTATTCTATTTATTTAGATCTCCAATATAAATCACGGTTATATTTCGTTTTCATTCAAATCAATGGCATTCTATAAAGTTTACAAGAAATATTACTCAAGCGATAATTGAATAGATAAGTCACCTACATGCATCTATGACGCACATGGTATACCTTCTGACTTCCTCACGATACGACATCTTCTACGGCTTCTGACTCCCCAGCTCAGCGGAGCCCGGCGGAGGACAAAGCTAAGGGAAAAATAACAAGAAACGCCTTCTCAGATGGGAAGTGATCTGCTCCTAATTGTGCTGTGTCCGGGTTGAGGCCTGATGCTTTACAACAGATTCTACATAATTATATTGTTCTACAGATTGAAGTTCGTAATAGAAGTTGTTTTCTTTGTGATTTGATTTTTATATGTGTGAGTGATAAAGATTACTTCAATTGAATCCTGTACTGTACCAAGGGGTATCTACCGAGTGCTAACTGTGTTGTGGAGGACAGATAGGCAGTCGCTCCATGTAAAGTACTGGTATTCAGATGCATCCGGTTATACTGGATGACAATCCCAACATAGGCTATGCAGATGATGAATCGAATACTGTTCTGTGATTAAAATTAAAAGTTGCTTTCTTAAGTTTGACTCTTTTTCCAGTAAGATGTACATGCTATGTACATTATCACCAGACCAAAATGAGGATGCCCAAAATCGAAATTGATCGATTGTCAAAATCAAAATATTTTATTTTACATAGGCCTAAATAAAACCGTCGGAAAAGATGCATGGTTGGCGTTTCGACTCCATGGAGAAGACAAGCAAGAAATTCCTTGGTTTCTCTTTTCTCAAATCATTTGGTATTACAATATTATTATGTTGCAACTTTAGCACTTTAGTATAGGAAAGGACAGCGTAGGTCCGACAATAGGTCGTTGCTTACTAAACAAAAAACGTAAAACAAGATAAATATTAAACAAAAGTTTACAAAGCCTACAATGTGTGGCTTCGATATCCCTTAACTTATGTCTAATAAGGAAGCTGTAACATTATTTTTCTTAAGTATATCAAGCATGAGAGCAGAGGTATCAGATAATTATCCGCCGGTGCGTCCTTGCATGTCCGTGTCCGTGTCCCTCGAGCGACATACATCACACGAACTGACTGATAACTGTTCTTAGTGAAGATAGCGTGCAACACAGAGGCGGAGAGCGTATAGTTTGAAGCGATAAGTATAAAATAGTAAATCAAATCTGCTGTGATTTTGACGAAGAAACTTTGATACAAGACTCTTTTTTAGGGTTCCGTACCTCAAAAGGTAAAAACGGAACCCTTATAGGATCACTTTGTTGTCCGTCTGTCTGTCTGTCTGTCAAGACCTTTTTTCTCAGGAACGCGTGGAGGTATCAAGCTGAAATTCATATCAAATACTCAAGTCTATGGTCTCTTGGAGCTGTGAAAAAATCAAACTTCTAAGTCAACGCGATCAAAAGATACTCCCGTTTATGCCGCAAATTTTCGACACTCGCAAGGGAATCAAAACCTACAGGGTACTTCCCGTGAACTCAGAATCTTGAAATTTGGTACGAAGCAACGTCTTATAACACAGATAAAGGAAAAATTGCGAAAAGCATAAATTTTTAGTTACATCATATAATAAAAATATTTTTAATAATTTTAAACTTATTACCCCTTTACTCATGAACGCGTAGTGGTATTATATTGAAATTCTTAACAAATACTCAAGTCTATAATATCTTTAAGCTGTAACAAAATCAAACTTCTACGTCAACGCAATCAAAAGATACAGCAATTAAAGCCGCATATTTTGAAACTCGCAACTACTCGCAAGGGAATCAAAACCTAAAGGATACTTCCAGACGACCTGGAATCTTGAAATTTGGCATGAAGCAACGTTATAAAGTACACATATAGGAAAAATTCCGAAAATCTTAAAAATACCATAACTTTTACTTATATACCTACAGGTTTGTACGGAACCCTCGGTGCGCGAGTCTGACTCGCACTTGGCCGGTTTTTTGTTAGTATAAGTTTGAAAGTACATACCATATTAACCATAACAACGTTCAATTAGGAAATCTACAAAAAAAAAACACTTTAATTGTAAAACCTTATCAATGCTTGTAACTATCCACCGTTTGCCTCATTTCATATCCTATACTGATTATGTTTTTTAGTGGAAAATGTACGCATAGCTACAGGAATAAGCATCAGTTAAATGATCTTCCTGTCTCGCTATCTAGATCCTCATGCCAATTATACTCTATAAATAGCAGAGAAACTAGAGGAAATTGATATTGGACCTGAATGTGGTTGATAATAATGAGTAGTGACGTCAACAGCGTGCTAAAAGGCAAAGACAAGGAAAAAAACAAGCATGGTCTAATAACTACCTTGATAATGTTACCGGTAATTTTGGAAAAAACAATGTCTATAAAAGGCAGTTTTCGAAATAACATTATATGTAGTATAAGGTAGTTCTCTTTTCCGCTGTCCTCTTGTTAAAAACCTGTAGGTGAAATATAATGGCAATCCCCGAAAATTAAAACACAACTACACCGTAGTACCCTGTACCAGCAGTGCAAGTACGTAGGATTCGATAAGATAAATTTGACAGTTGTTTTGACTCCATAAAAACTCATTTTATCGAGAATAACAGATAACTTTAAATTATCGATTCTGCACCTAAACAAATGTCCTACAAAACCGGCGAAAATGAGCCTTTTCGTAACTATTTTGATCTTCAGTCCCCGGTACAGTCAGCTCCTTTTACAAGGATACATCTTGTTGATTTAAGTGTCCTTGTACTCCTTGTGGTAAGGTTTGTTTCGGGAGAACTCAATTTAGAATTAGAACAGAAAGTCCCTAAGTACCTGGAGAACATAATCATTACGAAGAATATGTTGGTGCCGCTAAAATTATCTTTTTGGGTGAATACCCAACAAAAATCTAGGCTTGTATAAATTCAAGGTGGTATGTTTTTATACCTACTTTCCCCGCCTACTCTTCTGCTTTGCGTCTCTCTGGTTAGGCCAAAGGGTCTTCGGAAAAACTTCCTCTTTACCTTCCACTGAAACTAGTAAATAGTAGGATTAACTGTTCGCATAAATCACGGCGACCACCGGCCGGTGATACACATCGGGACTGAACCTGCACTCCGACAGTCACTTGATAACTGAGCCTATCTGATTCAAAGTTTTCTTATTAGTGGCGCTGCGATTGCCGACGAGATTTTAATAGTTAATTGCTGGTTGTAATGTGTGGGTAGGTAGATGAGAGAGACTGACTTCCTTTTTGTTTGATGGTAAACAATCTAAATATACACCTGATGAAAAGTAGTTGTTCCCTTTGGGTCCCACCGAAGACAAATAGTGTATGATCGAATTGTCAACGGTTCCTTTATGACACTCTTTAAATTGAAATAAAGCTAGGCTAGTTATAAGTAGATATAGGTATAATGTCGTATAGGGTAATAGGTATCTCTCCTTCTTCTTTCTTCTTCTCTTCTTCTTCTCTCTTCTCTCTCTTCTCTTCTCTGTCTTTGATAATTCGAACCAATCTGACGAGTGCACGAAGCTGATGCATTTATTAAACTATAACAATTCCAAAAATATTTCAATATCAACACTAAAACTTATTGACGTGATGCCAGTCACGTAGGTAATAGTGCTTTTATAACAACCACTTAATAAAGTACTCCAACATTATGAAAATATAAACACTACAAGCAATAAAATAGTTTACTAAGAATTGGAGTGAAACCGCTTTTGCGTGGAGAGACGATTGACGCGTCATAAACATGCACTTGATTCGCAACACATCCATCTGAGCATTAGATTAGAGCGCTATGTTATACATACCTTATAGTTTGGTTAGTTTTAGTGCTCCGTCATACCTTTTTTTAAATGGAGTCCACATACAGCAATATTTTAATCAATAATGTAATGATAATAGTATGATATTTGTAATAGTAATGACATGAGTAATTTAATGATACTAATTTATATTTTCCTTTAATACTAACATATGTTTTTAATTGCTGATGATTTAAAAATATTATAATAATAAACTTAAAAATGGATCAAAATAAGAGTAATAATAATTATATTAATAATTTCAAATGTTTGCATGCCGATTGGTAAAATGTGGCTGAGCTAAATTTAATCTTAAGAACTATTATGTATTACCCATATTTGCAAAATAAAATTCTATTCTATTCTATAATATTAAGTACCTACCTACATCTTTGATTGGATGCCGCAATACGTTGTTGAGATAATACGCTTGGATAATGGACTTGGTGGACAATCCACCAAGTCCAAAAACGGGTTCATAACAAACAATCGTTACCTGTTCGGGGTCAATCATCATCATCATTTCGTCCACTGCTGGACATAGGCCTCCCCCAAGTGTCGGGTCAATCATCGAACAATAATGATCACGTCAGCGTGCTTTCAATATTTTTTGTATAATAAGTAAAAACTGTCAGTACGTCTCGGACAGCATATCAGGCGGGAATCAATCTCATCTCCTTTACCTCATTAGTTTGAATAGTTATCCCATTCGTAACTAATTCGTAAGTACTAAAATATTGTTATTTTGATAATCTTTAATCTTAGTTTATCTTTATCTCACTCCAATCCCAAACATTACCTACAGGGTATAACCCCCATCATCACGAAACGTCAACCAAACATTATGTACATCAAACTAAGTATCTTTACGCAAAAATTATAGCTGGGATACAACCGTTTTTTTTGGGTGAAAAACAAGTTTTGTGGTAGAACTCAATGCAATGCACTTAAAACTTTGTGCTGATGGATGGATTGAATAGGAATAGTACGGGGGTCGTAGAGGTGATGAAAGTAAAAAGTTTATAACAGAACCTCGTATTTGAATAAAAACTTGCCTTTCGGTGTCGTTAAGAAGTTTTTACATCCTTTATATTTTCATAACCACCTAGTTTTAATAACCTCATTAATTATCACATCTCTAAAATCCTCCAAACCTGTTGGAAAAGTACCAGGGCGCTAATAAAATTATGGAGCTGTCAACTTACCTCGGCGGCCGTCAAGTATCGTATAATCTGTGGAGGAACTCATAATATGTCCACACATACCTGACCTGTTGGAAAAGTACCAGGGTGTAATAAAGTCGTGGAGCTGTCGGCTTACCTCGGCGGCCGTCATGTGCGGTCGTCATCTGCGGCGGAGCTCATATGTCCGCGCAGCGCTCTATAAATCACTCCCCAACTTCAGTATTGCGCTCGATATGAAAACTGCAACGAGATTCAAGAGACACACTAGGAGAAACACCTCATAATTTATCGTAACTTAGAGCAGGGTTCCATCTATCTGGCAGAATCTTGTTGCTCCGAAATTCATTTAGCATAACACACTTGGCATAATTTTCTTTAAACGAATATATTAAAGGCATATTTTTTTTTAAATATACTTATTGTTTGGGTGAATGTGTGTATGACCGAATTTCGAATGGCATACTTTTAGATGGCAGTTTTTTATTTGGCATAATTACCTTTGGCATTGTTCAAATTTCGCATAATTTCGTTTAGAATAATGTTTATTTAGAACGACGATTATTTGATATAATTTCACTTGGCATACTATGAAGATTGCAGAATTTCACTTGGAATAATTTTATTTGGCAGTATTGCCATTTTTTAATGCCACAAAATAGCATTTTAACCTTAATTTAAAATTAAAATATTATCTTAAAAAGTCAATATGTTGTGCTAGAAAAGTTAGTGACAGAAACGAATCGCTCCAAAACCGACTCCACGTAGTCTTGTCTGCCCTACCCCTAGAGTGTAATTTAAAATCGCGTAGGCGCGGAGGGGCGAGGCGGGCCGCGAGCTGAGGAGCAGGTGGTTTTAACACTCGCCGCCGCGGCTGAGGCTGGCCGGCTAAGCCGGCCAGCAAGCCGAAGCTGCGGTGGTGAGCGTTGAAACACATCTGCGACGAGAAGCTCGCGTGGGACCGCCGGGGCCCCGCAGCGCCGGAGCCGTGACAGAAACCATGCCTGCTGCATGTTGCATTCTCGTTTGCTGCATGCTTGCTGCATGCTTGCTGCATGCTTACTGCATGCTTGCTGCATACTTGCTGCATGCTTACTGCATGCTTACTGCATGCTCATTGCATGCATGGTATATGCGGGTTTGCATGTTTGCTGCATGCTTGCTGCACGTTTGATGCATGCTTGCTGCAGGCTTGCTGCATGCTTGCTGTATGCTTACTGCATGCATGGTGTATGCAGGTTTGCATGTTTGCTGCATGCTTACTGCATGCATGGTGTATGTTTGTTTGCATGTCTGCCTGCTTCTTACAGGAAAATAAAAACCACATGATCTCAATCTACTGTTTTAATAAAAGAAAGAAAGAAAATTATGTTTATTTAGCCGTTAAACCCAAAGTATTATGATTTTCACCTGCAGGCCACGAGTGCCATACGCTCGAAAAACATAAAGAAACACATAATATCGTCGAAAGATTTTGCACTAGTACCAACTAAGTAAAATTATTGTATATTTTATTAAATTAATAACACTGGTATAATTGAATAACGTATAAAATTTATAAAATATATTCATAAATACATGCAAAAATTACAAAATAGGGAAATGGATAAAATTCATAACAGTAATAAAATTAGTGACGTAAATATACTAAGAAAAAACAATAAAATTGTACAAAATTAATAACATTGGTAAAAGTGATTAACTAATAAGTTATGCCATTCAATGACTATTGATATGAAATTTATGCCAATAGATGATTCTAACCCTAAACTTTCTGCGATAGGATGGTTCAACGTTTAATGTTTATGCATATGAAATTTATGCAAAACGATGATACTGACCTCCAACTATCTGCGACAAGATGGTTCGACTTTTAATTTTTATGCATATGAAACTTATGCCTTTAGATGATTCTGACTTACAAAATTATGAGTTTGAATGTATGATAAATGCGTGTCTGCCAAACGATTTTCTGCGAAATGAAGTTTATGCTATCCGCTGTTATGCAAAGTAATAATATGGCATAAAAAGTTCTGCTATAAAGGGTGGACCCCTTAGAGCAAGGCCACGGAAGGACTCTTAATAATGCTAAAGGAATCCTAATAGGTCTGGCTAGCCACCGCTTATCGAATATCACGATTAAAGAAATAAAGTCAGACGATAAATGATAAAGCTCCTCCTACTTATTGTGTAAATTAAGATTTATGGCAATGTCAACAGGGCAGGCTTATCTAAAATCAAAGCGACTAATTAAACCCATTATATAGAAATAAGTAAGAAGTTTTTTGTTCCGTAGTTGATCTTGCAGGGCAAAAGATATGTATATTACGCATCATCGGGATTTTTGACCACCTTATTGATTACTCAATACATTTCTTTCTATTCAAGTTGCTCATCTAAAATATAATCGTCATCATTGAAAACTTTTGCACCCATTACACCACCGTCCGAAAGCAGTTATCAGTGCGCTGCGATTTTACTGCGGTTTGATTGCGTGCGGCGGGCGGCTGGCGGCTATTCGCACTTACACTCGATTCCTTTATATTAAGCCATTTCACATTGCATGCAACTCGCCACGTTGCGCCAACGCGAGCTAAATTGTAGACTTGCAAGATGAACTTATTGCATTGGACATCATATTTTTGTAAAAAGATTTTTTGATAGGAGATTTCGAAATATAACTCAAGTTTTAGCTATTTGAATAACTACATTTCATTTAAGTGGTATATTAACTTTATAACTGAATCAGGGACATTTAATTAACAATACACATTGAATTATAGGCCTGTTGCACTATTACCAATAATTTCAAAAATTTTCGAAAAGTATCTTTCTGGCGAACTTAATTCATATCTAGAAAAAAATAAAATTTTGTGTAATGAACAAAAGGGCTTTCGACAAAATAAAACCACGAATATGGCCATTTATGAATTTATCAAAAATGTTATGGGCCACGTTGACAAAACAGTTCCAGTTTGTGCAATTTATTGCGATATGTCACAGGCTTTTGATTATGTAGATCATAATATACTAATCAGTAAACTTGATGCATACGGCATAAGAGGCAATGTTTTAGATTTAATTAGATCATACTTAACGAATCGACAACAGATGACAGTAGTTACTAAAGTGAATCCTAAAACAAAAAAAGAGGAAACATTCAGCTCCGTGAGGAGAAACGTCACATACGGTGTTCCTCAAGGCAGTGTCCTAGGGCCGCCGTTGTTTATTATCTATATCAACGACTTGCCAAAGGCAACGACTCAACCTATGACATTATTTGCTGATGATAGTACAGTTTCAATTGCATGTAAGGACATTAATAACTATAAATCTGACATAAATAATACACTGACATCTATAATTTCTTGGCTTGACAATAATAATTTAAAAATAAATTTATCTAAAACAAATATAATGCACTTTGGACAAAGATTGCATAATCCTTTAAATGTAAATTTGATTCACGATAATTACACTATAAATGAAGTATCTAATGTCCGTTTTCTCGGCTTAATTATAGACAGCAAACTAAACTGGAAAGAACACATTGACGCACTATGTAAAAAAATCAGCAGTCAGGCATATGCTTTGTACCAACTTGCTCCATCTATCAACACTAATGTCTTACTATCGGCTTATTATGGACTTGTTGAATCTGTACTAAGATATGGCATTATCTTCTGGGGCAACTCAACAAATACTGATATGGCATTTAAAATGCAAAAGCGATGCATACGTGCTATGTTCGGTATCCAAAGTACTGACAGTTGTAAACCACTTTTCATGAAGCATAAAATCCTCACACTGCCGTCACTTTACATTTTGGAAATCGCCATATTTGTAAGAAATAACCCTCATTTGTTTCCTCGAATATCGGACCTTGTTATACGAAATCGCAGGGATAATAGTAAACTTCGTGTTCAGCCAGCTAAGACAGCACTACTGTATAAAAGCGTTGTATGCAGAGCACCAATAATATATAACAATATGCCTACCTGTGTAAAAAAACTAAATACAGACCAATTTAAGAAAACATTGAAAAAAATACTGACAGGAAAAGCCTACTATGATGTCAATGAATTTTTAAATGACAAATCGCTCTGACATATTGACTGAATCTATTATATTTTATTTTGAATCGCACGAATATGTACAAACTGTTAATTTTATTTTTTTTTTTCATTCAATATCAATAATCTTAATTTTTTAGAATAGGTATATATAATAGGACTTTGTATCTTTTTTTCTGAAATCTTATGGTCTTCTGACCTAATTTGTACACCAACCATGGTCAAACATGTTGTGCCAAAGAATATCCTGTAACACCTATAATAAGCATCATTCCATGATTATTATCTACACATGTTTTTGCAAATAAATGAATCTTTATCTTTAATAAATTAAGTTCGAAGAAACAAAAAGCGTGACAATATTCCTCGAGTGATAGCTCAGTGCGTTAATCTCTCTCACGATAATAAACCTTCTCTTAGTGGTACTGTTACAGGCTAAACAGATGGACGTTTCATGATATTATACCTAATCTCATTGCATGTTCAAACATCGATCAAGCTAAAACATTTTTCCTTTACATTGTATAGCAGACATTTTGGACAGCGATCGAGAGTTATCAATAATAGGACACGATGTTAACACAAAGCGAGGGGAGAGTGGGCCGAGTGGCGCTGTGAAAGGAGGTGAGATTAATTACTGAGCAATCGAAACCGACGCGGGGAGAGTGGGCCGCCGCGGTAATATGCTACTATTTGCATAGTAGGTGCCAGGCATCTGTGCACACGGATGGATGAAAAAATTATAACATTTTTTTTATTTTTTTTCATGCATTCAAGTGGTATTATAAAATCTACGGCCATCGATCGAAAGAAAAAGTAGAAGTTGAACTTTTTGTGGGTGACTTTAGATCGGTTAGTAATTGTGGTATATTGGAAACTATGTAGACAGCTGTCTCTATGATAACCCGCTAGAGGCCTTATAGTGAAATGTCATGTAAACTGTCTGCCACAATTTTATCATCATCTACTTAGCCTTTTCCCAACTATGTTGGGGTCGGCTTCCAGTCTATCCAGATACAGCTAAATACCAACACTTTACATGGGACTACTTTTATAGCGACTGCCTATCTGACCTTCACACATCCTAGGTAATATGATACCCTTTGGTAAGACTGACCACAATTAAATAAATGATTACACGAATTAAGGGGCCGGCGGAGCATGCGTATTTCATACAAACGTAATACCAAAATAATTTGTTAATCAAACATATACTTTAGGTAGTGTGTATTTATTTTGATTGGATTACAGAATATCTATGTTCCCAAATATATATTTTGAAAGGACATTGATACAAAGACGAGATATGAGGAATTTAAAATTTCTATAGAAAACTTATTTTGCTCATAACTCTTGTTTCAATCGGTGTACATTCAAAATATGTATTTGAGAACCTAGATATTATGTAATACAATCGAAATAAATACAAACTTTCTTAAGAATATGTTTGGTGTACGAATTATTTTGGTATTACGGTTGTATGAACGACGCACGCTTCGCCGGCCCCTTAACAATTTTTTTTGTAATGTTTTAAAGAAACATACAGCATAACAGGAAATAAATAAAATAAAACTAATTACATTATCACAAACCAACATAAGGAGACAAATGGTAATTAACCGAATACAAAATATCAATAACTTTCGAAAATGTCCTCCTTTTTCTTTGTTTATAATAAATATTGTCGGCATAATAAATACATATGCTGCAACCTCCCATAACGACTTGATAGATCCACCTGCACGGCGCCGGATGGTCGCTCCCTGCTGCCCTCTGGTGGCGCGTCCACATTAATTACTGTCCGCTCCAGGTACATGACGGACAAACTCGGAGGGACGCACAGAAGGACAGCTCCTTCCAACGACTATCAATCACAAAGGAAATAGAGGGGAACCACACATTCATCTCCACAACTTTAGCTTTATTTACCTGTAAGCCACGTGTCAAAAAGCCCTGACTTCTGACAGATTCCGGGAGTTACATCAAATTGTACTCAACATTTTAGCCGAACACTGCAATGTAAAAAATTAAATTTAAAAAACCCGAATGCGTAAAAATTACTATTAATTTTAAATAAAAACGGGACAGAAAAAAATCAAGAACAAATAATAAATTCTAATGCGGAACATATTGACTGCAACAGTCGGGCCCTGATATAATTAAAATAATTGTATTTAATAAAGGAATTTGAAATGGATTAAAGGGAATAATACTTGTTGGAGGTCAAATAGCTCCAATTACAATACCTATTTGATGTTCTGATTTTAGTCTAGATTATTTTATCGCTGTGTCGCTTATCGCGCTTTAAAACGGTCATAAGTGGGACATTACAGAGCATGAAGGAAAAGATCATTGTCATCCAGTAGCTCCTCGATCAAGTGAAGCTTCTGTACTAGTAAATTCGGTGCCACACTATAAGCCAGTGACGTCCTGATTTAGTGTCGTGTGCTGACTGCGGCCGATAGGCACCAGGTAGCGTCGGTAACGTCGGCTCGTGATTAGACAATGACGGACGGCATTCGTCTGCTGATTGTAATTTACCGTGTTGGGACATACGCTGCGCTCGGTGATGAACTGGATGTCTAGCGTATTGAGTTACTGGCTCAATTGCACATTATATCTGAAACAAAATCTTTTCATTGTCACTTTTCAATAATACTGTCGATAAACTTACTGGATTGAATTAAAGGTACACTTACGCCGCATGCGAAGCGTGATCTTTCTATTGATGGTGAAATGAATCAAGTCTATAACCTGGCAAATATCTCAAGATTCCAAATACAGAATGAAGTTAAATTTATCTAGAGCAGATTACCAAAATCAAAACGTGTGCAATATCAATTACTGCCCACCGATCACTAGCCCCCTCCCGAGCCCGCCACCGACGTCGGACCACGTCATGACATCACCGACTCAGCAAAAAGGCAGTCGCCTCAATTTAGGCGCACGTTATATTAATTACGGCCGGTGATGCTCTAAGTAATGACCCTTGTATATTTGACAGCCGACGCCGACAGGTACCGTCCAGGATGTACAACTGTGGGAAGTGCTATGAGGAGCTTGCTCAGCATTATTCTGGATAAAGGAATAACCAAATGATTAGATGTACCTTTCATACAGAGTGTTCTAACAAATGTTTCTGACAAAGACGTTGGATGCACGGGCAACTAGAAACTGATGGTAGGTCTGGCTGGCCCCATAAGCTTATGGGATTAAAACACTTAGATATCATATCACACCTAAGCTTGTTGTCTCGGGAAACCCTTTTAAGCCACCGTAACGTGGCTTGTCTACCTAAATCATACAATCATTAGAGAGAAGAGTTCAAACACAATTTCATGGAACTAAAAAGAATCCCGAGCATACGATATTTCAGTCCCAAAATCTTTTGTGTTAAAGAAAATAAAACTCTTCCAGAATCTGTAGATCATCTCACAAGCGGTGGAGGTGTATGTAGGTGTGCGAGTAGCGGCCGGCGGCGGCGGCCTGACGAACTGGCGGCCGGTGGACTGGCGGACTGGCGGACTGGCGGCCATTAGCGAGATATGAAAGAACAGGTCAGCGCGGCCCTAATCGACGCCGCAATCCATCACCCACGTGAATAGGTGAACCCGTACCGACAGCAACGCATGCTGAGGTGTGTGTTTATTGGAATTTATTTGTGGACTTCTTCTTCCCTCGTACCCAAATATGCCACACAGCATGGTGGTAGATGAGAGCTCCCCAAGTATGTGGTACCACCACTTGCGGAGGCTTCTTTTACTTAAAAAAAAGAGATGGTGGAAAATTACTGTAATCTAGAGGTAGTACAATTTTGCTTGAGATCAACTGGAAAAATATTAGAAGAGCTTCATGACATAGCGGATAAATGGAAGCAGATACCTACTATGTGTAATATTATATATTTTATTTTCTTTTATATTGTTTTGTCAACTGTCCTGGATCGTGTTATGTTAATAAAGAAGATTTGTTCATAGCAACATTTAAACTTATTCCGTGATTATTTATTATTTTGAGTCCTCGATATTTCGACACTGTTGCAAGCGCCATGATCGTGGGTTAATAAACTGGAGAATAATCATGGAAGATATCCCGTAAGTGACAATATAAGTTTAGTTTTAAACCATGAAAGCTGAAAACAGTGTTACAATATTTGTTAGCGAGAGTAGGATTGCGTTGCAGACGGTACGCTGCCGTGAGTGACGGGACACACGCGTGCAATTACATCAAGCTGCCTCGCACGACTCGCACCAAACGCTACCATCGATAAATTATATTATTATATTTAGGAGGGCCGTTAGCAACCTATCTGACCAATAGGAGTTAGGTACTTTATCGTTGACGCAAAGAAAGTTCGCGATATTAACTTTTATTGTGGTCAAAGTGGTTAAAACGTTTTCCTTAAGTATTGACTAAAGCAGTTAATTGACTTCGTATTTAAACAATACACTGCACTGTAACTGATTTCATTTTAAAACTTTTGTGATTCAAGTTTTTTCCGCAGTTACAGATTACGTAGAAAGGTGGCTCTATCATTCCCTATTCATCTTCAGCTGAACGGTAAACATAATGGTATTACATTCATAGTTGCTTTCTAGCTTGTCATTATCAGTAACTAAGTTCACTACGCTTAATTATAGATTCGTAGCACATGGATTATTATTGACGCATCAACGCAAATCAAGTTATGCGTGGTTGTTATTAGTAATTCATTCAACCAATCACAGCAGTTGCCAGGCGCTTGACAATATATATGTGCGTAAGTAGTTCTAAAGCACTTCGTAATCCAGATCATACAACTATCGAACAATTATGACAAATGGATGTTGTGCAGCGGACCACGCTTTTCTATGCAAGTTCGTTCTTCGCCGCCATTCCAATGTGAAAGTGTTTCTACAGACGTGCGGTAAAGTATCAGCATCACAGCTGTAATGTTGACATCTAAATATAGGACAAACGGTGCATTCAAAGAGGTAGCACCTTCACGTCGATTGCTCCGACCTCGACACACATATAACAATCGAATCATTGCACTTGATCGTTCCGGCTAGGTCATCCATTGTGTTCTATATCTAAGCTGACAGTCTGACACCACTGCACAATAGAAAATAGTAATCTTAAACTACGCCAACATGTCGTATTGTCACGGTCGTGACCTCTCCTTACATAAGTGTGTTGAGGTAGGTAATGTCGCAGTTATCTGTTTGGGTTAGATCTCGCAAACTACGACTAGGCTACGGCTGCCGAAATTACCTTCATGGTAATTTCGGCAGCCGTAGCCTGTTGATGACTTCAAAGTCATGCTCTTGATCAATTTTTTTTTGTTTTATCGCCATCAGCAGGCAGATAGTTTTGTCAGTTTATACTAAAAGTTTTGAGTGTCATTAAATTCCAGCATGTATTTAAGTAGTGAAACTTATAAAACCTGCTGGTTGGTTGTACTAACCCGCTTTTATATTAGCGACACATTCTAACAGATGCGAATGTAAATAAGTTACGCACGAAGCGATATTTTCACGGCATATGTCTGTAATTAGATCTCACACTCGGTTGCAATCCGCCGGTAAACATATTACTCGTCACCCACGGATCCAATCGAGGCGCATCTGCACGTTCTGATTGCGCGCCATAAGGCGGTGGCGGGCTCATCTGCTAATCCATTAGCCACCTCGGCCCATATTTAATTGTGAACCCTCTGTGCGTTGCACCTAAGCGATTGTCCGCGGACGCACATGTCGTGCCCTAACGTATAAAATTTGATAAATCGCACCGTCAACATGTGAACTACCCTCTTAGCTTAAACGGCCCGTATTTCGTAACCATTCCCGAATTGATTCGCCAATATGAAACTTGTGTCTCCGACATTAGATTTAGTTTTCAATTGGTCAACTATAAGTATAAGTTATCATCATTTAGGTACGCATGTTTAGATGTGGGTGCCCGATTTTGAATTTTACTTCAAACTAACAAGGTTGATTTTGGAAAAGAGGGAAGGAGATAATTGTAAGGTTTGACGGGCGGAATGGCAAATGCACTTTAGTGAATGCCCGTGCAGTAACTGATTTTGCGAGGGACGTAGGTAAGATAATGCAGATGTTTGAGGGCCCGAGGTAGCCCCTCCGAGGAGGGCTTCACATTGATGATAGAAGCAATTTCCAGTGACGTTTTCGATTAATATAAATGTAATACATTACCTTCGTTTATGGTGAAATGGCATAACGCACTGAAGTGGATGAAAGATATTAAGGCGATTAAAGCTCAACAGAAGATAACTATACCTACCAGCCAACAGCCATAAACGATTGTTTTATTTCAATAGTGCTCATAATAATACTACACTAGCGCAGCAATATTTTAGTTTACAACCAAAACAATAACATAAAAACCTCTGTTTCCACCCAGATTCCAAATTGAATTACCAAAATATTCCGCTTCTGTCCATAAAAATTGAATTTGTAAACTTGGAGCATTCGAGTTCGGACGAATAAAAACGATCCATCAATTGTGAATCGTCCGCGCACCGCTAAACTTTCACCGTGAGCGAATCGATACTAAATTAGCTAATGGAAACTTGATAGCGAGCAAAAAACGGAATCCCCGTAAACCCCCACAAGCGCATTTTGCAACGATAAATCTCTGCATTGTCCCGTTTGACGACAGATGGCGCGTTATGCCACCCTCTACAGGTAACTTTATACTCTCAATTGTGTACATGAGCTACTCGTATAAAGCGCTTCACGTTATGCTGTATATTTCCGACTTTTCGTTGTGCAGCGATGGAAGCGCTAATGTGTGAGGTAACAGCATTAGGCACGTACAATAGAATATTCAATTATGTAAATGCGCGAGGTGCGCGCCATGTGCGCGGTGCGCGCGCGCCACCCGCCATTTTTGCGTGGATTACCGACGCGTTTGAATTGTAACTGCCGGATTATTGGCGCACGACTATTTTAATGTGTTTGGCGATGAATTTTCAATGAACGTGTTCGATTTAATTGTTCTAGCTTTGTGACGTTTTAGACATTATTGAGACCAATAGGTACCTAATGTGTGTTCGTTTTTACAAACGCTAATATTCAAAACATATTTTGGCAGTTTCCTATTTGATAATCTGTAAAACCTATTCGCTTATCGTGATGTGGCTATCGGGCCACCACATCACGATAAGCGCTTTGTTTTAATAACTTTTGGTTGACTAATGAACTGATGCGTATTAGTCCACCACCCTATTAAACTGTACAAACAGGATGCAAGCAATCTGTACAAATAATTAAAATCTTGATAAACAACAAATATTTATCCGTATCGCTACAAAATCATATCATAATATCACGGCTGTTGTTCCCGAAGTGTTAGGCAGAAGTATACCTCAGTAGCTACACTAGCTACGCCCACACGATATAAAATCTGCAGCAATTCAGTTTGACGGTGCACAGCGGAGCAATAACTTTCCACTCAAAGACATTACTTTAATTATGAGCTCATAATTATTAGGGACAATTCGTTAAAAGTGCGCCAGATCAAATTTCAATTAAAACTTTACGCATTAAGTGTAAAGGGGACAGGAATGATAAAAATATGCGCGGGGATCCCGCCGCCGCCGCCGAAGTCGTGGTCTAATGACACTTAAGTTTGAACTCCGTATTACAGGCGAGTGTGCGAGTGATCACTGGATCACTGTGCACGGCCACGGGTTGAGGATCCCTCGCGTTGTTTATGAATCACATTATGCGATGTTACCTCTGGGATTACGACGACCATTAGCAGCATGGTTCGTTTTTTGATAATGGCCGACGATTAAATATTTGAAAGCTGGAATGTAATTACATTTGCAGCAGTTTTAGATTTGATTGCTCTAGGAAACATAACGCTCACAGTTAACATTTTTCTGGGCACCTAAAGGGATCTACCTAGTTTTAGTTACAAGTAGGACTTACTAATAACTAAGCAACGAAATTTGAATTAAGTAAACCTAGTAATGCTACTTTATAGATTCGTCCTATCCGTAGACGTCTGACTGTACGTCCGCATGTCACAGCCATTCACATAATTAATCAAGTTCGAAGGACAAACATGAAGTAGACTTCTTCCAAATCATCTACCGTATAGGTAATTATTATTTGTTGTATTAGGACAGCAATCAGACGAGTCATTACGGCTCATTACGGGGTGGGCAGGCAGCATGTACCGTACGTGACGTCGATGAGGCGCCGCAGATAATGCCCTGATAACATCTAGAGCCTGACTGTCTGCCAAGCACCTCTGTGTGTGCGTAATCAGTTACATAATATGTGAGCATACGATTTCGGCTGATTAGTTTCAGTTTAGTTCGAGTTTTTAAACGGACGTTAAAAACATGGATTTTGTCAAGACATCATGTGAAAGACCAATGCCAAATTCATTAGGACATTTTCTGCATATTATCTTGCAAGGACTTACTTAAATGCATCTCCATACTCCTTTTTACGAAAACAGAGAATGGTTGTGTCATATCAAATGATTGTCCCACAAATATCCCTTTCAGTAAATCCTAAACACGGTCCTAATACACGTTCAATCAACAAGCGAATTTAGCGCATTGAAAATGTGGAAGCGGCCACGAGTGCCAGAGGCACACTCACAGTCTAGTGCTGGGCAAAACTAGTGACGCGCCGACCTGACTGTGTGCGCGCACAGGGACCATGGAGACTTCCTTACATATTATGCTTTTATAAAATGTTGAGGGATGTTAATGTCTAGCCTCAGCCCGCTGAGAAAGAACACAAGTGTGCTGGTTTCTGACGTGTTGTAAGTTAGTAGGTATTAGGTATTCCTACATTCTGAGTATTTTGATATATGAACTGATGGCCTGTAAACATATTCAAAAATATGATATAGAGACCTACACAGCCAAAGAAAAACCGCATCACAGTCAAAATTGAATCACTATCAATATGTTTTACGTTAAGCGATTGGAAACATAATTCCACACATGGTCAGCTCCATGGCGCGCTGTGTGATGCAGTGCAGCTCGCGACCGCACCTTGTCAGCTCACAAATTGACGTGGATTGTTGTCGGCGGATCTTTGTCACGCGCATAATCAACGAGACCAGCTCCCGCGCTCTAGCCACGCTGGATGCAACCCCACTCTCAAAACTGATAGAAAAATCTCTAGATTGGCCTTTAAGTCTAAAGGAGCGCCTAAAGTACGTCCATATTTGCCCAGTTATGTTTAATTCCCATCTAATAGGGGCGAGCCTGTTATCATCGATCGCCCACAAATCTATATTAAACTGGAGAAAAAGTGAGATCGTCCTTAAAGAAGAAACGTTTTTTTTTTTTGCCAGAATGACAAAAAGAAAAAAACTTGAAATTTACAAGAGGACATTTGTTTTTTCTGGCCATGAAATGTAGGGACAAACACCTTAAATTTTTTGCAAATTATTCTGTGCAATTTAATACGGTTTTAACGACCGATAAAAAACATTTTCATAACTATCCCGGCCACATCTAGTACCCCAGCATCCGTAGCAGCCGATATTTCACCGTGCGATCACACCGCACGAGCGTTCGATTTGCGCCTAATCTCTAATTATGACCGCCATTCATTTGTCATCCACCAACAGTCCAGCGCCGAGCCACCACCGACACGCGCGTCAGCGTGTCCCACCTCTGTCCACAACACAGCACACATACAATATTTTGATAAAATTATTTAGACAAGCATGAGTGTGGATGGCTGTAAGAGTGAATAAAAGATAAAATAAAGGGGATCACTCATGAGTTGACGATCAACATAGAAGAAGAAGATATGCTGCGCTAACCACAATCAAATAGTGGCATATGTTCAAGAGAATGTGATGATGATGATATGATGGGATGTCCGTACTAGACATTATACGACAAGCAATAAGAAGCCGTGCTAGCTGAGTCGTAACTTAAGGAAATTAAGAACAACCAACATTATTACCAGGTTATTCGCTAACTGTGAAGATACACCTTTAGGAAAAGCACATGAGAATTAAACAGCAATTACATTGAGAGTCAACAGCAGGGAGTCCTTACAAACAGACATAAAACTCCACTCCTAACAAAGGCAGTTAACTGAGAAGGTGATGCATGATGAAGATGTTACAGCAGTTCAACATTGTACTATGTCTAAGGTTCCGGCTTGTTGTCCGAATTGCTTGTCCGAGTTGCAATTATTCAGACACGCGTTTGAAAGAAGGTGTCATAGCTCACTTCTTGTAAAGTATGTTTGTATTGGAGGCAGAAAACGAGAGTGGTGGTCCCACCAACCCGAATTCAATTCAAAGGTAAATTCATAATATTAAACATAAAAACTCTCACAATAAAGCAAATTTCATGAATTTCCATTTCTTTTCCTGTGTTTTATTTCAAAGTAAAGTTCTCCGCCTGCAAATTGGCCTCAATATTATAAATCTTAACTCACATTCACTAAAATCGAAAGTAGCGGAGTGGCTGCTGTCTTTACTTACATATCTTGTTTAACACACACACACCTTTACACACACTCATACACCTATACCTACACTCACACATTTGTGTGTTTACCTACACAACATACAATTCTACTCCTCTATACCATACAGTAGAATGACACAGTTCACACAGTCCACTTGCGATATCAGTTTTTGTTGATTATTGGCCGTAAACTACCTCTTATCATACAGGTATACCCTAGCTTAAGAGGTAGAGTATCATTCTTGTACAGAATTTGCAACTTACAATGTTTTTGTAAACCCTGTAAATCAAACTCTGTATGCTTTTTGAATAAATAAAATAATATTAAATATTTTTTATTAAAATAAGTAGGCAGATGAGTTAACCTTCTGCTCACAACTCGTGGTATCAAGGTGCAGCACATTGTAATAGCACGTCTAATGCGACGCCGACGGGAGGTGATAATTGCTTTCTTCAGACGCTTCTTACATCTCGACTGAGGGCTCAGGGGTGCCTCCGCTTTGTCATGGAGATGCGCAAAAATTGGAAGGTGCGCCATTGTACACCTCTTGACTGATGTGGTGCTGTTAATTTTTTGCGACGAGATTGTTGAATGTGTATGATGTCAATTGGGGAACAACGAATTCGTTCGGCAATCGTAATCGTGTTTTTTGTCGAGGCTAAATTAAAATGAGTCGGAAAAAATTACTTAGAAATTGTTAAAAATGTATTACAGAGTACATAACTATTTACTTAAATGGCAATTTTACAAAAAAGCGATAATTAATAAACAATACAATTAATTTCATATTTCGTTCTTAAAAAAACTTTTTTGCAAAAAATATAACCGACTTCACACAAAACAGTGAAAGATAAGCAAAAAAGTTTTTATTTTTCACTTTTTAGTGGTTCATACATCCTTACCCTTTCACAGCGTAACGGCGTGAATTATTGTTATGAACTGGTGTAAACAATAGAGAGACATGAGATTTCAGCGATCCAGCCCGATACATTTGCTATCATTTATTGAGGAGTTCCCGTCGCCTATCTTCCGAAGTTCTTCATCAGATCTTTAAATTGAAATGGGATCACTCCAAGAACGTACTCTTCCTAAAACTACCCGAATCGCTTCTGGTGTGCCTATAAAATTTAAGGAATTTCCCTCTATTTCTCCAGGATCCCATTAAATGGAACTTAACATATCTAACTGTCGAAATCTGGGTGTATTGTACACTTCTGCGTACTCCCTCAGAGCATACAGGCGTGATGTTACGTCACTATGTTACATAAACAATAAACAACCAAGTCATTGCAGCAATTACTTCAGCTTTGCCGTGTAATTTTGAAGAGTTCCATTTATATTTTATTTATTTTATTTTATTATCTTAGGAAAACTTACAGCTAGGATACAGGTAGTTGAAAAATAATGTAAGAAGGCCAATTACAAGTTCTCACTGACAATATTAGGTTAGAATAAAAGACAGTAGACAGATAAAAGAAAGTAAAAGAACTCGGAGTGAATTTAAAAAAGAACATTTGAAGTGTCAGTGAATATTGAAGAAATGGTTGCCTAATGTTTTTTTTAGTTTAGTGACACTGGTTGTGAATAAATCAAGATCATCAACACTTTGACAGACTGAGTTGTATGATCTGCAAGCTCTTATCATATAAGAATTTTGTCTATAAATACACCGCACCGAGGGAACATATAGAGGTTGGTGATTCCTAAGGCTAATGGATGGAACACGTAACCCAATTTTGCCAATCAGTTCAGAACAATCGGTTGAACCATTAGCTATATTAAACAAGAATGCCATGTCAGCAATTTTTCTCCGCTCAATTAGTGGAAGAATATGGAACCTTGTGCAGCGACTGTGATAGTTATGTAAATAAATATTAGATCTATATTGAACGTACCTCAAAAACTTCTTTTGAATACTTTCGATGCGATTAATGTAAGTACTGTAAATAGGATTCCATACTGGTGAACAATATTCGAGGTGACTGCGCACAAAAGCACAATAAAGAATTTTAACCGTTTTTATATTTTTAAAATCTGCGGATATTCTCAAGACGAAACCCAATGCTTTAGAAGCTTTCTTAATAATGTTGTCGATGTGTGTGTCAAAAAGGAGCTTCGAGTCAAAAGTGACGCCTAAATCCTTGATGATATTAACTCTGGCTATTGAAGTGTTGGTTAGCTTGTAATCGAAAATAATAGGTTTAGGTTTGCGAGTGAACGTACAAACGTAACATTTCGAGACATTTCAATCCAAACGGTTGGTGACACAATACTCTTGGAATCTGTCCAGATCAAGTTGGAGACGCTCAGCATCTTCCTCAGTTCTAATTTCACTTAGAATCTTCATGTCATCCGCAAACAAAAGAACTTTTGAGTCGGAGAAACATGAAGACACGTCATTGATGAAGATGTTGAACATCAGGGGTCCCAGTAGCGATCCCTGAGGAATTCCTGAAGGAATATACATAGTTCTAGATGCGTATCCATTGAGAACCACAGTTTGGCATCTGTTGTCTACATAGGACGAGAACCATCTGAAGAGGTTACCACTGATACCTATAGCCAATAGCTTGCGCAAGAGTATAGCATGATCCAGGCGATCAAAACACTTGCTGTAATCAGTGTAGATTACATCTACCTGTGTGCGATGAGACATACACTCAGTCAAGTAGTCACTACAAATAATGAGATTGGTGGTTGTAGACCGACCTCTCAGGAAACCATGTTGGCGGTCGCTAATACTTAATTTCAGAGTAGCATAAAGCTGCTTGTATATAATTTTTTCCAGAATTTTAGCGAAAATACATAACTTGGAGACAGGTCTGTAGTTTTCCACATTGTCTCTAGGTCCTTTTTTATGAATCGGAGTGATTAAAGCCGATTTCCAAATTCCGGGTACTTCACCTTCAGCTAGGGATCGTTTGAACAAAATTGAAAGAGGGGTAGTCAGACTTTTCGCACAACTGTGTATAAAGATAGGTGGGATATTATCGGGCCCTGCAGATTTTGCCAAATCTAATCCCTTTAGTAGTTTAAATACTTCCAATTCACTAACTTCGACCGAGTGTATATCAGAAATACTATCGCCCAAATTTATACCAAAATCCCGCGCACGCCTGTCGTTAGAGAGGTCACCACCATTAGTGCTACTACCAGCATTGAGAAAGTTCGAGTAAAAATAGTCACCAAACATGCTGCAGATATCCTCTCCGTGACTTGAAGTGCAGTTTTTGTATTTAAGTAAGGAAGGATACGAATTGGTTTGATGTTTCGATTTGACGTATGACCAAAACGCTTTGGGGGTTTTACATATACCTTCTTCGATTTTATTAATGTAGCAGCGAAACATTATCACCGAATCTCCGAAGATCAGCGTCAGATCTTAACTAAATTAAAATGGAACCACACGGAAAGCACCAGCTTTCAAATAAAAAAAGAATCATCATAAAACCGACTTCAGAGAAAACAAAAAAGTGAAAAATAACTTTAGCTTCAGAAGTCGGTGACCTTTGTTTGATTGATTTAGTTTTTTTGTCACCGACTTCTGAAGCTAAAGTTATTTTTCATTTTTTGTTTTCTCTGAAGTCGGTTTTATTTTTTGTAAAAAAGTTTTTATTTTTCATTTTTTAGTGATTCACATGTACTTACCCCTTCACAGCGTACCGGCGTGATTTTATTTTATGAACTGGTGTAAACAATAGACAGATGTGAGATTTCAGCGATCCCAGTACATTTGCTATCATTTATTGAGGAGTTCCCGTCGCCTATCTTCCGAAGTTCTTCATCAGATCTTTAAATTGAAATGGGATCACTCCAAGAACGTACTCTTCCTAAAACTACCCGAATCGCTTCTGGTGTGCCTATAAAATTTAAGGAATTCCCTCTATTTCTCCAGGATCCCATTAAATGGAACTTAACATATCTAACTGTCGAAATCTGGGTGTATTGTACACTTCTGCGTACTCCCTCAGAGCATACAGGCGTGATGTTACGTCACTATGTTACATAAACAATAAACAACCAAGTCATTGCAGCAATTACTTCAGCTTTGCCGTGTAATTTTGAAGAGTTCCATTTATATCTCAGAAGATCAGCGTCAGATCTTAACTAAATTAAAATGGAACCACACGGAAAGCACCAGCTTTCAAATAAAAAAAGAATCATCAAAATCGGTTTACCCAGTGGAAAGTTCAGAGGCAACAAACATTGTCGAAATCTGGGAGTATTGTACACATCTAGGTACCCCCTCAGAGCATACAGGCGTGATGTTACGTCATGGTATAGTATGAACAATGAACCTAGAAGCGATTGCAGCAATTACTGCAGATTTGCCGTCTATTTTTGAAGAGTTCCTTTGTATATCTCGGAAGATCAGCATTGGATCTTCATCAAATTAAAATGGGACCAATCGACAAGCACCAGCTTTCAAACAAAAAAAGAATCATCTAAATCGGTTCAGCCAGTCGAAAGTTCTGAGGTAACAAACACAAAAAAAAAATAACAAAAAAAATACAGACGAATTGATAACCTCCTCTTTTTGGAAGTCGGTTGAAAATCAGTTTACCCAGTCGAAAGTTCAGAGGCAAAAACATTGTCGAAATCTGGGAGTATTGTACACATCTGCGTACCCCCTCAGAGCATACAGGGGTGATGTTACGTCATGATGTAGTATGAACCTACAAGTGACCTACAAGCGATTACAGCAATTACTGCAGATTTGCCGTCTATTTTTGAAGAGTTCCATTGTATATCTCGGAAGATCAGCCGCAGATCTTCAGCAAATTAAAATGGGACCAAACGAGAAGCACCAGCTTTCAAATAAAATAAAAAGAACCATCAAAATCGGTTCACCCAGTCGAAAGTTCTGAGGTAACAAGCACAAACTAAAAATACAGATGAATTGAGAACCTCCTCTTTTTGGAAGTCGGTTGATTATGGTTAAACTCGAATTATCTGTTTGTTTCTATACGGTAAAATTCGTCATAGTCATAAAACACGATTAATTATTACGTAAGTACCTAGTTCCATTCATTAGTTTGTAGAAAACCAATAAAACCTCATCATACTTATGGAAATTATTTAAACAATTTACAACACATATAAGTCAATACCTACCTAATATGAGTTTATTTTAATGGATTTGTGGTTTTTCTGACATTTAGGAAAAACAACATCACGTATCATGTAGATATTTATTTAATTCCTGAAGGGTTGGGCAGCAGATGTAGCTGTACGTAAATGTATAACGCATCTCGCCAGTTACATTGTCTATTGCCATCAGTAGCACATGACACAGATCCAATCTCTAAGATGCTTCTGACAATTGACAAAACCAGTTATCCCGCACCGGAGATGGAGACCCACAATAAACAAACACACAGCTACATTGAATAATGTTGAAAAAAAAACAAGCCAACTTCTTAAATCATCATGGATTCGAAATGCCCTCACATCGTAACATCTTCCAACACAGCCCTGTTCACTAATAGGTGGAGGTGAATGCGTCGATTTGCATACATGGGTGATAAACCGCGCCTCGTTACGCCGCTCTTACGCCGGCGCTCCACCGCCATTCTGCCGCACTGTCGCACTGCTGCCGAGCTAGCACTTATCACGGCAGTCGGCACACAAGCTCAGCTTAGGTGCCTAGATTTATTGTCGCTTAGAAACTCCGTGAATTAGTCATTTGGTCTGATAGGCAGTCGCTACACGTAAAATACTGGTATTCAGCTGCATCAGGTATTTAGCTGGATCAGGTATTCAGCTGCATCAGTTGGGAAAAAGGCTAGGCAGATGATGATGATATGTCACTTGTAAAATAGAAACTACTTAAAAAGAAACTGACGTGCAGACTTTGTTAACTTTGTGTGTTGTAACAGGAATTTAAAATTGGAAAAGATTCCCAGCGAGTTTGGTTAGGTGAAACTATGAAAAGCTCATAACCAAAATTGTCAACATACGCTTTTTAAGAATATGCAAATAGTAGTTATTGAACAGTCGTCCTGTTAGAAGCAGTTTAAACTAGCCTCATATAGTTTAATATAACCACGTACATGGACATTCTGCAGTTTCAGACGTTTGGAGACTGGAACAAACGACGGAAGGTTCCATTCCACGATACACAAGCAATAATCCGTTTACTTTTATCTCTCAACCCCTTGTACAATCGACAAATTAACGTATGCATTCTTTAACATCTTTGTGCGGTTTAC
Organism: Xestia c-nigrum; assembly: GCA_916618015.1. Lineage (NCBI taxonomy): Eukaryota > Metazoa > Arthropoda > Insecta > Lepidoptera > Noctuidae > Xestia > Xestia c-nigrum. The sequence continues at coordinate 26,251,190 of OU745250.1, forward strand.
ATAAAGATGAGTTTAAGTTGTCTGGGTGGTTGTGTTGGCTGGCGGTGTGTGTCCGTCAAAGAGGTTATTACCTGGAGCACATAAAGCGATCTGTCCGCCGGAGAGCTCGGAGTTCGAGGAGGACGCCCCGAGCGAATAAAATGCAAATATTGTGTAGTGTGGAGCGGCCAAAGGAGACGTACGATGCCCAGCCGGGCATCGTACGTCTCCTTTGGCCGCCTACTGCCGTCTACTGCCGTCTACTGTTACACAGTCCATCTCTACCGTCTTGTAGCCACAAGACGGTAGAGATGGACTGTGTAACAGTATCGATATATGAAAAAACCTCTCAGAAGTCGCTGAAGAAACATTTCAACAACTGTAAAAAGACTAACCGTAAAATTAACGTGAAACATTAGAATTATGACTTACTTACAAAACTAAAAAGTTGATTGTGATTCAAATTGTTTTCTTTTCAGGTTACTTTCATCATTACCACATTGGAGAAGCTGGACCGCTGGATGTTGAAGACTAGGCTTACATTTCCTACATTAAAACCTTAGTATTCAAAGTGATCTGAGCAGGTATCGAATGTTGTACATCGACGCATCCCATCTCTGAAAGCAAACCGCTGATTCGGTGCGTCGTGTCGCGTCGTTTACGAGGGTAGCTGTAAAGTGTAAAAAGCGCAAAGTGTTTGTTTATGCCGCGGTGGGCGGCGCGGGCTCGAACCCACTGCCCGCGGAGCCCGCCCGCACATAAACCGGCCTGCACATTTACTGCCAAACAATCGTTTTTTCATTTAAAACGGACCGTTTTATGTCTTTACTTGATTTTAGAAACAACTTCAGACTTGCTTATTTGTTTGTTGAGTTTCAATCTGCTGCTGAGTGTAAAGTGAAACAGATTGGATCGATCGTAAACAAAACGCATCGTACATCTGATTTCAATTTAAATTAAAGTTTGGCTATAGGCATAAAACTACACGACGTTTTTACATTCTGAAAACAATCTAAATTTTACACTGTTGCAAACAGTTGTTGTTTTTCATGTTAAAAGTACGATGACCACAAGCAATTCGCCAAATGCAACATTTGCACGGAACAGAACTCTGGGCACCGTAAAGTATATATTCTGACCGGTTTTACTGCAGGTTCTATTACGCATAAAACCAAATTCAAAATCAAAAAAAAATATTTCACATAGGCCTGGATGGGCACTTATAAATAATAATAATAATTCTCGTTATTATGTATTATGTATATGTGTATCTTTTCATTTTATGTACCTATGTTTTTGTATTCTTTCATGTGTGTTTTGTGTGTTTTATGTATGAATGATAAAAATTGTAATGTTTTAAATATGGACTCGATGGTCTGAAATAAATTTTATTATTATTATTATTATTATTATTATTATAAAACGTTGAAAAAGGTGCACGGTTCGCTTTGGTCGATTCCATGGAGAAGAACCGGCAAGAAACTTTTCAAATCATTTGGTATTACAATATTATTATGTTTCATTACAGCATTAGTACTAAAGTATGGGGGGACAGCGTAGGCCCGACAACACAATTTGTGTTAGAATTAGTTTTTTTCCCGATGGCTACTAGCTATCGAAGAAGAGAAAATAAAATTCACTTATCAATGACTTTCTACAACTTGGGGTCCTATAAACAACTAACAATTAAGAGTTGCAAATCCATGAAATACTGAGATATTGCATTTAATTTTGGATAAGCCAGAAGCCCTTGACCTATTAAAGGAACAAATTAAATTATTCGCTATTCTATAGCCCCAATAGGCTCCGCGAAGCCGCTTCCCTCAACATGGAGTAGTTTATTAAAAGAACAATAAACACAGAGATAAGCTGGATGGCCATCACGCGGTTATGATGAGCCATAAACTGTGACAACACTACGACTTGTAGTGCCCATTGTAGGGTAAACAGCACTTACTGCTGCCAGTAGTGATGCGAAGACAAGAGCGGGAAGAGAACAGACAATCCCGGAGTATGACAATAGTTCTACGTAACTTGATATTAATCTTTTTAATCATTCGTCATGGAAGTATGCATATTTAACCTTTTGAAGTGTAGAAAAAATAACGAACCCAACGCCGTCTTGTTCTTTCAATAAACGCCCCAGAAGATACTTGAAGCACCACCTCAACTGTGTTCCAATTCGACAACGTAATGGGCGAACTACAGTGATAGATACTAGAAAATGTCATTTAGTCCTAAAAAATCTTTTTATTTGAACAGAGTTAATGTTCGTCCTGCTAACTTCGGAAGATCCCGCGGATATTGTGACATCCACCATGAACTATGTGACAGCACTATTGAGGCGTAGATATTGTATTGTTTTACGTTCGTTTTATGGTATTGGCGTAATGGAGCCTCCGGGAGTCACCGCATACGAATTGTGCAGATTGACATGTCTTATTGCTGCGTTCCTTTCGCGTAAAGAAGTCCGTTTCAATTTGTGTGTCAAACCTTTCATGATCGTTCAGAACTATATAACTAACCTAGAATTATTAAAAAAAGTTACGAAAATGTTCAAGTATTATACCTAGACATTAGCTTTAGCAATACTGCGTACAATACAAAGCAGATGGAAATAAATAAGGTTTTGCTATCGTTTTACGAACACTTTTAGATTCAATAAGTAGGTAAACCGAAGCAGCGCTCGCAATCTCAAAATTGGATCGCGACCGCACTCTTATTCAAATTGTTTCGCCCTTTTTAATGCCCACACTGTTATCCCTACGCGTTCATAATACCATCGCGCCGTTTTCCGAACACCACAGTCTAACAAACTTGTGAGCTAGGCGCTTGTTGTACTGAAAGTTCAGTGGGATGTTTTCTACACAAGTGTTTAGTCTGTACTGTTAAGCAATATTCGGTTGTAGAGTACTGTAAATGTTGTACAGTTTACGATCGTCCAAAACTGACGTTTACTCATGTTTTGATTTATGAAACCGCTTCAGAGGATCTCCTTTGTCTGTTGATTATTCGATGGCGCTGTATCGAGTCAGTTCGGAGGCTGAAACTCCGCTTTTTTATTCCCTTAACGTTATTTGCCAACGATCTTTTATCTGGTCGTCTTTGGAATGAATTTTCTTTATGTTTTCTACAAATATAACGAAATGGCTTCGGACAATAAAATCGTAAAAGTTCGCCTCTAATTTACGTCTAGACGGTTATTGTATTTAATATTGTTTTAGATTGTATTGTCCAGCTCACAAAGTAACTTTTTATGTGAAGAATTAATCTTCAAGTACCTATAATGCAAAAATCAATTGAGAGATTTATACTTATTTATCCTGTAAATAGGATACCGAAATCAGTTTTACATGTCTTGTGTAACAATACAATGGACGCAAGACATCTTAAACGTAAGTTACTGATACAGTACAAGACGCGTATAGGTTCGCAAACTTATCAACTCAACTTAAAGAGGGACCCATCTCAGTTTCAAGCGCACACCACTCGCAGCAATGTCAATAAAACCACATACACTTGACACCGCCACATCTTGAGATTGCAATAGACATTTAATTGTAGCAGCGAGTGTCGAGTGTGTCTGGAGTGTCGCTTGTCGCTTGTCGCGGTGGCCGCTGATTTATTGTAATCAGCGACAGATACGCGCCGGCGACGGCATCGCTATGACCCTCCGTACTTACATAATGTACATTGGAGAAATTGGTCGACATCAATTAATTGACTGTGTTATTGGAAGACACTTGAGAAAGGACTTCGTATTGTTTCAACATGTTTCTGTTTGATAACTTACTGTAATATGTGTGTAAGCAGAACATAATATACTTATAGTGCAGGACTGTAGGTACAGCTGGTACGACATGAGTGAAGTTTCAACTTGAGTAAAAGGTGATTTACAGGAAGCGAAAAAGGGTATTAAGCTTGTTCTCCCCATCATTGGGATCTATTAGCTATTGCATAGCTTCTATCGCGGGCCTTGAGCGTAGAGACCGAATCCAGAAATTCCGTAACGAAAATAACACAACACCCCCTGTAAAAAACAATTGCAATAGCTTTACCGCGGCAGTCCCCGAATGCCACACGTCTTTTTTTAATTCTAGACCATACCTGGGAAACTTCTAAAAGTCTGTATACACACTGTATACATGCAGTTGAGATTAGAGAATGAGGTTATTTTGTACAGGCTACTTTATGTCCATTAATTTCCACAAACTTGAAATATCTTCGATTAGTTGGTAATGAAGATGATGAAGCTCATATATTTCGAAATGACCCACTTAGGAAATGACCATGATGTTGCCCAAATTACTCAGGAACTGAAACAGCCAATCCACGTGAACTACATTTTTATTACCAGATCAATATGTAAAACTAGTTCCTAAAACCACAGAATTTATTATCGCTACTTTTATTCCTGTCCTTTATAGGTCAATGAAAAGGGAGGGATAAAAATTTTATTTGTCCATTGCGGAGTAATCGCGGCGTATCGCGGGTTTATCGCGGCGTATCGCGGGCGTACCGCTGGCGTGTCGCGCCTGTGTGTGGCGTATGGGCGGCTAATTGGGAGCCGATCAAATCGTATGGAGGGTGATACGGCGCGGACGCACTGTCACTTGCGTCTTTGTGTACGATTACTTGTGAGACACGCATTGCTTTGGAGGCGGCAGTTTTGGTGTACTAGCTCTAATTTATTCATGTGAACTTTTATTCCAATCTTTCCGAAACGCCTGATCTTCAGCATTTGCTTTGATGGCGAACTCTGGTGACAGTATCTAGTATTGAGGACTTGTATTCGTCAAATTCATCTCACCAAATCAACTGCGAATGGAGTTTTATAAAGCTCCACCAAGACTGTTAACCACATAACAACATCAAGACAGTAACAAAGGGTTAGCGGACTTTATGTTTAAATTCTTTTGTTATTAAGCGAGCTAGAATCAAGAGTTGCAGATGCTACAAAGACTGAGACTACCCCATCCACATGATGTTCTAACATCGTGGTCACGTATCGCCAAGTCAGCGCCATAAATAACTTATAGCGCTAATCCGATACGCGGTGATTTGTTGCTTATTTACTTATTTCGGCCTATTTACTTGTATTTACTCGCCTAACCCACTTGTTAACGCACACTCGTACTCACTGTATCTCCTTTAACAAATTGCTTTATATCAATTGGAACAAATAGAAAATTGTTTCTGAAATTATTGCTGAAAGGCTGCGTGAAAATTCTACTTACCTTTTTGGAGACTCTTAATTGTTTCATTTGAGTGTGAATTTTATATACGAGTATGTATAATCATGTTGGATTTTCCTATAATTTACATGTATCATACATTTATTTTACCATAATTATCCTATTTTAACTTAGTTTATAAACTAATAAAAAATTGTCTGTTTGTAATAGCAGCTTTTTACTGAATGTATTTATGAGGGGTACTTTTTCTGGCAGATAACTCTTGTTATAAAGCTAAGGCTACTTTTATTTTAGAAAAAGCAAAAAATTTAAGCGTTTGATATCGTTGACAAAATTCGATCCAAATAGTGTATAGTAATATTTCCCGCGGATAAAAGTCGCGGACTACAACTAGGAAGTAATTTCTTCTCCTGTCGTAACACTTTAAATTATTTTAAAGATATTATTATGTATACAGGATACTTTAGTCGGTTCGGTTCCCGAGTGTGGCAAAATAATTCTCGAAAAACTGTGAACGCAGGCTTGTTTCTTTTTAAAAATAAAGGAATGTCTCCTTTGAGTAAAATTTGATATCTCCAGTATTTAGAGTACTTTCCCTCCAGGTGGCATTGGAAACTTCCACCCTGTATATTAAACAAGTCACTTTGGTACCTCTACCTTCTCATGTAATCTACAGATATACACCTTACCATAGTACCTCAGTAGGTATGGTTGCTTTCAATCTAGCCATCTAACTAAATTAATGATTAATTGACAACCATTCTTACCAAAGCTCCGTTTTATTAGCGACTGAACGAAGTGAGGCCCGTCGCGCGTCGTGGAGTGGCCTACATTCACTGCACATGGCTCGATATCCCATCTCTTTTTAACGCCGATAAACAGCACACATAAATTTCTTATTTATAATATAATAAAATTTATAACCGCCATAATCCCCGACAGAGCTCACAGTAAGACAATCTCTTATTAACAATTCCCTAACAGCACGTCTCTGCTTCATGTTTTTTCGTCAACCTGGCTTAAGTAACCAGAATAATTTGATGGAAATATCGCCTTTTGCGGTATGTAAATAAGAATGAGATTCGTTTAACTTTTTAGGGTGAAAGTAAATAGTAATGCTCAATAACCATCGGCATAAATAGTATTAACAACAATTGATTTACATACAAATTGCTTTAGACAATATTGCTGACAGAATGGCGCGCGTGACGCGTTCCACACATTCTGTGGGGCCCCTACACTGGCGGCGAGTGGGGGGACCGGCGCCTTACCTCTACATACTCGGCTAAGGAAGTCAACATACGGTAGTCGCCCAAATATACACTGACAACATAATGCCGGTGTCACAATTAGGTATTACGTATTGATATATCAGAACTGTGCCAATTTACATTTATTTTTACAAAACATTTTAATTAAGCCACTAACCCATATACATTAATATTATGATACACGATATGAAACATATCTCTAACTATATTACGGTCGAGCTGTTTGTCTCAAGACACCGTTGAACTACTCGCCAGTTTCATAGCTTCATCACAAAGAGCGCAGTAACTCGAAGCATACGTGAGGGTGTCGTGTGTATGAGCTTGTAGGAGTGTGTGTGTGTGTGTGTGTGTGTGTATGGGTGTGTGTTGTACGGCAATGTATGAGAATAAGAGCACCTGATTGCGCGTCTGATTGAGACGGAGACTGTTTATTTTTATTGGAATAGTGAGCGCGACTAAATTATACCTTCATACAATCTTCAGAGGGGAATGTATGCTTCATAAGTTCAATTTACTTAAGTAATGTATTGGAAAATACGGCACGAGTCGGCGATTTAATTTATTAAGTTTGAAATGAAACGCTTCGGAATATTGCTCTAAGCTTGTCTATTGAGTGCTATACATATATTTACGTAGATGCTTTCAGCTTAGTTGGAACTGAAGTTGTTTTGCCACAATGATGCTTTTACTATTAATAAAAACACTGTTGCTATAATTTTCTAGATTAGGCTCTTCGCGTTCCAGATATTGCTGAAATGTGATATACGATTGCATTTCTATTTGTTTCCTTAGTCTCATTATTGTCACACTGCTGGGTCTCCCCCATTGCAATCCACTCTTCCGGTCAATCTCGCACAAACGAATATTAATTAATTTAAGTTTGGAACAGTATTCTTTGTGCACATAGTTTATCCTCTCCTTCAAATCTCTCAACTTAAGTATGGTTTGCTGTAACAAAACCCAATTCTGGGTTAAGATCGCCGTTCTACATAAGCTATGAATTTTAATTTTGTGTTTATTTTCTTTATTATTTTTGTGTGCAATAAAAAATAATAATAAGTCGCCACGCCAGCGTTTTTTAGGCATCCCTCGGCGACGACGTCCTCTGACACCCATTGCGTGATGACTCTGGCCCATCAGTCCTGATACATTCTACAGACGTGGCCCGCCCAATTTCACTTCACTTCACTTCTATCAGCAATTCCAGTTTTTGAGTGTATTGTGGTATTGCGAATTCTGTGGTCGTGCTTAATACACAATACGCTACTTAACATCGCCCTTTGGCAAACCTGATTTTGGCATTTTGGACGATTACATATTATTCAGAAAATTAATAGAATTTGAATCTGATGGCTGATCAGTTGGTTCGAATTCAAAATTACAGATTTTAGATTTATTAATTGACGAGCTGGTCACCATAACCTTACAATTTATGAAGATTCCATGAAGCTGGCCGCGGCTACTTGAACTAATAAAACGAGCTATTGTGGACAATACCACCCGACATACGAGGCGACCACGACTGGGGCTGTCTCTATGCTAATATTATAGGCTTTATCTCTAAGCTCTCAGTTCGAATAGGTACGATGCGATACACGGATGAGGTCGCGACTGTACTGATAGCAAAACATATAACAGATCAAAAAGTATTTATTGAAGTTCGGTTGTTTTGGGAGAAAATTAAAGTTCAAACAATAATCATCAACAAAAAATCAAGAACACACTTCTGGAATACCCTGAATTAAAAATGACTGAAATATGTATCGACTTAATGTTCAACAAATACTAAAAGGTGCATGGAAGGTGAGATAACGAAGTCAGCGGAAGCAAGCATCACTACTTTCAGTCGTCCTCTTGTCATATCGTCTACCGCCACATTCAGAAGTAACATTCGCGAGAGACCAAGCAATTTCCTCTGCTGTCGCTACCGACTATCTTCCCAAAAAATATGAACATTCATTTTTTCGTACATATTACGTCTGGGACACAGTCTGTAGGTACAACTAATAAAAACTTACGACTGCCCGCCATTTGCGCATGATACACGACTATAGCGGTTTAGTCAAATTCTCCTAATCAACAATATGTTACGTGAAATAGTCTGTATCTTGTGCGGATCGCTGTGCCATGGTAATGGAACAACTCGCTGCTCGGTCACATTCCGCGGCTATCATCCACTAGTTAGTTCTCTATAAATAATACTCTTATTAGGGACCGCAAATTGTGTTTCGGTACTTTATTAAAATATGTACTTAGAAGGAATTATTTCGAGCCCATGTGTGGGTTATTTTCTCATTTGGATGACAACAGACTTTATGACATACAAATGACATAATAAGCGTGATATTAACATTTCTTACTATGGCTACGTAACCAAAATCAGGATTAACATTCCATTTAATTTTCCTCTTTCAAAGAATGATAAATCATTTTCCTTCTTTCGCAGAACTCTTAAGTATAGGTAAGTATTTGTTTATTATTAGCATAACACTGCTTCCTGGGCTAGGTGCGTGGGCTCGTAAAAAACAAAGCTCTTTCCTCCCCATCTCCCCCTCCACCCCCTTTCACCCCCCTGTTTTTTCTCGTCACAAATCAAGCGGATCGCGTTTATTTAATATTTGCCCCCAATTAATTTACATAATCCTTGTCAACTACAGGTCTCGACGCCACTTCCATGAAATATTGACTTCTTCGTCTACGTTCAGATCACGGAGATTTTTCGTTTTTTTTTATTTAGAAAGGATAAGAACAAAACTTAGTTGTTAGAAAATCGGTCCACACGGATCAACACATATTATGAATCTAAGTCGTCTACCGATTGTTGAGAAATTAGAAAAAACCTTATAGAATTACAAAGCAACACATAATTAGGTACGTACTGTCTGCCTGTAATAAAATAATACACAACAGAACCGTTTTATGAATAAATATGCAAACAAATGGAAATGAAAACACAATTTGAAGTGCAAACAAACGATCAACCATTACAGGTATGAACATCGTGGATGAACAAAACGGACTTTTGTTCGTCCGACATGAATATTAACGGACGCAACGGCGTGTGAACTACACCCCACCCCCCTTTCTCCCACCCCCACTCACCCCCAGCTCGTGTAAATCTACATAATTCACTTTTTATCGATATCGCAGGATATTATCGAGGTGGATAGGTATTCAAATTACTGTTTGATTTATTCAAAAAAAATATTGTTGTTTGAAGGTATCTCCATTGTTACTGCTCATTTGTCCCGGACAAACCCATTATGTACCGTAAAATTGGTTTTACATACCTTCTCATAGTCAGTAAGGTTGCTGTAAGGTTGCTCAGGTTTGCCATACAAAACATCGCGGTAACTGGCCATATCTACCTGCGAGCGTTACCAGTTTGTTCTTCTGTAACAAACGGACGAAATTCAATTTTTAATAAACATATAAACAGTATAAATGTTAATGAAACGACATTAAAGTTGGAATAAGTGTTTCCATTAATCGCTCGAGCTGGACGACTATAAATTAGTGTGGGGCCATAAATTCCGCGACGGTGACGCGCCGCTGTCCGCCCCCCGCTCCGCTCGTGCGACTGCTCACAGCTAGAACGCTGAACGCCACATTAATTCATTACGCCTTGTTTTGTAAGTGCGGTAAGAATGCGAAACGTTTTTGGAGATTTTATAAATACATTTCAATGTTTTTCCTACTTCCGTGTTTGAATAATTTTATCCACATCAAAATGGTTTAGACTGTATCTCAAGACTATTTTGTCTTAAGTGAGAAACTAAACTGGAAAACGAAAACGACGACTGGAATGACGTTATTTAAGGAGAGAACTGCGTCTACATAAGTTTCATCATCCTAATTATTCCTATGTTAACTTCATCCCTCCTCTTTTACAGAACTGAAGAGTCCAGTAGAACCTAAGATTAATTCGAAACTTTAACACAAAAATGCATTTGCAAGATACACAGTTCTGTTCAAGAGCAACGTCTTAGAAGGTTTTAATATTAATTGCAGTTCGGTTGGGGGCCAAACCTCCATGTTTCCTGTCAATTTGCCTAAATCAAACGTGAACGTGAAGTATGGCTGTGCAGCCACAGACGCAGCACTTTTTTTGGATTTGTGCGGTCATTTGGCTCTGTTTTAGATTCCCTCATTAAATCTTGGCTTAAGGTTTACTTGGGGAGTTACTTAGCTAATTTATTGGTTTGGACTTTACGTTTGGTGCAGCTGTAATTGCACTGTCTGTCTTAAAGTTAATTGGTAAAGGTTATTTTAGGTAGCAGTAAGCATAGTGGAAAAGGTTAAAAAATAGAGCCTAGACGCGATTTCTCGCTCACGGTGTGTTTGGTACCAATTTTTTTAAAATTCATCCTATTTCTATTCTAAAACGAAGCTTAGAAATAGTCATTAGTCAGTGATCCACGGGTGTGCCCACCCCCCCCCGCGCTCCGCAGGGAGGCTCCTCTCCTCGCTACACACTACACTACACGTTCTCGTGTTTATAAATAACACGGAACACAACACTAGTGACACCGTGCACCGTGCCGTGACTGCCACTGCTGCGGAACTCTGTCTTGCAGGCTACATGTTTTAATACAGACGGCATACATGGACTGTGAGAGGAAAAAGGTGTAAATCATTGCGTGACGGTTAACAAGAGAAGGGAAAAAGGTACGTGTTGCGCCGACCACTAGTAATACGGAATGAGGGTACGAAGATGATGATGGCAGGTGCGTTTGTGATAGGGCACGCCACGACAGTGGCAGTAAGTCCCCTCTTTGAGGAGTGGCTGGAGAGGCGCCACGGCGTCCTCACCTTCCGCCTGACGCAGGTCCTCACCGGACACGGATGTTTCGGGAGGTACCTGCACCGAATCGGGCGGGAGGAATCGCCCGGGTGTCTCCACTGCGAGGATCGACCGGAGGACACGGTGGAGCACACAGTGGAAGTCTGCCCTGCGTGGGCGGAGCTCCGCCGTGTCCTCGTGGCGGCGATCGGCGGCGGCGACCTCTCGCGTCCGGCCCTGGTTCAATCCATGGTCCGGAGCGAGACGGAATGGGAAGCCGTCGCCTCCTTCTGCGAAGCAGTCATGCTAGCGAAGGAGGTGGCGGAACGAGAGAGGGAGAGATCCTCTCTTCCCGGCCGCCGCGGGAGACGCAACGGGCGTCGGGGACCACGTGGTGGCTACCGGCCACCGTAGATGCGGGCCTGTGGACGGCTGGCTATGGGCTAGCTAGCCGTCCGGCCGTCTAACGACGACGACAGGCCGTGTCGACGGCGCGTTCGTGTTCCGCGCGCGCCTCAAAGAGATGTCAGCAAAAAGAGAGGGGCCCGCAAGGGCCGAAGCCTGCCGGGGTTGCGGGCCTGTTCGAAAGAGATACCGCGGCCCCGGAACGTAAAAGGCGAGGAAGGAACATGGATGGTTTTTAGTCAGTAAGAGTCTGACACTCCCTCCCGCTCCGCCCAGAGTGGGGGGGGTCATTTGATGATTTCCCATACTTAAAAAAAAAAAAAAAAAAAAAAAAGGTGCGTTTGTGATTAGTGAGTATCTTGGTTCAGACGATTCCTATTGCCTAACTTTTGACAGGTAGGTGATAGAAAAGTTTTGATTGATTTCTACATTCAAACCTCTGGCGTAATTAAAGTGTAAATAATCGAAACACCAATTTCTCTAAAAAAAACTGGCAGGAATATTGTCATCCTGCCCTGTGTTATTCTTAATTCATTATGAACGCATAACAGAAATCAATTATAATCTTCGTTAAATGCTTAAAGATAAATTTAAATCGTAGAGGAAGTTCCGGAGTCCGTGCTCACAGTAGTGTTCCGAGGAAGGTCCACCGAAGCCGAAATAACCCGATGTGAAAATTAAAACTGCATTGTGCAGTCTTTGTTATTCCGCGCTCGGTTATATTCGTACAACTAACCGCCCGATGTACTGCCGAGCTTCTAACAAGAAAACGCAGTAAACCAAATCCTCGGACAGAAAAAAACTAACACAAATCTGAGCAGTAAAATCTAGATTTTAAGTAAAAATGAAACAGTCCTTTGATACAATACCAAAATTGAAAGTGTTTGAAGTGTCTACAAAAGGTCTCTCTAACTATCGGGAAAATCATATTATTATTTCTACACAGAAAGGAGAAGATACGATTAAGTAATACAAGTGACATATTTTCCTGTGGTAACAACAATAAATCGTTAAGAGTGGGCCTTCTGCACTTCACCCATCTATTCCGAGTCCCATGTTTATTTAGAGACAACTTTGTACCAGCTTGGCCGTTATAGATAAATTAAAGTGTTCTGGTTAACGATTAGCCGCTGTAGTCTTTGTGTACGTGTGCTTAAATTTTATGTTTAAGACTTGTGTACGGTGCACGTACATGGGTTTTAAAATATATTTATTATTACAATAGATAAGTTAGCAAGTAGGCTCGCGTATTTGCTCTTTGGACGCAACCTACATTTGGCAGTGCATTGACACTGACATATTGCATTGTTTTATGCATTTTCTGTACATTACATTTTAGTGTTCAATTAGACGTGGTTTGAGTCGGACAACTTGCATTTTTATTTAGATTCATCCCGTTGAGCATTCACTGACATTTTCTGCATTTAAGTTTAAGTTTGACATTTACATCTGCATTGACATTACTTATGTTAGGGAAGCACCCTACATAGTTTTTTTGGTCCTTCGTAACTATTGCAAGTACTATACTGTCCGATACGTCGGTCGATAAGACGCCGCGCGGGATCTGTGTCGTGTCGTGTGATACCGTGCCACGTGTGTTGCCGTGCAGGAGCATTCGGGGAGGTAGCAGCGGTCCAGGTTCCAGAGCGTCACATTGCATTGCATTTGCATACAGGGAGAGTTCCTGAATTTCAAGTAAGATCGTTCATTATTTATCTTACGGCTTTACAATGGAGGGTTTCATCGGGCGTCAAGCGGAGATCCTCGAGGAACTAAAGAGAATCCATTCTAACTTTAAGAAGGATTCAGCGAGCAGGAAGACCACCGATTACATTCGTAAAAGGCTTGAGAGGTTAGACGTACTATGGGCGGAATGTGAAGAGAAGAACCGGGAGCTGAGTGCAGTAGAGGAGAAAGATCATCAATATTTCACCGGTAACATTTACGAAGTCATTAAAAACTGGTACCATGGAACGCGTCAGGAGATTGCAGCGTTCGAGAAGAAGACTCTTGCTGGACCCAGTAACGCCGGCCATAGTAAGCTAAACATTGAGTTTGACAAAACCCTGTTCGAGACATCTGTAGGAGCAGAGGACAAGCTACTCGAGTTACAGCAGTTGCAACAAGCTAACTTCCGTGCACTCACTAGGTTAGTAAATCGAAGCCTAGACAAGGTTAAGGAGAAATGGGAAATTGAGGATATGCTTAAGACTGTAGAGTTTCGGTGGACTGCGATTGACAAATTACATTTACAAATTGATGGCATATTAGAGGGGAATTCACAAGATTATTATGACGAGTTCGGTCGTCACGAAGATGCATTTACAAATATGAAACGGGCGCTGAACACGAAATTAAACGCTTCTACACATCAACAGCAAACATTGCCCAAAATTGACATACCTATTTTTAACGGCAACTATACCTTATGGCCTACTTTTATGGATCTCTACGTAGAAGCGATTCATAATAATTCAGCGATTGCAAAAACTCAGAAAATGCAGCATCTAAAGGGTAGACTTCGCGGTGAAGCAGAAAAGCTCGTGCAGCATTTACACATAGCACCAGAAAATTATGACACGTGTTGGGAAATTTTGAACCATAGATATAATAACAAGTTTCTGTTATTTACCAGAAACTTCCAGGTATTTATGCGTCAACCTAATTTGCAAAAACAATCTGCGTTCGACCTCAAGCGGTTATATGACACTACCAACGAAACAATAAACGCGATACACAACTTGGGCATTGATACAAGCTCATGGGACCCGATGCTAGTTTACGTGTTGTGCGAAAAATTAGACTCCGAAACGTATTCGGAATACATGCAGTCCAGGTCCGATCCGCGCGAGATACCAACATACAATCACTTCATGGATTTCGTCGAGAACAAGTTTATGGCATTAGAACCATTGCACAGGAAAAAACCAGAAAACGGTGATAAACCTGCATTAAAACCACATTTTAAGACGCCACATCCGTTCGGGAAAAATTCCAAGTCACAACCCAATAAAAGTTCAGTAAACTACTTTCGCAATTTCCATGCGTCAAACGCTGGACAATTTAGCAAGATTATTTGTCCATTGTGTAATATGAATCATGCATTATTTCAATGTTCTACTTTCGCTGACATGCTGAGTCCGGAAAAAATTGCATTTATAGAAAACAATAAAATATGCAAAAATTGTTTATATGTGCATACCAAGGGTTACTGTGCATCACAGAAAAGATGCAGAGATTGCAACGAACAACATAACACACTTCTGCACAGCGATATTGTGAAATCAGTGCAAACGCCCTCAGCAACACAAACAGCACCTAAACCGTCGTCATCAACTTCAACTAGGTCAAATAAAAATCTACAAAACAACTTCGCATCAAATAATGATGATGAAATATTATTACCAACAGCATTATTGCAAGTAGCCACAGCTGCAGGTGACTACATTACACTAAGGGCTTTAGTTGATCAAGGCTCACAAATTACGTTGATAACGGAGAATGCAGCTCAAAGATTGGGCATAAAGCGTCAACAGCTGAGTGCAAACATAAGCGGCATCGGTACTTTATCCAACAGGAGTAAAGGAAAGGTCCGTCTATCCTGCAAGTCCTTACATAACGACTTCCAGTTTACAACGGAAGCGTTAATCATGACACGGGTAGTAAACAGTCTGCCTAACGTTACATTTGCAAAGAAACCTTGGGCTCATGTGACTGACATCACACTAGCCGACCCAGAGTACAACTTATCTAGGCCCATTGACATACTTTTGGATGCACACGTATTTTCCGAAATACTCATGAATGGCTTAGTCAAAGGGGAGGTTAATGAACCCATGGCTCAACAAACACGGTTGGGGTGGATATTGTCAGGCAATGTCACCAAAACATTTAATTGCAACGTCGTAGTTAATGAAGTTAACGCCTTGTCGAAATACTGGGAAGTGGAAGACATCAATGGAGATGCATGCAATTCTATGACGTCAGAGGAACGATATTGTGAGGAGTTCTACACTGCAACAACCAAGCGACTAGGTGATGGCAGATATGCAGTTCGTGTGCCAATGAAGCCTAATTTTAATCAGTTGCTGGGCAAGTCAAAGCCACGAGCTGTAGCACAGTTTATGCAATTAGAAAGGAGATTAGGCAGGGATGACAAACTATCAGATATGTACACCAAATTTATGCAAGAGTACCTGGAAATGGGACATATGAAAGAGAGCAAACCTGACTGCAACACGGCATGCTACTTACCTCATCATGGAGTCCTAAAACAGGACTCAGTAACATCAAAATTGAGGGTGGTTTTTAACGCCTCCCAGAAAACTGACACAGGTTACAGCCTGAATGACTTGATGGAGTGTGGCCCTAAGCTTCATCAAGATCTATTGACATTATTATTGGGATGGAGACTATACAAGTACGTCTTTACTGCAGATTGTGAGAAGATGTACCGCATGATCCTTGTCAAGGAAGAAGACCAACACTTGCAAAAGATCCTGTGGAGGGAATCCAACCAAGGTCCTTTAAAGGAGTTCCAGTTGTGCACAGTGACGTATGGCACCAAGGCAGCACCATTTCTAGCTCTTCGAACGCTGAAACAGCTTGCAGACGATGATGCACAGAAATATCCGTTGGCAGCGGATGTCATTACTAACGAGATGTACGTCGATGACGTCCTAAGTGGCAGCAACTCCATCGAACGAGCACAAGAAATTCAAAAACAACTCATTGACATGCTGAGTGGAGCTGGCCTTACACTACGGAAGTGGTCAAGCAACGACCAGACCTTGATTGAAAGCTTATCTTCTTCAGATCTTAACCAAACGACAATGCATTTTACAAACGATGGAATGACAAAAGCCCTGGGGATCCAGTGGAATCCTACAACTGACACATTTTCGTTTACAAACAAAATAAAATTCGACAGTAACAACCAGTTGACAAGAAGAAAACTGCTATCGGAAATCTCGAAAATTTTCGACCCACTGGGCTGGCTGACACCTTTGACAGTAAAAGCAAAACTGCTGTTTCAAAGCGTCTGGCTATCGGGATGCGAGTGGGATGAAACCTTACCTGACAGCGTGCAAGAAGAATGGAAGCAGTTTACTAGCGATTTACACAACATAACCGAATACCAAATACCAAGGTGGCTGGGAAATATTACGAAACCATTCCAAGTACATGGGTTCTGCGATGCGTCCGAAAAGGCCTACGCATGCGTTATATACCTGCTGACAACAAATGACAAAAACGAGCCTGTGACTAGAATTATCGCTGCAAAATCGAGGTTATCGCCAATCAACAAAAAATTGACGCTACCGCGACTCGAATTATGTGGAGCGCTACTACTTTCACGACTCATGAAAAAGGTCCTGACAGCTTTAAAATGGGACAATGTGCACAAAAACACATACGCTTGGACGGACTCTATGATTGTATTAGGCTGGCTGCATGGGGACGTCACAAAATGGAAGTCGTTCGTCAGCAACAGAGTACAGCAAGTGCATGACGTCATTCCAAAACAACACTGGAGTTATGTCAAGTCCGAGGAAAATGCTGCAGATTGTGCATCACGTGGAATCAGTTGTTCCCAACTATTGCAACATTCTTTGTGGTGGCAAGGTCCCTACTGGATGAAAAATTACAGTGAAGATACTTGTGACAAAATTACAATTACACCGACAACATGCGAATCAAAACAAAAACAAACGCAAACGTGTGTTGTGAAATATGAACCGTCTTCAATAGTAATAGAATTACTAGACAGACACAGCGACATGACTCGTATTACAAGGGTCATTGCCTGGATGAAACGTTTCAAAAACAGCTGTTCGAACACCGACACTCATCGTACTACTACTTATTTGACATCTACAGAACTACAAAGCGCTGAAAACCTGATAATGAAACATATCCAATTGCACGCCTTCAATGACGAGATCATGAGATTGAAGGAAAACAGAGGTTTGAGCACAAAAAGTAACCTTTTGAGTTTAAATCCATTCCTTGACAAACATGACATTCTACGAGTAGGTGGAAGGTTACGTAACTCAAACTTACCCGAAGACACTAAACATCCAATTCTACTCCCACATGACAACAAACTGACAGAGTTATTAATTTGGCAAGCTCACAGAAGAACATTACACGGAGGTCCTAAGTTAACCTTGACACATCTACGACAAAGAGTTTGGATCGTAGGAGGATATCGCGCCGTGAAAAAGGTCTTACACAAATGTGTTACATGTCGCCGATTTAATGCTAAACAAACAAACCAGATCATGGCTGACCTACCAGAGCCGAGAGTGACAGTATCTCGCCCGTTTACACACACAGGTGTCGATTTTACTGGACACATTGAAATCAAGGCAAGTAAAGGCCGAGGCGTCAGAACATTGCTGGCGTACGTTGCAGTATTTGTTTGTCTAGCAACAAAGGCCATTCATCTAGAACTGGTATCAGAACTATCTAGTACAGCATTTCTATCGGCTTTCAAGCGCTTCTGCGCACGTCGAGGTACGCCACGGGACATGTACAGTGACAATGGCACGAATTTTGTGGGTGCAAATCGAATCCTACTACAACAATACAAATGCATTGTAGAAACGATTGACAACTTCTTCTTGGGAAAAATATCAGAGATGGGAATTCAATGGCACTTCAATGCCCCGGTCTGGCCAAGCGCAGGCGGACTGTGGGAAGCCGCTGTGAAGAGCATGAAGTATCATCTCAAACGGGTCATTGGTGACCAACGTCTGACATACGAAGAATTTACCACTCTGCTATGTCAGATAGAAGCTTGCTTAAACTCACGACCACTATGCACCGTTTCAGAGAACGCCGAAGAGATAAACTGTTTAACTCCAGGACATTTCTTAACCGGCACATCACTCATGACAATTCCTGAACCCGACATGGACAAGACTTACCGTTTAAACACGAGATGGCAAATTGTACAACAACTTAGCAAGGATTTCTGGAAGAAGTGGTCGCAAGAGTACCTCCAACAACTACAAGCAAGACTAAAGTGGAGACGACAGACAGCTGACATAAAGAAAAATGACATTGTATGCATTAAAGATGAAAGGCTCCCTGCAGGAAAATGGGCACTGGGTCGTGTTGCGGATTTACACCCTGGAAAGGACGGCCACACTAGAGTTGTGACATTACAAACTGCAAAAGGCGAAACTAAACGACCGATTACAAAACTGGTACCACTAGTGGAGGCTGAGAAACAAAACAACCCTGACACTGACAAACTACCCAAAAACAGGCGAAATCGTGCTAAAAGGCTTAGCTGGCACAGCTTGGTATGTTATATGCTAATGGTAGTTATGACATTGATAACACCTACTGTCCAGCAAGATATGAAACTCACACAATTGACAAAAAATCAAACACTTTACTTTGACAAGGTTGCAGACCTACAAGAAATTAGAGATGAATGGAAACTGGTATTCTATTATAATATGACAAATTATTGGCGCAATGTGGACACTTTGCAAGTATTCGTATCTCATATAAAGCAAGCTCGTTGCGAAGAGTGGATGATGCAATTTCATGTTCTGGTTAACCAACTTGAACAAAGCACGAGTGAACTAAATTACTACAACGAATTACTGAGGTCTCAGCGGATAATTCAACACAGGTTCAAAAGAGGATTAATCGACGGAGTAGGATATGTTGCAAATTCGTTATTTGGAGTGTTAGATCAACATTTTGCAGAACAATATGAACAGGATATCGACACAATCCAACATAATGAAAATCACCTATTTCAATTGCTTAAAAATCAGACAAGTGTTCTGGAAACCGAGAACAACATTGTACAGCGTAACGAAGCAACAATGGTGAAGCAGTTCACTTTAATCAACGATCACCTCACGTCCCTAGAGAACAAGACGCTCAAAGATAAACTTGATAGTTCACATGCATTCTACATCATTACATCGGCCATAGCTGCAGAAAGAATGGCCCAAAACTTAAAAGATATTCAAGAATCACTCATCAACACCCTGACAAACATGTACCAAGGACATATGGACGTACATCTATTATCACCAACCCAAATGCAAAGCGAACTAGATAGAGTAGCTCGACTACTACCTCGCGATTCTACACTACCTGAAGTTCGTAATGACATAAGAGACATCTACAGGCTGTTCAGAATACATGCGCGCATAACACAGCACTACCTGTTGATGGAAATAAAAGTGCCGATCTTGAGTGATGCCCTATACGAACTTAACAGACTTATCAGCATTCCTCAACGTATTGACATAAATCGGGTAATGTATGTCATTCCCAACTCTGCATTAATAGCGTTTAACGCCAACCAATATTCATTTATACCCCTAGACCAGTATGACATTAATGAATGCCAAAAATTACATGACCAATCTCTACTGTGCAAACTAAATCACCCTATATACCACACCGGTGATCGTCACAAATCTATTTGCGATGTACAGCTGATTCGAGACAACGAAGAACACAGCGCTTATTGCCATACGGAAATAAAAATATGCACCGACAAATGGGTCAAATTACATAAACAAAACACCTGGTTCTATTATTGTTGTGACACGTGCGAAGTACAATTAGTGTGCGGCACTCAAATGACATCTGAGACGTTACGTCACTCGGGTCTGATAACGCTGAAACAAGGATGCAACTTGCAAGGCGACTCATTCACACTGCACGCATATATGGAACATACAAGCGACATTTTAGTCAATGAACCATATGCCATGATTGTGCCCACAATCTCTCCAATCAACAATATAATTAATACCTCGATTCGTAACTCATCATTGCATATTGAAACGCACGAAGAGACGTTCAAGAAAATTGACACGCAACTACGCTCTATAGAAGAACAGTCTAAGCTAGACACCTTATCCTCTCACGACGTTCATCACTACATTGCAATATATGTGGTTGTTGCGATTAGCATTGCACTGTTTGTATCATCGCTTTATTTTTGGCGAAAGATGGCCACCCAAAGACAGGGGGAGGGTCCGCAAGACGCAAGAAGCAGACGAGAAGAAGATCAGGACGTCGAGGACAAGATCGACAAACGGGACTCAAAAGTGAATAAAGTGTCGTGTGCTAACCCTACCACAAGTGAAGTGAAATTTGACACTGAAAAACATAGTGAAGTGTGCTAATTTATTAATTTGGTGACATTCTATTTATAGACTTTAGATATATTTCTTCATAGTAGTCGTATATCAATCATATTTACATTAGAGTCTTGCATCTTTACATTATCTTTAATATTCCTACTTTATTATTTTACATTTTTTGGGATTGTTTTATTTAGTTATTCTCTTTTGTGTTGCGGCAATATGTACGGTGCACGTACATGGGTTTTAAAATATATTTATTATTACAATAGATAAGTTAGCAAGTAGGCTCGCGTATTTGCTCTTTGGACGCAACCTACATTTGGCAGTGCATTGACACTGACATATTGCATTGTTTTATGCATTTTCTGTACATTACATTTTAGTGTTCAATTAGACGTGGTTTGAGTCGGACAACTTGCATTTTTATTTAGATTCATCCCGTTGAGCATTCACTGACATTTTCTGCATTTAAGTTTAAGTTTGACATTTACATCTGCATTGACATTACTTATGTTAGGGAATCACCCCACAACTTGCACTGTAGACTGTTACACGGTACTCGTCTCATCTACTTACCGCGAACACTATGACGTAAATAGTTAGGTGTTATTGTTAGGCCTTGCCTGAAATAGATGCGGAATTCCAAAGAAGGTGACTTTGAAGTTAAAATAAGCACAAGTTGCAAGTAATAAAGGTTACTGAATCTCTACAATTTCACAGTTGTCTGAGCTATAACTTCACCTAATGCTCTGGAGGTTTAAGGTTTTGGGGTTAAGTAATTTTTAAGAATAATAAAAACATTTTTTTTTTTTCAAAATGAATAACGAAGAGTAGGTACTCAGTTATCAATTAAATCAGCAACCGAGATTTAGAGTGAATCCTAATGTACTTCAATGGCGTTGTTTTGTTGCATAGCCGGCGCCCGGTCGCATCGGTACGCCGCCGCCGTCCGCACGACACAACGCGGTGCGGTGCGATCCGCTGCGGTGCGTTGTGGACCGTCGCTTTACTTAATTTATTTGCGATCGTGTCGTGTCGCCTCTTACTTCCACCGCATCGCATCGCCACGTACTCTTGCTTATTTTTCAGCTAAACCCACTCGTAATGTTTTAATTATAGTTTTTATCTAAATTTGTAGTTTAGTTTAACGTGAAACCATTATACATTTGAATTATACACCATGACGTAAACACGTCCGCTTACTGTTCTGATCTTGCATTCAGTATTCGGGTAAGCAAAAAATCATCTACAAAGTTGTATATTGTAACTCTAGACATTGTTTAGCGTAGGGCACCATTGAATAGAAAGCAGCTAATATATTCATTGTGAACGAACCCAGGAAATTAAAGTCGGTCTAAGTTGTTCACCATATTGTCATTCAGAGTCGTTGTATTTATATCAAAAGATTTCTCGTATTTCGGACTATTCATATGTTTTTTATACATATTAGTTTATTTTATATGTCTATTTATGTATTAGTATGTTGGTACCTATTTATGTGTATATTTTACGATTACAAGATGGTATGTTTATTTTTATTTTTATTGTACTCTATCACAATGCTGTCTATTTGACCCAATGTTTGACTGGTAGAGAATGCCTTGTGACATTAAGTCCGCCTATGTACCACTATTGTACATGAAGTTTAAATAAATAAATAATAAATTAATTAATAGCGAAACCTACTTTGCATCTGAAGCCGTAATGCTAACAGGCTTAAGACAGGAACATTTACGTAAGCAATTGAGAGCAGCAGGTAGAACGGACACTGTCCCTAATTGTAATTTACGCAAAGAGCAAATGAAGCAAAGTCCCGAATCAAAGACTGTCCGGATCCTGTTCAAACAAGTGAGCAACTAACTGCTGCGCCAATTTGACTAATTGGCGACCTCTTAACAACTCTAAGAAAGTTCCGTTAGGCTGAAGGTACAGAGGGTATCTCTCACCCTACGACTTATGTTACCTCTAAACGTATCTGAAGGAGCATAAGTTCGTGATTTTCAAAGATTCATGAAAAGACTACAAGTCTTTTTGTTTCAAAGATTCACTGAAAACAGTGGTTTACATTGTAGCGGAGTCTGCCCAGTACACCATACCATAACCGTGCTATGAACATATCACGCACAAATATAAACTACATGATACGGACTACTATCAGGTCATCATCCACGGTTGCAGTGGCGAAGGATCCATACAACTCGATTCCTACCGGATTCCCTTTAAAAATGGCACACTCAGTATTCTACAGACAAATAATATAATCACATTAAACACGTACTCCTTACCTCTTAAAGAAATAAACCCTCCGCTGCTGCGCGTTTGTAACTCTAGATGTATGCCTGGGACGTTCCTAACACGGTAATAGTATGATTAGGTGTAGAGGGCAAACTATTTCATAAAACAAACCAAACCATTAATTAGCTTCAAAATTACATAATTAAACTGAATGAAAACAAATTACAAACTCTTATTTAGTTTTGTTTTTATTCACGGTTGCAACACTGAATTAAAATGAGCGCACAGAAATAAAATGAACGCGAAAGAAAAATGAGTGCTTGTGTTTAACTACTTAAACAGGTTTTTGATAATAATACTTTTGAAATTATTATTGATAAAGGATTTTGCTCTCTTACGTGGACTACGTTATCTTTCAGGCCAGGCCAGAGGTCATGATCCATAGTCCGAACTAATCAGTCAGTTCCAAAATATGTAGGTAAGTGCGTTGAGTCACAAATATAAATTACAAAACATGTCACAATGTTTACACTTATTTCACTCGTCTCTTTTCCCGCCTACAAGAGCTTGTTTGTGTAACTTTTTCATGGAATCAATTTGACGATTCCAAGTTTTTGTATGACTGAGTAGTTCAGCATTTCTAATATGTAACATCAGGGCCGCCGTCCCCCGGTGTGCCCCCGACTTATCGGCGTTACGGTGAGTGAGCAAGTTGCGAGTTGAGCACAATTAGTGACAAAGTACCGCCGGCTCAAGTCCAGTCAGGGGTCCGAGTGTCCACAAGTCCACTCTCATGTATTTGCATACGTGCCAACTTCGTCCTACTTCTCAGGAAAATTACTCTTCAGTACTAACTAACAAATATACATTATACAGATGGATGTACCAGTCTTGACGTATTTACTTCAATATCGTCACAAGCTATGTGAGAGTAGCATAAACCGATGCTGTGGTAAAGCAATCAAGAAGTATCTCTATATATATATCTTAATCACTACGGTAAAAAAAACTAAAAACTACTACTTCTGTGATAGGTGTTGAAACATGGCAATTTCTTGTTATTTTCAAGTATTCAATTTGTTTATTAATATCATTTCTCATTGCAATGGATTGAATTTATTGGGTTACATTTATATATTTATGTGGTACATGTTTTCGCAAACAAACAAATAAATAAATATCTTATGAACACATCATACTTTCTTAATTATTCAAGCTTGCTGCGTTCACTTGGCAACCACCAACCAGAACTGTCCTTCAAGTATAGAACCTCATCTACCTATAATTTCTCCAAACCACGACACACAACTAGTGAGTTTAATCAGCGAAGCAATCAAAGTTGTCTCATCCATATGTATCAGCGGACATCAGCACTTCAGATCAACGTGAACACCTCACGCTCTGCGCTCCTGGTAGTGGCTTGTGGGGAAATGTTGCAATGCGGTCAACTACTGTTAATTGATGGTTATGAAAGTTCTCATTTTAACTAACTAACTCGAAGGATATTTATGCAGATAGATGCTTGGTAGAGGTAAGTTTAATACTCATCCGCCACAAGGCAGTTACAAACTTCCGATGGAAACGGAATTGAGATCACCTTTTGTGATGACTTAGAATAAACATGTTAACTCTTTTTAAACAAAGCTATTTCATTTCTGAACGCTGAATGAGAAAAGAAACTAAGTACATCAATTAATCGAGTCATTCCGAGATGAATTTAGTAATTACGTATACCTTTGCCTTGTTACATTCAAGGTCGTGAGTGCAACTACCTGTCATCTAACAACTACAATAAATTAATGACATAACAGTAGACGTCATCCAGTACATCTGAATGAGCTCCATGCATCCATAAGGGTATAATACCTAAAGACAAGATTACTCCGCGAGCTACAACGTAACTTATAATAGCTACGTAAGCACTTAATGAGCCATCATGGAGTGCGTGCACGAGTGTGACTGACGACCCACATATTCTAATGACGTTGAGTACCTACACCCAGTAGTAGCACATCTAGAGACGTTACAGCTCGCGAATGAGAATATGGTGCGCTTGAAGTTGCTTCGTACCTTTGGCACATCATATTTAAAGTGTTCTATTAAATTAATGTTTTGTTAAAGATTGATAATATTACGTAAGTTGCTATGGGTAACTTTTGCTATGGGTAATTCCTAAAACTTTTTACTATACTTTTTTCTCACTGAAACTTGCAAACATTGCTCTCTACAAAGTAACTTGCCAGGGATGCACCTTTATACGTGCAATACCTAAACGGTATCATTAAAATTGACAACATGAAAACAACATAATAATTTAGGTACGACTAGGTACTTGTATCGGTCAATTGTCATTTGTTTAAAATGGCGATATTTCCTGAAAAGGCTCATGAAAAACAATTTTAATTGGACGGAAAAAAACACAACCAAATTCTATTATACATAAATGGAGTACCTATCACACATCTCTCTTCCTGAACATTCCTGCATGGTAGCTCGCACTCTAGTTCAGCGAACGCGCTGTTTCCCATCAGCAATCAGTAATGGCGCTTGAACACAACAAACGAGCTATCAATCACGACACTACGCCCACACAATAACCTGAATACACTCGCGAGATAAACTGTTAGTTTGTGGTAAAGCTATTCAATCTTTTATGACTTAAACTAGTCTGCTACTCGTATACATAATTTTACCAAACTCCAGTAACCCTCATGTCTTGATAAAGTATCACAGCGTACTTACACTTACAAAGCAATCACATCTGTACTAATATTTCGGTGCCGTGTGGGTACAGGTTGCCGGTACCCTCAGTGAAAGTTCCAACCGCACACTTTTTAATCCTTGGAACAGGGATGGTAACTTTTTAATTTGTACCGTGCGGGACACGACACAAGCACACAGGGAACACACACGAACTTACGGGGGAATGGATTTTTTTAAGGCGAAGCTTGAAGTGAACAATTTGTTTCAGATATTTATTTTCAAATAAGGAAGAATGCTAATTGTGTGTTTAGTGTTCATAGTTTGATATCACCTAAACTGGCATTTCCTGTGAGGAAAACCACTGCATCAAATTATATTAGTTACGTAAATATTATCACGAACGCTTAGCCAACGTTTAGGTGGTTATTCTAACCGTGCACGGAGAGAGTTCATCGACATCAATTTACCTAATATTGAATACATCACCGGTAGCTTTGCAGACGAGCATCTAAAACTTTTACTACACAGATGAATAACTCCGGGGTAAGAAATTTCGTTATAATTTTCACAACTAATCGTGTCGTCCCGTGGCTGGTCCCGCGCCACCGCTCCGTATACCCTACATTTGTCCCACATTCGTCCCGCAGCGTCCCAGTTGGGGCACACAATCGTTTTTAATCAAACGCCCGGCGAGCATTAGCGAGCCACAACTTATCACTTTTTCACACAATGTATGTAACTACCTACACCGGACGAGATTGAAAAGTCATGTGTCACCTCAGATGTTTCTTTAAAAGCGGTAATCAGAACAATTACAGACTGAATATTGAAGTACCAATCTACCGATTGTAAATGTACTCTATAAAACACTAGCGGCTGGTCCCGGCTTCGCACGGGTTACATTATTGAAATTATAGTAGGCATTCCTATTTTTTTTCTAGTTGTAAATAAAGCCTATGTTACTCATAAAAAAGCGAAACTGAAAGATTTTGTAAAAACGAGTCAGTAGTTTTTTGAATTTATTGGTTAGAAACAAATAGTTCATCTTTATGATGGTAGTATTCGGGCATACATCCATCTAGGTAAGCGTAATTAGATTATAAATCATTGTTTAATAAACTAAATCTAGCGAAACTGTCACAAAGCCAACCAGGAAGTTTCAAAGAAACAATGATACAAACAAATAATCATAATTCTATTTTTTTACTTGTTTTTCGGCACAGTTGACACGAATAAACGTCACTAACAATCTGTACAGTAAGAAGTTTATATTTAGCACGGGTCAAGGATAAACATACGTGACACAATATTGCAGATAATATATCGCGAACTAATAACAGTATTTCACGATGGTCACTTCCTCTTCCATTTACCTGTACAGGTTGCGAATTATCCTGTCACCGCGACTATTCCGCCATCATTCTGGTTTATTATGATTTAGGGAAAAAGCACCTTATATTTATTACGCTATGCTCACCATCAGTCTGCCGTTTTTCCAAATACTACTACTTTTTATAATAGGGTCGGCTTCCAGTCTAATCGGATGCAGCTGAATACCAGTATTTTACTTAGAGCGACTGCCTATCTGACCTCCACAACCCAGTTAGTATCAGTGGGTAATGCGATACCACTTGGTAACACTGTTTGTCAGACTTTCAGGCCACTGACTATATGTCACTGTCAAAGATCTACAAAATACTGACAGCACAGAACAGAAGATCAAGAACATCTGTCAAGCACGGCTTTATCCAAAGATCGAACCAACCGGCGATATTAATAAGCCACGACCTCCACATCCCCGACGTTATGCTGTAACTGAATAATTATTATTAATTTAAATTGGTATACAGGGTGTAAACCACCTCATCATGAAGCCGTCAACCAAGCATTCTGTACATCAAACTAAGTAACTTCATGTAAAAATTATTCCCGGGAAACGACTTTTTTTATGAGGTTATAAATCATGTTTTGTGGTAGAACTCAATGTAACGCACTTAAAACATTGTGCTGGTGGATGGATTGAAAAGTACGAGGGTTGTGGAGGTGTTAAAAGTCACAATCTTGCAAAAAAACCTGTCAACAAGTTGTAACTTTGACCCCCCAAATCTCTGTAACTAGACAGTTCCCAGGTATGGTGTAGAACAAAAAAATGATCGCAATGATGGAGAGAACAAGTGCCTTTCGGCTTCGTGAAGTGGTGTTTTACACCCTTTATAATGTTTGGTAACAAGCAGGAACATTGCTATCCGAAGCAATTGCCGTTCCAATCACTTTATTTGGTATCAAAACAGCAAGCACGCGCTCATAACGTTAATTTCCATGACTTTCATGTCGACGGCTGTGATAGGCGTTACAGACGTGCGTGTGTGGGTGTGTGTGTGCTAGTTAGTTGTTGTTCTAGCGCGGTTCAAGGGCGAGGTGTACACGTGTCTCGTATCGCTCCTCAGCGGTGTGTTGATGCCTTATTGTCGCCTCGTGCGGACCGGACAGCGCTGCACGTTATATAAAGTTACATATTATAATATCGAGTTGAAAAGAAAAACCGTGGTGCCACTTTCGAAAAAATATGCTGAAATAAATAGTTCTTATCGTTACACGTGGAGGTAAATTGATAAATTTAAAGGTACGCGATATTTGTCAATTGAAAAATACCACAATTAGAGAATTTTAATGGGCTTGTTTTTAGCACGCTATAGTTGTATCACTTCCGCCAAAAATATTATTATCAGCTGAATGATATTTTTTAATTTACTTCAATATTATCTCACCAACTTTTTGATTACCCACTTGTTCAAGAATGGGTTTAGTTAACTGTTATTATATTATACAACTAAGATGACTAGAAGTCCCTGAACACAATTTAAATTGGATCAACAACAACTTAGATTATTGTGTAAACTTGTTCCCCCACGTTAACATCGCGAAAGAAAATTAAAAAGTGGGGATGACTTGTTTACAAACACGGTGTAGTACCTACGTCACTCGTTGGCGTCTTGGGAGGAACAAATCAAGTGTTTCTATTACACAACAAGCGTATAATGGGCTGTAAAGCGCTCATAAAAACGCGACGACATCGCGACAGCGCGTCAAGCACAACACCAACTTTAGCCGCTAACAACTTCGCGGAGGGCGACGAATTTGCAAAACTGGATATGAAAGTAGCGATGGATATAACTACAGAGATCACAAACACGAAAAATATATCCTTGAACATTCATCAAGAACTTCAATCATAAACTATGGCATAGGAACTTTTAAACCTACATCGCGTCATACAGATTCACTTAAATAACCTGCCTAAACATATCGGTGGACCCATATATAATCTGTTGTCTATTGGTTAGGTTACTGTTGAGTTCAATGGTTATTGGATATAAACAGAAAAAAATTAAGACAAAACTCATAAAAAAACCTCCTTTCTTATCCAGCGTTTACACAATCCATGAAGTCAGTAGTAAATAAAGAAGCTTGGGAGGGTAATTGAAGGGAGTTATAGCATCGTGTGCGCAATAATACAAATAATAAAAATATTAACACATGTAACAGTCTCGTGCCGCGCCCGTGCGACACGACGCGCACTCGTAAAAGTCGTATCGTGCAAATCTCATACATATATACATCGGTTAATTCCGTCGATGTCAATCTGGTTGGAGGTGTGTGCTGCTGTGAAATACGACGTCTGTGCTGCCGTGTGGTCCACTTCCAACTACTTAAATAAACTGACTATAAATCAGATATTTTAGTCTCTCTATCTAACATAACGACTAAGCTTTTGTCAATTGTTGGTTGCATCAATTCTTTAGATCCACGTTTCACTAGGTATGTATAGTACTCGCATCATTTTGTTGTTAACTAACCGTTCGTGAGACGTGCTTGCCGTGCAACACTATCAATGCTTCAACAGATAATTCAATTACCTTTGCTGTTAAGGATGTCAAGCGTCACTAAACCAACTAAAACACATCCATAGTCAAGCAATAACTGTAAATGGAATAATGTTTTGATAACTGTTACAAATAATACGAGTATGTTAGTTCCAGATTACGTGATGAGATAACTTTGCTGACGATCGGTTACACGGAAATTGGAGATAGTGTTGCAAATTGCAAATTATATTGGAATAGCGATGTTACAAGGATATTAGCACATTGTGACAGAGTAGTGGAGATTAAAGAAGAGATGAAGGCTATGTAGGAAGGCTTTACCCAGCAGTGGGACAAGATAGGCTCCTTTTTTATAATTATTATGACTACTGTACTATGTTGAAGCCTAAGATTGGTGAAAACTTTACGACTTATACTGTACATTTGTTATAATATAATAATTATACTATTGTTATCAGTGGCAGCCCTGCCAAGTGCGCATCGTCCCGTGCTCGCTAGTGGCCGCTCCTCACCGGCCAATGCACTCGGATCAT
The DNA here is from genome assembly GCA_916618015.1 of Xestia c-nigrum. NCBI lineage: Eukaryota > Metazoa > Arthropoda > Insecta > Lepidoptera > Noctuidae > Xestia > Xestia c-nigrum. The sequence goes on from OU745250.1 coordinate 26,281,312, forward strand.
GTCCTTAATCGCTGTGATTAACTGACAATCAACAATATACCGCATAATACATATGTAACTGTTGGATAATAGCGTGGGTTAATATGAACTGGATTAATGAACGTTCAACGTCTGCATAGTCAACATTTGAGACACTGTGGAATCGTATAATGTTTTTGACATTATTAACCTACCTAAAACCTTGCGTGCAATCACTTTGACAATTTAGCACACAAAGAAAAAAGAACCAATTTATTCTACATTTTCACCGGTAGATATATTGAAATCATCAAACAAATAAAAAAGTAATTTGATTGGAGCATGGAGCACACGCAGGAGAAATTGATCAGATCACAGTATCTTACGGCGAGGGGAGCGGCGCAAATATTTGGCGCGCGTAATAAAATCATATCGGATACCTGCCGACACGGATCAAACAAACACAACATTTATTAGGTGCGTAGGGGGGGGGGGGGGGGGCGACGCCGTGCCAAGGTGTGCTGTGATTTAGCCATAAATCACAGATTAAGATTCAGGTACCTATAGGATACGTCGGATTGTCATTTATTCTTTTAGACTTGGACCTCACATGGACCGAAGATGGGTTACGTGCAATGAGACATAGAGTACACCGCTTTTGTCAAATTATCAAATTGAAATTACAATTGAACACTGGGCACAATGAATCGAGTACAGTCCCGGGAGGTCTTAACTCCGCTGCGATGAGACACTGCCTGTAGTTCATACTGTGAGCTCACCAAACTTCGAAACATCACGACTCTGCAGAAGCACACTGTAGTGTGGATAGACTGGTAAGTAGACCGCGTGATGTTACCACTGACACACTAGAGATCATTTTAACTAAGAATGGTGATTTGTAGATCCAATTCACACATCACTTCACCATACATCATCTTTTAGCAATAAGGAAACTAAATTCCAAAAGACGAGCAAGCACGAAACAGTTTATTTATGATGTTTCTTTACCAATTTACCTTGTAAAGAACACGGAAAGCTCGAACGAAGCTGGGTGTGTATTCCACATCCGTAATTTCAACTTGTTGACGTTAATTCTCGACAACACACACACAAATACCTGTCTTTGTATAACAAATGGAATCGTAAAACCAATTTACGTACTGAACACTTCCACATCGACAAACATCATTCAATTACAATAGCACCTTCAACCGCTACGACGCGCTACGAGCTGCTACGAGCCGCTACGAACCGCTACGAGCTGCTACGCGTCGCAGTGAATCGTTGGTACTCTAGCTGACGAAGTGTATGCGAGTGATTGTGCCGGAACCTCGCGTAATTTGATTGTTCACCTTGAGGTGTGCGCTGTTTTTGACTACCCTCGTACAGTCGTACACAGCGGAATTTGTTGAAATAAATCAAAATACCTTTGAAGTAAAATGTATTCACCAAAATGTTAACGGGCGACAGCTAAGCCATTTATGCGATGTCTGACTTTGCCATTTTTCAAATCATTCATTGTTTGTACTATTTATAGAACACCTAGCATCGAAAGATATTTTTTTGCATCAGGATTTCAAATGAATTGTAAATATTCTCAAACCAGAACATTCTAAGACGATCAAAAAAGTTTATCATGTCAAATTGATCAGTTGACTCGCAATAGTGTCGCTCGCTAGTACAGCCGCGGGGCGTAGGTACCGGTGCGCTGTGAAAATGACTCAATTTACACTTCAATCCAGGTTGTTGCTCGCGGCCATTTTTGTACAATAAGCCGCTCGTTACGTCACTCTCCCGGCACTGCCGCGCTGCTCGTGGCGGCTGATTAGAACCCCTACGCACTGTAATTTTTCATTAAGCCCGCCTTTAACTTATGAAGTATTACAATGTCATTTGTTCGTTGATACAGAGAGAAACAATGAATTTACCACAGAGCCTCAGAAAAAGAGATAAAGAGTGCTATCAATAAAGGAAAACGGAAAAGACAGAAATATTAGATAAACCGAAAAGCTACACCAATCCTATTGAAAATTGTTTTAACTAACCGTTGTTTTAAATGATTGGGTTTACTTGTATGTTTGACTTTGTCATTGATCAAGCCATTCGTAAAATCAGATGAAAGAAAGAAAGAAAAAATATTTGACGTCAGTATTAATCACACAGACAATAATAATAAAAGTAACAAAAAGGGCAAAAACACATAGTATGTACTGTGTGCCTCACGGCTGCGCCAAAGAGGTCCATTTCAGAATTCATGCCAGACAGGTGATGCTGTCTGACGCTGGTCTTCCAATGAACCTTGACGGGGGAAGGGACAAACAGAAAACAGTTTCAAACATAAGAATATATAAAAGTGCGTTTTAATTGAATTGGGACATTTAATAAGAACCAAGTTTTATAATTTTATCAAACGGTTTCATTAACACACGTGCGCACTCATTTCTATGTTTAACATGTTATTTATATAAACGACTGTTAGAGCCGTTTTCAGACGCAGTCAACACACACTAAGGTATCCATTTCAATAAATAACCCCTTCTAAGGCAATATCTCACAAAGAAGCGTCTCCATTAAGGATATAATACATTTTTATAAACTAAAGCTTAACTATCAAGTCTCTAGTGGTGACGAACACTCCCGCGCACCTGTTCCCATTAAAATTTCAATTACGTGGCGAGTCTGGTGTGGCCTAGAAATACAGAAGGTATACTCTAATCTGAAGCATTGTTGAAAACTTGTAGAATTTTGGGACATAAAAAAGCAAAATCTATCTTGTCAATGTATAAGGTCATTGCATACTTTTATTAAATGACTTACTTAGACAAAGTTTAGTACTTACAACCAGTCCAACAGGATGTACACAGATCAACTTATTATTATTTGGAAATGAATCATTTTCTGCCAGATTGATTGGCTGTTGCTGGGTGGTTATGACTACTCATCTCGGTATTATTTTGTTCCTGTATGTATTCATATAAAAATAGAAACCTACCTCATTTCTTTGAAACCAAACTTAAATCTTCACTTTGACGCATTTTTCCAAAAACTGGTCCTTCTGTGTCACCTCACGAGGTGCTAGCGCCGTGAGATTAGTTGGCAAACATTACTCGTGACGCATTTATTTACGTGCGCTCTCGTTTTGTTTGCTTTACATCGCCTCTTCACCGAGGTGCGCTACCCCGCGCCGCGCAACGCACTGAGCAAACGATGTTTGCTCTCATTGTTTTTTTAACTGTTTATTACGAAGCTCTTTGTGTTGATGTCAGAGATTAGAGGTTTTCATTTGAAAAAGGAACTTGCAACCGCCACTGGTGTGACTATTATTTTCAGCCTATGTTGTATCACTTACGGGGTAAAAGCCTCATTTTCTCTTTCCAAAGCGGTGTCTTGAGCTAGTGTTGACCAATTCTGCCTATTTTTCTTCTTATCATCATCTCTTTTATTTGTCTGTGTTTACACGACATTGACTTATTTGTGTCTTACCATGTTCTGTAGGTGCTATATTTTCACTCTTCACAGTCAGCAAACAGCGAGCAACATTAGGGCACGTTGGCATGATCACGTCGTGATTGTGTTTGCAGTGAGCCCCATTGTCACATCGTGCCGGAGCACAAACGGCATGTCATGTCACGTGTGTTTATTTAGTATTATGTTTATAGCTCCACGTGGTGACGAGGCAGGGTCGCTGTGTGGTCAGGTGTCGCTTGCGTATCAACCCTTTACGGGTTACTCATAATGAATACTCTAATCTTTTTTTTCGTGAGGATGTCGTTGTAGGAGTCCCATGTCTCTTATCTTAGTAGGTTTTCATCAATTACATATATAAAGAAACCCGCTCAAAACAATGTTTTAAAAATACAGAACTTTCTCTTTCTTAAAAACGATCTTTTTACCCGGGCTTTGGCCCTTCGTCCCAAAAGAAGTTCAAATTCAAATGTCCGTATTTATGCAAGAGCAATACAATCGGGAGGGGATTGCGAACAAAAAGTGTATGTGTAAATTATGCTAAGCGTGTTGGGACCGCGACCGGATGGTCCTCATGTAGCGAAAAACTGAGACAATACACACCACCAAGGATGGTTCCTGATTCGACATCTATCTACTAGTTTTGGCTTTGATCTCGTTTTGTGGATTTCTAAGCATAAAAAAGATAGAATTCAATGGTGAAACAAACAATGGTATCTCTTGATAGAATTAGCAATTTTATTCCGTCCCGTCGTCGGCCGTCAACTGTAGCAGCGCTAATGGATAGAAGGTTTAAGTATCGAATGAAGGAACAGAGGATGAATGAAATATGATATGAAAAGAAAAAAACGATAATCAGGAGCTATTCTTTTCGACGACCATTGCATTCCCTCTGGTTACTGTAGCCTATCATTTAATTTTTTTATCTGAAAAAGTTCCACATTCAGTAACACACCGCGTCAGCCGCGCCACCACAGAGGTCAACCCTTCAAGCTCGCGTGCCTAAGACGGCACCTCCTTTTCCGTGTCGCGCACCCGCCGCGCGCCGCGCGCCGCACTCCGGCCAGCAGGCGCACGGTTAAGTGCGCAAAAAAATATACGATGCGAAGCGAAGGTGACACCCGTAGCGGTCGCGGGGTTGAGTGGCCGACCACTTGGACTAGTGTGGGTAGAGGTGCTCACCATATCGATCTGTGGAATTGGTGAAAAGCTTTATAAATTGTGTCGTAGGCGTTTGCTGACAGGGGCGGTTTAATTCTATGCGTTTTGCATTATTATCCTGATTTAAGGGTTTCAGAAACACGTCAATGACTCTTTATACATAGATGGCAAAATTCAGAATAACGTTACACTACTTTTCTAATTTCCATACTTGTCCCACTTCGAACACTATCTAGAAGTAAGCAAGACAAAATAGAAACTCAACGTGTGTCAAATATAGGAGGAACACCCCCTCCTATATTTTCACAATATCTTATTTCATAATTCCTATCGGAAACGAAGTTAACAAATAGGTATAATAGCAACCATTCCAGTACCAAACCCTTAGTACAACTCATAGTAAGGTAAACCTATTTACCTGTGCACATAGCCTCCTATATACCTGGGAGGTGTCGCCGGTGTCGGCTCAGGTGGCAGGTGGGAGGGCAGGTGCGCGGTGGGCGGGGCGCGCGGCCCACCTGCCGCCACGCCCACCTCACCTGCACAACAGGTGACTACAGGTACAAAGTGCCATGTAACTACTAGAAAAAGCGTTTTGCAATATCATGTATTTATTCAAATACATACTGTTGTTTGTTATTATCATACATTGAGGGCAGCATCATAATAATGTTAAAGTAATGTTTTGTTCGCATACCGTACAGTTAAGCAAGCAAGATCGTGTTTCACTTGACACACTTAACATACTCGGTCATTAAGTAATTTATTTAAAATTATGTAAATAACACCTTAACAGCTATAACGTCAATGCGATGTTACTACCAAGAAAGCACTTACAAATAACAAAAAAATAAACAGACTTACATTAAAAAAAAATACCTACAATTAAACAATCTACTATTAACATTCTCGATGCACTTCAGTGCAACTCCTGTTGTGCTGTAGAAGAACGTTCTAGAAAGTGACCATCACACAGTTTGAGTTGGTACCTAATAATGCTTTATTAGCTAGACACTCGTAAGTACTCACAATTAGTGAACTATCATGTGTGATGGTTTTGTTGGTTTGTTTGAAATAAATAATAAAAATATTTTTTTTAGTGCAATTACCAACATATAAAATCAACAATTTACATAATATACGTACTATTACTTTTCGGACAAGCACCGGCTAGAAACTCCATGATCTTACTCTTTTCAAGTTATGATGGGTTTGTATTTTTAAAATATTATTAAGTAACAGGGTTAGTACTTAGGTAGGTATGGAAGGACAGCGTGGGCCCGACAGTAAGGGCCGGCGCCCACTGCCGGCATGGCATGGCAGATTGTGCTGTGGCATCCCGTGGTAGTCCGTGGCATGCCGTGGCATTTTGCTGAAAGCCGAGCCACTCTGGCATCAATCAGTCTTGGTCCGCGCGGATTCAAAGATGTTTGTGTCGTTATAGTTGATTGGGATTTCGTAGGTAATAGGTAATAGGACTTCTAGCTGAAATGAGAACGGCTAATTTGTCGAAAAGACAATTCTGGATGCATAATTTGTGGAGAACCAGATCTACAAATGGTGAATTCAGCAACTTGTTTAATGATTTGAGATACGACATGCGAAAGTTCTATGATTACATACGACCGAAATGACCGCTGCACAAGTTACAACCTTATTTCGACCAGCTTAGCAATCATAATTTCTCAAAACAAAGTGACCCATACGTCTCGCGAGATGCAATGGCGTGCCGCGGCAACCCGTGGAATGAAACGGCGTGACTCGTCATGCCGCAGCATCCCGCGGCAGGTCGCGGCATCGTGGTGTCAAAATAATGTAATATGAACTCCTAACTCATTGAAATAAGATTCAAAATAACTTGATTAGTAAAAAAGTCCTTGGCCATGCCATGCTGTGCCGTGCCGGCAGTGAGCGCCGGCCCTAAGTCGTTGCTGCTTACTTCACGAAAACGAAGGCAAGATAGCAAAGCTAACAAACATCTAAGAATCTACAAGCACAAAACGTTCACACATTCACAAACAATGGGTAAAAAATAATCTATTCAAATTAAAATAAATACACACATCAAAAGTGTCTAGGGATCAACATATATTTTTGCAATAACTTTTCTCCTGATTGATATTAATTAAAATTTTCTTTAAGGATTCATCAAATAAAGTGTTTTCGTTTGTCACAGTAACGATAAACCAAGTCACCTTTGCATTAATAAAGAAATTTGCCATTTTCCTAATAAAGGGATTTTTGACATTTGAACCACTAACACAAAAGTTCGAAAAAAAGACTGAAATAACAGTTTTCTTTAAAATTTTATTGGGTAACTTAAACAATTAATAATCCGTTTTTCTACCGCGAACACTAACAACACAAGAACATCGGTTTGGCATACTCAAAATGAGTTCATCCAAATCACGCTGTGGAATGGCCGCCCATGTTCGTTGCAACAACAAAAAAAGGTCTTCTTGCGACTGGATACCCTCTATATTCGGCAGAGCTCTTCTCTGTAGCATATCCCATGCATGCTCAATCGGATTCAAGTCTGGCGACTGAGCAGGCCAGGGCAGGACATTGATGTTAGCTGCGGCGAGAGTCTGTCTTACAACTCTTGCGGTGTGCGGTCGTGCATTATCATGCATTAACTGAAATAAGGGACCGATTTGCACTTGTAGAGGAACGATGACGTCTGATACAATCGTCTCAGCATAAATTTGAGCGTTGAGGTTGCCTCTGATCCAAATCAACTCAGTTCTTCCGCCGATCCAAATACCCGCCCATACCATGATGGTTCCACCACTATAAGGATGGACTTCCTGGCAGGATTTTAATCGCTGTTGGCGTCCAGGGGTTCTCCAGTGTCGTATACGTCTTGTATCCGGTCTCATACCAAAACGAGACTCATCAGAAAAGCACACGAAACGCCATTGTTCTTCTGCCCAATTTCTGTGTTCAAGAGCCCATTGATATCGAATCCTACGATTGTGCATTACTATAGGTGGTACCCGTAGCGGTCTTCGGGAATGAAGGTTCACTTCATGCAAGCGGTTTCTGACTGTTTGGTCGCTAATTAAGTTCCCTGAAGAGTGATGAAGCCTCACGGCTAACATCATGGCGGTTATTGTTGGAGCTCTTCGAGTTAAGATTTGAATGTATCGGTCTTGTCTCCGTGTGGTGCAGCGATACCGTCCTCCATGGCGCTCAGCCACGGTACCAGTGCTTCGGTAACGTGTCCAAAGTCGACTGATAACACTCTGACTTGTATTCAGAGCTAAAGCCACAGTACGTTGCCGGGAACCAGCTTCTATCATTCCCACGGCTCTGAGCATTTCTTCCCTGCTTAAATGACGTCGCCGCTCCATAATAACGTTGGTTTTAATCAGTAGTAGGGAAACAGTAGCACTAATAATGTCTTCAATGCGTTGTATGTTTTTATAGGGAAAATATTGACAGCTGATTTTCATCTTTTACTCGAATTTGATTCACAGTTCCTGATTCAAATTATGAAATGCACCAAAAAGGATCCATATAAATTTATAAAATCATAAATTTATTACAAAGCCACATCTCAATCTCAAGAAATCCGCATAAAAATGCTAGATCCCTAGACACTTTTGATGTGTGTATTATAATATAATAAAAAATTAGGTAGTAACCAAGTGACACAAATGTTGTCATCAGTGCTGAAACGAATCTGAACATAACTACTATAAAAATAAATCATATTTTCATAGTAGTTATGTACTCCTATAAAAATATGATTTAGTACCTAGTTATGTTCAGTCATTATTGGTTGTTTTTTTTATATTGTAGGTAAACACGCCTGTGAGGTTGACGATACGGTTAGCGGCTTGCTATGTATGTATAGGTACTTAGGAATTGATTAGTTGGCTGTAACTACACTAGGAGGAGTGGGTGTGTGTCTGTGTGTGTTCGTGATTCGCCAATTGATGGTCGTGTCATGTCGTACCTTACCCCGTTACAACAACAACAACTAACAAATATACCCACAGATTCACACTCTGGAAATTGTTAAACAATATAACAAATATAGGTACCTACCTCGTGCCCAGCAACAGTCGACCACGACATCATTATTTTGGTTCACGCGAGGTAGGTACCAGCACGCTAGCGATAGTTCCCTGTTACCTACTACTCGTACCTACCTCATTTCTTTTGGAACATGTTACCTATACACATTTGAAAACGAGTTTACCTCCTTAATTAAACTCACTACACTCAATTGCTATGGTATTTACCAACCAATATCCCGATGACGACAACTATTTTATCGTTTCCTCAGTCGATCAGTTTTCCTTCTACCTAACGTAACTGTTACCCAAAACTAAGCGCTAGGTAGAATGTAGATAAACAAGGTTGTTACATCAGAGAGTGGCGGTAGGTGGGTGAGCAGGCAAGTAGGCGGCACTCTCGGTAATTAGCTGGCGGCGCAAGAAGTATAAACAGCACAAATTGGATTAAGTCCCGCACTAATTACCTTAATGGCGAGGTGGCCATTGTTTACTGATCATCTGACACGTGACGAGAGGAGAGGTACACTGTCGCCGTCGCCGCCAACCGTTTGTTTGTTCAAGATACGCGCGCCCGGCTTGTTCTACGAATGTCATCAGCGTGCTGTGTTTGTTCTCTATACATTAGGTAAGTAGGTGTATTATCAGTTCAAGTTATACACTTCTTATCTGCATTCCTTCACCTTACTCTAAGTACTCACTTATAAACAATTAATTACACTAAGACCCAAATATTTATTTATTTTATTACGTTTGGTAAATTTAAGGAAACGATGGACCCTTTCAAATTGAATAATACAGCACTAACAACCGCCACGGGAAACTTAAAAATCAAAAATTAATTAAAGAAAACAAATTCCATCTTCAAACTCAAGGAAATCAAGGGTTGAGTCTTGAGCTCCCCAAAAATAAATAAAAATCGGTATCCCCGTGCGGCACCACCGGCGCGGGCGGCGAGTCGTAATGACGGTGGCATCTGGTCGCACCTCAACCCTTCCGATATTATATAATAATAAAACGGCTAATTACTCGAGAAATTCCGCCAATAAAGACAACGCGGCGGCGGCTGACGAAAAATAATAAAATTAATTAATTAAAAACAAGAACCAGGCTTCACCTCAAGAACGTTCGCAGCTAGTTGATAACTATTAAAATAACTCCGTCTCACTCTCTCTTAAAGTTCTCTGATACCTACGCCTAAAAGGGACAGCCGAAGGATTAAACTTTGATTGGTCTCCGAATAATCTTTGTATCGCGAGCGCGACAATCGCCAGTTCTCAATAAATATTTGCAAAAGATTTTCGTCTTCCTCTCGATATAATTAGTTGAAAACGAGAAAAGTTTTTCAATTTGAACACAATACGAGCCGAGTTAGAGGCGGACCAGGATTAGTAAAGATCTTAATTAAATCATTTTTGATATTCACGACGACATGAATCGCGGATCATCCAACAATAGCCTGAGTAGGTACTGAAATCTAATCATTCCAGCATTCTAGTTTTTTATAGAGTCGAAGCTTGAAAACGAATAATAGGGTACAAAAACAAATGATTAAAATTTCTTCACTCACTTATTTTCAAACCAAACCTGCTCATAATAATGAAAGTAACAATTTAATACCCTGCGAATAAAATTCTTTAATGAAAGCCGATAATTTGGCAAGGGTGGCCAAAACGTAATTTGATTAAAAAGAAATCGCGTCGACTAGGTCGAGGACTAGGGGAGGTAATCCCAATTGTAAATTCAACAAAATCTTAAACAATAACCGGCTTAACCGGTTTATACTACATTAGCATTGAAAAAGAATCGGTTAGTTGAATGAAGGAGTCTGATAAACTTAAAGTTCAAGGATATATAAGAGGAACACTGATGCACGTATTAAACAGTTTGCTCATGTTAATACATACTTACATGGCGTCATATTATGGCGTCAATAACCACATTTGGTGCAATCATTACATGTTTATTCACCTTGCACGTAATTCGTGTGGTTTTACAGTTTTGAACCAATTATAACCGCTATATTTAGCTCGACAGCGTTCTCGGGTAAGTTAAGGTGAACAGAACGATGTTTGTATTATTTTGACGTCATTTTAAAATTAAAATCATGTTATTTCGAATTTCTGTGTAAACTTGTGTGCCAAACGTGGTGAAATTCATCGTAGCTATTATTGTAAAACATCAACGTCCTACTAGTAATAGGTATCGTTAGGTGTATCGCAGTCTGGCTGCACTTTGTACTTTTTTCACAAAGACCTTTGTCTTCTTACACTTGTTAACTCGCCTTTTGTCTCGCCTGCTAATACTATGAATACCTCCATCTGTCTGGATCTGCCTTCTTAAGACATGCTCTGTTACATTCTTACAGTTTGCGTAAGAAATATGAATAGCTAAGTTTTATTCCACGATGTTCTATACCGTTTGAATCATAGTTCATTGTTTCAATCACTTCTTTATCGATACGGCTAATTAAATCAGAACACGAAGCCCGACCAGCAAGTTCAAGCCTATCGGGACCTTCACAGAACTGTTCAATTAAAAACAAAAACCGTTTAACAATCCCCTCGAAGACATACAAAAACTTCTCAGCAAGATCAATAATCTGGAATAGAATGAGCAACCTGTCTGTAAAGGCAATTAACGGACTTATCTTGCGAAATAACGCGATCAAACGGGCCTGAGCGCGGGCCCCGCAGGGGGGCAGGGGCGAGGGGAGAGGGCAGCTTGAAGAAGTTTTAGTTAGTCCGACGAGAAAGAGAAATCAATCTTTGAACCGAACCTGCTGGACGGCGGGCGCCTTAATACCGTACGACACGACTACGTGATCCAACACGCAGTCGTGACGTTTACGTCTTCTTACGAGTAGCACGGCTACCTTGCAATGGCAAGTAGAAAAACCGTTAATTTTGTTGTTACGTTGGATCTTATAAAAACCTCTTTGTTGTAATTGAAAATACTATTACTGTTATTTACCACTTAACAATTGTTAGTCCCGTGTTAGTGTCCTACATCACACTTTTTGTCCTTAATATTCCAAAGACATATCAACTTCAAGTTCAATAATAAAATCGTACAGACTAAGATGTCTCCAGGATTCGCCAGCGGCGGGACTAATTTAAATATCAAAACTAATTTGTGGAGAGTGGCGGCAGTTTGATTGTGTGCTGAATTACGTGCACTACCGGAGGAAGGGTGCCCGCAACAATTACAGTCTCAATGAGCACTGCGATGGAAGCTGGGACAATAACAATAATTAGATGGTGACGAAAAAGTTGATGTAGCTTTAATAACATTATACTCGTATTCCCAACAAAGGTTTAAACTTCCTACTTAGCGGGTGGATTTCTAGATAGTTATTATTAGTTTCTAGATAGTTGAACAAATCAACAAGTCTTATGTAGATTTTGATAAGCATACCTGCTATATCTGCTACTTAATTCCATGAAAGTGAGAGATCAATCTAGATGCTAAGTGCTCTAGCTCGGTTGAAGCGTAGATTATATTATTAGCATTCTGAATGAATTCCTAACGCACGCTATCTAATCAAGGGTTCATTAATTAAGTAAGATTGGTTTGAGTTCAGCGCCGGCGCAGATAACCAGCGCCAGGCCAATGTTATTAACACCAGATAGCAGGAAAACTTATTGATACTAGCTCTGAAAAGGTCATTCATCGCCACAGAGGAAAATATATTTTCAAAATACACCACAAAGTATAAGAAACGGCACAAATGTCCACCACAATCATTAAATTTAATCAAAAATAATTAGGTACTCCAATCAAATTGCAATTATGAGGTCGACGCTTAAAAATGTTGAGGCATTAAGCATTAAAGTGATCATTTGGTGTACCTCCCGGCACCTCACCGCACTCTGCTGTACCTACCCCTACCGATAGCACCCCTTTAATTACTAAAAATCGCGCGACATTTCATCCGACCTGTCAAACTTCCGGAAACGCCGCCATTACACAAATGGTCGCCGGAAGCCTCCGTCCTTCGTCTACAGTTAATTTGTTTTCGTACAAATGGCAGCGGTAAGAGGTGCGTAATGATCTGATAAATTAGTTCAACAAAGTGCACGAGAAGGTTTAACTGGCATCGTAGGACTCGACATCGTACATGTATGTAAACCTGATAGTTGTCCACTCGAAGCCAAGTTAGATTGCCAACGGAATTCTAACAAGTTATCAGATACAAAATTATAAGTATAAAAAGTCCGAATAACTTTAATACTTTAATCTTGCTAACTTCGGTGCCTTCTTAACCCATAAATGGTTATACCCTACCTTCCCATAGGTTCACCGAAGGACCCGATATACCAATTAGACAAATAACTAAACTTCTGAGTAATCAGTAGCTCATAACGAAAATGAAGGTGTTTATAAAGAGAGAGCCTATAACTAAACTCGATTAAATTTATGAAATAAACAAATCGAGTTAATCGTTATTAAATTATCGAATTTATAGCAAATGGCACAAATGGCCGGCAGTCGGGCTGCGCGCCGCTTGGCCCGCACAACAACACAGTTTCAACTACTTTCGCTCTCAAATAATTGATTGAACTTGGACTAACTTGTGCCAGTTACTGACTTATATTTGGTAAACACTTTCAAATGCTTTCCTCAACTTCATGGTAGAGTCAATGTTTTCGTACAGAATGCTGAATTTCATGAAACTTTGAAATAACTGATTCAGACAGAAATAATAGATCCTGGTAATCAATTTTACCTATTAGCTAAACTAAAGTCCTAATAAATCCCTCTACAAGAGTTTCCATAATATGGAAATAGGTAGAAATGTGTTTCAGTAATTAAATAATATTCATAACATTAGCTGTTAGACGAACTTTCTTTAGCTACCTCCCGACACTCCTTATGACCGCCTCAAACTCCCACTGAGTACTTAATATCTACGTACCTGTCTTATTACAATGTAGCAAGTCGAGCTAAATCCCCCCCCCCTCCCCCTCTCCACTTCCCCTTACAGTCCAAACACTGCGGTCTTGGGCAAACGTTTAAAAAGTCGGACAAACAGAATAATTCATCGTTGATTCAATGAAATCTGCTTCACCCTTCAAAGTGAATCTTAAGACTGCTACACTGAGATTTTTCCTGGACGTGTTGGTGTGATGCGAAGTATAAGCGGCAGCGGTCCTATTGTCAACTTGGAAATATTAATCGACGAGGTTTACGAGCCAAATGGGCTTCCCATAGTCAAATCTTGTAAAAATCAATAACACCAAACTAATACCTATTATTACTTACGGGATACCTTCCGTGATAATTTATTGTTTTGCGATCCCGATATTTCGACGCTGTTGCAAGCGCGGGTTGACTGGAGAATGCGGGTGGATGGAAAAAAATTGTTAGGAGCAGACAAATCTCTCTACCGTCTTTCCGTTTTTGTTAAAACAGTGTTATCAATAACACCACAAACACTTACCCTCATTCTACCTTGGCATAGAATACCACTGAGTAGATACTTACCTATCAAGGCTGGTGACAAGAGTAGTGGGAAGTGGAAAGCTAAGTGTTTCCAGGTACGTGTGTATCTTGGCCGTCCGCTCATCGTTTACGCCATTCTCTGATTTATATTTGAAACGGTGGAGCGGCAATTACTCGCCGAACTGGAATCATTGCCTCTGCCCTCCACTAATTAATTCCGCCCCTCTTTTAATGTTCAAAAATCGCGGCGTCTAATTAGGTTTTAATTCGTTTTATTGGGCAAAGTAATGAAATAATGGCCGCTCCACAGTTCTCAAGTCGCGCGTCGGCCGGGCGCCCACTGCGTAACGCACAGCACTGTTTTATTACTCTGGAACCTTTTAAAAGTTTACTTTGTTACAGGCAGCTCAGTTAGAGGGAATAATATCCAATTTATGAATAAAATTATTCTTGTTCCCAAAATCATTGTTTGCAGATCATGATATTGAAATATTGACCAAACACTCCTGTAATAGACGTGTCGTGATTATGACGCAATAACCTGCAACAGTAAATCTGACATTCTAATTCCTTTGATTTGTAGAATCGTCAATTGTGCAAATATTTGACTGACCATCAGAAGACACACACTCGCCAATAGTCTCCCACAAGTGACCTCTTCACCTGAATTCTCTTAGGCTGGTGTTTTGTTCGCTAACGACATTTTTCGCGCCATTACCCTCGACGTAAAAAACAAAGCGTGGCTTTCCTAATGACTTTGCCGATTACCAATCACTAGGAAAAAATCGACTCGTCCGCCGCTCACCGCAACTCTACGGCGAACAAATGACCGACTGAATCAAGTGCTTTTTGAACGAAAATAATCTGGGAATTATTGTGGTTACCATTATTTTGTGATCATCAATGAATGCTGTTCGTGGCTTTTTGTGTTTTTGGTAATTTTCAAACAAGAAGGTCTCCAATTAAATTGTCCACGTCTAGGTTAAATTGTCCAAAATGAATGTGGAGAACATTGTGAATCTATTATAAAATCTGAATTTTCATTTTATGAAACTTCAAAGCAGCTTACGCTTAGCTGTGGGTAAACTGCTAACGAATCAGTCCCAAAAACAACAGTGTTAATGAACATCCAACACGCCGTGATATCTATCGCCGCCGCAACTCGCTAATTAAATATTATTTTTTGGTGAGCAACGTTTAAAGTAGCGGCTCTCCGCGTAGCTGCGAGGTTAACTAGTTAGTTCCGCAGGCCTCGCCGCACACGACCACTTTAATATTCGCCACTGGACGTCTACAATTAACGCTCGAACAATTTCATAACTCGGCTCCGCCTTTGAGCGCTCACAAACTCCGCGAAAAATATAAACAAAAAAATATATCAGCTCGCGAGGCAAAGGAAATAAACAAACGACGCTCGCCGCGCTCCGCACAAAGGGACGGTGGAGCCGTAATTAGATTAGTGGAGCCGAGATCTCGATTGAATCGTGAATACTCTTATCGAACTTCTTTATAATCTGTTGAGGATCCCTTTTGACAACTAAGGTCCAATTTATTATTATTTCGTTCATTACCGAGAGGTTTTTCTCGAGTTTTCTCGATTAGTCCCATTTATTTCCATATTTGGCAATCAAGAGAGTTGCCAATTTTCGTTATTGTTGGCCAACTTTGGTTTTTGTTTACGAATTTAATTTTATTAGATATTCTTATATCACCGCAATTTAATTAAACAATACTTTATTATTGTTGAATAAAACACAACAGTTCTCATTTATTTTCTACGTCTAATCGTATATAGGTTCATTCTTACCTACATTAAATATGATGGTGCCATGAAAGTTAAGTGTAAAATCTATCAGCGCGCTGCTCCTGAGAGGACGTCAAACGATCAACAGATAGACGGCGGTCGTCAACCCGAAGTGATCCCCGGCGGGTGCCTATCACTGGAGATCTCTCGATCGCAGGCCCGCGCCCTAGGCCTCGGGCTCCTATCGCATCGCATCTACCACACACGTGAATACTTTCCACAATATTTTCGTCAATTTCCAACCATCTAGATTGGTGCATGCAATCAAGTCGCAAATCCTTTATAAGTCATTCACGGAGCTCGATACCTAAACATATTGTTTGTATTCATAGCGACGAAATGGTGAGACGATAGGTACGAGTACGTCCCGCAGTCCCGCAGTCCCGCCATCGCGCGCCATTCGGTGGAATATGTCGGAGCTGCGATAAGATTGAGTTTTTGTGTAAGGACGCACCTCGCGGCGACCGTTCGACTCTCGCATTTTATGTTCGCCGGGGGCTAGCGGGAGATTTGAAAATTCCGCTGTCACCAGTTTTTTTCGCCCGACGAAGTAATCTTCAAATCTAACTGGCCGTAAAGACTAAATAAGTTTTTGTAGAATGATATTATTTTATGCGGGTGCTGAAGGTGTCAATGCACTGTTTTGTCTGCCACATGTTTGTGCAAAGCTTGTTTCTTTAAAGTAATGGAAATTTGTATGCATTCACTCATATAATTTTGAACACCAAGGAGTTTATTGGCATATCCACAACATACCGCATCGTAGAAAACTTCATATAAAAACATTATAGTTTTCCCATTTTGAAGTAATATTATTGCAATTTATACGTATATTGACGACCCGAATGGCGTAGCGGTAGTAAGGCTGCCTTACGTTCTTAGAGTCCCGGGTTCGAATCCCGGTAGGAGCAAATGTTTGTGTGATGAGCATGTACATTTGTTTCCGAGTCATGAATGTTTATATGTATAATAAGTATGTATTTACAAACAAAAAATAAAAACGTATTATATCAACTGTCTGGTGACCACGACACAAGCCTTGCTTAGTGTGGCACTAGATGGTGCTGTGTGTAATGTGCAGCGATATTCATTTATTTATTATTTATTTAAAACTGGTATTCAGCTGCATCCCGTTAGACTGTTAGCCGACCCCAACACAACATAGTTGGGAAAAAGGCAGAAGATGATGATGATGTCGTTGTTTTCAGGAGCTAATTCTAAAGTCACTCTCAATTAGAATATTTTTAAGGAAAGGCGCATAATTTTCACTTCACAAAGTGCAGAATGTTGAATCAGAATATTGTGCCGGAATCCAATACAAAATATAAATACACCCCTAATTTTTAATGAATACAAAAAAATGGGGCTGTATCCGTACCCTTTACTGATCATTTTTGTGTATTCAAAAATAAAAAAACCGAAATCCCAAAATTGTCTACGAAGACTTGTCATAATTGGTAAACTCATAACTGAATGACACAACGATGATCAAATGAATGACTGAATGACGGATGATGGTCACAAAAACGATAAAAAAATACTAATAAGAATTTAAGAATGGCCTGTACCTACCATATTTCCATACATTGAGTAACATTTTTGGATATAAACAATCGCTAATAACTTTGATATTTATCAATATTATTTATTGAGATCTATACTACACATATACTACCGGTACATCGTGGTGTTGTATTTGTACAAAAACGCCCCCAGTCCGACTTCAGGACCAAGCTTCAGACCCTATCCTTCTACAGCGAGATGTAAGACAGGGAGATGTCTTATCTCCGAAACTGTTCACCGCTGCTCTGGAGGATGTCTTCAAGGTTCTGGACTGGAGAGGGCTAAGCATCAACGTTAATGGCGAGTAAATCACTCACCTTCGGTTTGCCGACAACATAGTGGTCATGGCAGAGACCATAGAGGACCTCAGGCCTCAGTACAATGCTCGATGACCTCAGTAGAGCTTCCAAAAGAGTGGGTCTAAAAATGAACATGGACAAGACGAAGGTCAGGTTGAATGCCCGTGTCACACCCATTCCTATCAAGATCAGAAACTCTACACTGGAAATTGTGGACGATTATATGTATATATGTCACCGTAAAATTGTCAAATACGTTATATTGTAATATCTCAAGCGATATTGTAAAGTCTCGAATTATTGTCAAATGAACATACTGCTTACAACAAAACGCATTATTTTTCGTGAAATGCATGCGATGGTAGTCAACTTACGCGGTGTGGAGGGAAGGAGGGGTCCCCCTTGCCCAGTGGCACAACTCTCATAAAAAGATAATGCACCATTCCTGAGAAATACTGATTAATATGACATAAAAACACTTTATATTCCCCCTAAAAAGCGTAGTCGACGGAGCCCCGCTTCGCGGGGCCCCTATTTCCGAGTGCAGGGTTTAAAGGAACCTAACTAACCTAACGGGGGGGTGCCCCAAGTCCCGATTATGGGGGCAGAGATACTTCCGTATGTTCAGTTGACAATAATTCGAGACATTACAATATCGCGAGAAAAAACACGTTATATTGTAATATAACGTGTTTGACAATTTTACGGTGACATATCATCATCATCATCATCATCATCAGCCTATAATGTTCCCACTGCTGGGACACGGCCTCCTCTCAATGAGAGGGAACAGGTGACATATACCTGGGACAAACGGTCCAGTTAGGTAAGTCTAACTTCGAGAAAGAGGCCAATTGTCGAATCCGACTCGACTGGGCAGCGTTCGGGAAACTGCGCGTTCTGTGCGTCGTTCTCATCCAATTTACCGCAGTGTCTCAAGACGAAAGTCTATGACCAGTGTGTGTTGCCTGTGATTACATACGGGACCGAAACGTAGTCGCACACAATGAGCCTTATCTAAAAGCTTAAAGTCACACAAAGGGCAATGGAGAGGGCTATGCTTGGAGTTTCCTTGCGTGATCGAATCAGAAATGAAGACAAGAGAACCAAGATCACCGACGTAGCCCGAAGAATTGCCAAACTTAAGTGGCAGTGGGCAGGGCACATTGTTCGCAGAACGGATAGCCGATGGGGCCGAACAGTACTGGAGTGGCGACCGCGAACCGGAAGACAATGCGTTGGAAGACCTCGAACTAGATGGACCGATGACCTGGTGAAGGTTGCGGGTATCCGTTGGATGCGAGTCGCTTGGGACCGGTCAATGTGGCGACACTTGGGGGAGGCCTATGTCCAGCAGTGGACGTCTTCCGGCTGAAATGAAGCCTCGTGACGTCGCGTAATACATCTAATGTAAATGCGTATGTTGGATCATTCCCACTAGTTATACTACACAGTTCTACGGTAGACCCATTGGGACTTTTTTCCCACTAGTTCTACGATTTTGCACCACCTTAAATCGAACCACCTTAAACAAAAAGTCAACACTCAATACTTTATTTCATTCCACAATGTAGGCTTAGGTGGTAAACATATATTTAGAGACATATATTTTCTACTGTAATTTACGGTAGAACTAATGGGAATTTTTGTTCTCATAAGTCCTCTATAACGTGGTACAAAATCGTAAAACTAGTGAGTAATTTAGCATTAGTTCTACGTGTTCTATCACACAGTTTACGGTAGAACTAAAAGATTATTATGGATGTATTACCCAAAAGTGAACCTACGTAAATGTATTTAATAAAGGTGCCACAAAAACTGAAACATACGAATTCTGACTCTGTGCTTACTGTTTGTTGCAAGAATTTGCGCAACTTTTGCCACTGCTCCAGGACTCAATCTCTAACAATATTTTTGCTGACGCAGATCTCACGGCAAAGACTCAGGGCAGCGGCGGTGGCGCATACGCACGTAAATGGTCTAATGAGGCATACACACGCTGATTTAACGAGACACGCTCCGGACGGAACGGGATACACATTAAATGAAGAAACATCATTCTACACCCTCATATTATTGTCAACAGAATTGTCATATCATTGCCACATAGGTAGTTAGGTACACAATTCAATGGTATATAGTACAACTTCTTTGACGTACGTGTAAATATTGATATATTTTCCCCGTAGGTACCAGTTCTCTTTGTTTTCCTAAAAAGTACCTAGGTACTACCTAAGCATACTAGGAAATAACAGTTATCCGATTTAGAAATTAAATTAATGGAAACCCCAGGGATGTGGTCGAAACCACAGGTCGCAAACTACCAGAAATAAATACATTGTTACTATTTGGAACAAATAAAGTAGGTACAGTTAAAACAACGAGGCGGAATATAATTAGTTGACGAATTAACCTTGTGTTAGTAAAAGTGTATACCAATGTAGGTACCTAGGTACCTACTTCGGTATAAACTTTTACGTATACAAATATTATTATTATATTATTGCCCACGTATTGTGCATTGGATTCAGGAAAAACAAGATTAACTTCGATTACTAAGTAAAATAAATATAACATTTTTAACGTTAAATAAAACCACTCACGATACAACACGATACTAATACGGCACTTTCATTTGAACAACTGCAACATTAATTTTGGAACATTTCCCTCTCATACAGAGCAGGCCTGTGTCCCAGCAGTGGGAACATTATTAAGCTGATGATGATGATGGTGTTTGGTGATGTTAGTGGGTAGTTCGGTTTCAATCACGCGAATTACCTATTATTGAATAAATTAACAGACATCCTACACTCATCATAGGTCTGTATGCTACAGATAACGCCAGGCAGCTTTTTTTCGGGCTTAGTTTTTGAATCTTGATTTAAAATTAGAATGTAAGATTATATCACTTTAACCATATCTGGTAATATTGCTAATAATCTATGAACCTAGTCCGCTCAGGTAGTTCGGCGAGTCATGCCACATTCTGAGTTCAGCTTACTATACTATTATTTAACATAATATAACAAATATTGGTCACAGCTACCTCGTACATTAATGAGCACATCGGGATTACGTCAAACGTCGCACAAACATGTTTATGATCGTGACCCGCGGACTGGACTTCACGCCATCACTGATAACGTGCTTGTTAATATTGTTTAATGTAGTGCTTACACGTACGTTAAATGAGTGGTCTAGATCACTCATTTACCTACGTGTTTAAATAAAATCGAAATCCAGTAAATTCCATTGAATTGGTCTGGTTTCAGTTTCAAAATAAACACGTGATAGAACGTCAAATTCATAACTGAAACAAAGTATTGCGGCTGTTTTCTGACTTTCAGAAATAGTCCGACAGGTTTAATCCATATTAAATCAAGGTGAGCAGATCTCAATCTAACGTTTTTTCCAAGTCTCCAAATTGCTTGCGATAACCGCGATCCTTTTCCCTTGTAAACTGCATGGCGGCCATCGGCCGGCGCCATCGTACGACTATCGTCGTAAGTGGCTGCCTATCGGCTCCCTCGACGCGCGGGCGAGCGGGCCTCACCTACCCGCGCCAATAAAACTTATCGCGTGCTTGTCTTACCTACCTCCGTGATACAACACCGTCTTACTCACCACATCAACATACACTTTAACGTCGCGTCACAAGAACCATTTTCGAAAGATTCAAGTAAAAAACAAGTTGGTTTTGTCAAAAATTCGAGGACACATGGGCAGCTGAGATGATCTAAATAGGCGGATCCAGTTTTATGACAGCTGATTGTGTGGAATTTCTTTTAGTTTTCATCGGGATGATGCGCCTCAGGACCTGCGTTATGACACCTAAGGGACGGGTTTATATTGCACTGTTCCTGCCTCCTGTAGATAGTTTGACAAAGATTGTAAGTATTACTTACACTTCCAAGTTACACATATCAACATAACCTGTGGATATTAATTATAAAATTAATATAAAAATGATAATTTTTGAAGTAAGTAATTTAACCAACTCACCAATTTAACTCGGAGATTGTAGCTCTCCGGTTAGACGTCTGAGTGGTGGGCGCGTGTTCTTACAAGGATAAGATAAATGCGTCCGCACACTGTGGGATGCGGCGCGGCGGTGTGGCGGGCGCGGCGGTGAGCGTCGCAGGTGTGCGCCATATCTCATAGACGCGCGGTCAGGGCGCACGCCTAATTGCTGCCCAAATGACGCATGAAAAGACTTTTCAAATTCGAACGGGAAAATTGGAATAGGTATATTCTAATAAATATAATGACTGATCACGCACATGGTGCCAGAAGATAGGCGTCGTCGCCGAGAGAGACCTAAACAACGCTGGCGTGACGACTTAGAGGTGTTCGTGAGAGATTGACCGAAAAACACCACACGGAAAGTTGGGTGAGAGGCTTTCCCCTGCCTTGGGATAATACGGGTGAAATAAAAATGATATTTCCAATGGTATAGGACATTTTAGCAAGGCTGTATTTTGTTACTTTTACTCATTTTTATTTTAAACCAATTTACGCAACTACTTCCTTTTTTATACTTGCTTGTTTAAGCTATACCTAATTAACATTGCGTATGTGATCATACTGTTCCTACATATCACGCTGAATGCGGTTATACGACATTCAATGAATACGTGACGGAAGCGCAAGAATAACTAAGTGTGTTGTACCATATTCGGTTTAAAAATAAAATTCTTATCGTATCCATTTACCAAACATGGCTATCCTTTAAACTCGGAAACCTCACCACAATCAAACGAAAACCAATTAAATTAAAACTGTTCTGTAACAAAAAGCACGTAAACAAGGACAATAAATTGGCAACACATGTAGCTCGCGTCCGGCAGAAGGCGCTCCGGCACGACGCGCGGGCGACACGACACACGACGCGCGGCAACTTTGTCAACCGCGCTAATTGTTGTTCTAATTTGTTCGCAACACCGCGACACGCAAGGTGATATTTTAACGTGCCCGAATTTATATGTAAATGAGCAAACTTCCAGCGGAGTTTTGACGGCTACCTACGCACATAATTTTCGTTTGTCCAAGTTATAAATTACTCGCCCCCAACGACTGCCCTCGTGTGATTTGAATATTATTAAATCTACATTTGGAGTGTCTTGTCGTGTTGTGGCTGAGTTTCTACTTCGAACGGTTTGGAATATTCGTTCATTTATTCAACTTTATTTTTAACTTGATAATACTTGCAGTGTTAAATGTAATTATCTAAGTTTTTGTGTTTAAGAACTTGATCGTAGTTGTATAATAAAGAATCGACATAATTTCCTCTTTCTATTCATCTAGGGACAAACTTAGCAACTTGATTATAATCCCGAACTAGGGCATACATATGTACATTGTTTAGCGTATTCGGCACCAGAGGTAGGGTCCTTAATAGCCATTGAAACTGAACAGAAACGTGAGTGGACAAATTGGAGCGGCCCTGGGTCACGATAAGGGCGCCGGCCACCGCGCCCAAGGAAAGGGAACCGTCCATAAACAACAGGCGACTCGGTCCCAATTAATAAAGCAGCCAACATTGAAGTAGTGCAATTAATTCTGTGCCTTCGGAGATTTTAATAGTTCACATAAATCAGAGCGGCGCAAGCGGCCGGTGGGTTAATCGCCGTTTAATATTCGGACGGTCTTATCGCTCCTATCGGCATAGCGCCGCTCACTAATGTATCTCACTATCAATAGATAACGCACGGCACGTGATACATAAGTTTGCCTCTTCTGCACTTTTGGAGACGCTCCTTTTCATTAGTACCACGTTGTACCTCTGTCGGTTAGCGTGGCTCCATCCACACGTGCCTTCTAGACGCAGCTACAACTTTTTTTGTCATTCACTTGACGTCATTCACCTAAGGATCAGGAATACTTCGTTTCAACACGTTTCCCTGATTTTGATAATGTACCTACAATTCAATTTATGAAACATAATCGAATCTGTTGTTTTGAGATAAAATAATACAAGAATGTTTATAACTAAAATTATCTACATATTTTAGTGCATGGCGGGGAGTTCGGAAATTCAATTCAAGCCAGACTTCACTTCTCGTTAAGTGGTTATATCCCCTTTAATAGTGGACAGAGGAGAGCTAGTGGACACTAAACACAAGGTGCGAGGGGGTGCGGGGGTGCGGGGGGGGTGGTCAGGTCGGTGGAGATACGACGACACCTCTGGATATTGAATTTGCGGCGGCAAGCGACTCTCAATTGTTATCTGCCGCTGCAAGGTCGCCCCCAATAGCCCCCGACAGGTACTACAGCCCTTTCTTTTACAATAGGGTTGCCGCTGCAACGCCTTGCAAAAATACTGTGATTTTGATTATTGAGACATTCTGTAGTCAAACCTTGTTAAGAGTCGAGCCAGCTATTTGGCAACATTAGAATATTTGTTACTTCGCCTACGAACTGCTACGATTAAGCATCTCGCAGGAAAATACATTTGAATGTCAAGTAAGGTAAACAATATCGAGGCAATACACAGGAATGAATAATATCAGTCGTATCATAAATCACTCGATGACATGAACATTCGATACTTACACAACTCATTGTATTGTCGGAAAGTAATCATTTATTTCTTATGTAAGTCAAACAATGTAATGTCTGCTCCAGATTGGGTACAATGGAACTGGGATAGAAACTGAAATCATTTAAATAAAAATATGTACGCGTGATTAAGTCGTAATAACAGACAAAGAAACACATATGATGCGAAAATATGACGGTCGAAGTGTCTTCGGCCATTAAACATATCAAGTACGATGTACGTAGTTAGCAGTAGGTGCGCGGCAGCCCTGGACGCCCTGGTACGTCGGCGGCTCGCAACAGCGGTCATTGGTCAATTTATTTCTTGCGCCTGCCGGGGACCGCAGTTATCATGATTGAATTAAGTAACTCCGCTCTGAATTGCACCCGAGCCCCGCCGTGATTTAGGGACAGACCGCTTTATACCCAACACACCTCCAACGGAAATTGCCGGCAAAAAGGGAATTTGGAATTTTAATCGTGGGAAATGTACGGAACAAAACCGTTTGTCCGACCGGCTGAGTTTATTTAAGGTTAATTTGGACGAGTTGATTTGAGCGGTCAGTTTTAGTTCGCGACCGATCGGGGTCAACCTCCCCTCGCAGTTCACCGGAGCAGTTCGATTCGAAAACACTGATTTTGATTTGATTTGTTTGAACTGAAATTCAGTGTTGTGATAATGCGCGAAACTTTTAGTTCCCCCTACACTCGTTCCGACAATATCAGATTGGTTGCGGATGACGGAGCATAAAATTAAAGGCCAACGTTATTTTTAAAATTAAACAAAATTAAATCCACACATTTATATTTCAGGTGCACACAACGAAAACGATTGGCAAAAATAATTAAGTTAATGAACCCGAACAAAAGTAACTTAAATCCAATTTTCCACACGTTTAAAGGTAAATCGTGCCAGTGTATTTCCCGATCACGTAGCACCGTAGCGGCTCACCGTCGTAACTCGTAGCCGCGTAGCTAAGCACCGTAGCACCGTAGCAAGTTCGTAGCTGTCACGTGCTACGGAGGCTGTTAATTGAATCGCACCGGGCGTTGAGAGGTGGCTTAACTTACTAATGCTCTGTAGTTACAAACTTTTCACTTAAATAACTTTGATGCCAGTTCATGTTGGACCCACGGTAATGATATTAGAAAGTATTGACGCGCTGTAGTGAAGAAACGAGGTAAGCTGCGGTAAATTTGATAGGCATAATTTAAATTGACTGCTTGATCTGTTTGTTAACCTGTTACATCCTACTACTGGCCGCTGCTGCTGTCCCCGTGACCTAAAAATCTTTCGATCTTCGGGCGAACATGTGTTAGGAGGGTTATCCATCGGCGTTGAGTCGACGTTGAAGTACCTAGGACTCGTCCTCGACAGCCGGTGGAACTTCTTGGAGCACTTCCGACGTTTGGTCCCCAGGCTGGAACAAACCGGGACTGCCTTCAGGCGGCTTCTGCCCAACCTGGGGCGACCATACGCCTCCTGCCTCAGGCTCTTCAGGCCCCAGTGTGGGCGCGAACCTTAAGGCGGCGAGCCGCCAATTATCTGAACGCGCCCCAAAAGGTGGTAGCTGTGAAGATGGTCCGTGGGTACCGCACGATCTAGGCCAAAGATTCCCAAAGTGGTCGATATCGACTCCTTTGGGTCGATATCGGTTTCCTAGGGGTCGACATAATAAACGAAAACTGATTTAAGGGTCGATGAGGTCTAAAAATCGAACCCTATTAAATGAACACAAGAAAACTTTCAAGATAGGTAGGTAGGTACTGTATTGCTTATGTTGTGTTACATGTACTAAGAATAATTAATATTTTTGTAGGAAATAGCATTGTTGTAGTAATGTAGTCTCACGAAAAAATTAGTTTGAGCGTTACAGGCGCGTTTTGACGCTCTCTATTTGACGCTTACGCGATATAACACGAACGAATTCATGATCAAGTGGCAAGCCCAAACATGTTCCTGATATTTTACTATTCAACGAGCTTGCACTCAGGTTGAAAGTTTTCCCCAAATAATATTCCGACCCAGCCTGTCCCTTGTTGCCCTCCTGATAATGACGCACTAAGTCGAGGCCCGAACCCCACAGGGGGTGCCCTTAGTGATCGTCTTTTTTTTAAGGATGGTAAATCATCAAATGACCCCCCCCCCCACTCTGGGCGGAGCGGGAGGGAGTGTCAGACTCTTACTGACTAAAAACCATCCATGTTCCTTCCTCGCCTTTTACGTTCCGGGGCCGCGGTATCTCTTTCGAACAGGCCCGCAACCCCGGCAGGCTGGCTGGGGGCCTTAAAGTAATTTTTGGCTACCCACAGGATAGTTCGGTTAAGTAGTCAAGCAACCTTTGAGAGTTGCAACGACGAGTGGTAATTCCTAAAAAAAAAAATTGAAATCGTTGGAGCTTGAACGATAATCTTCTATATATATAAAAGAAAGTCGTGTTAGTTACACTATTTATAACTCAAGAACGGCTGAACCGATTTAGCTGAAAATTGTCAGGGAGGTAGTTTAGAGCCAGGAGAAGGACATAGGATACTTTTTATCTTTTTTTTTTTTTTGTAGTATGTAGGTAGTAGTATGTAGGTAGTAGTAGGTAGGTAGTAGTAGGTAGGTAGTAGTAGGTAGGTAGTAGTAGGTAGGTAGTAGTAGGTAGGTAGTAGTAGGTAGGTAGTAGTAGGTAGGTAGTAGTAGGTAGGTAGTAGTAGGTAGCTTTTTCCTTCTTATGTGACGCAGACGAAGTTGCGTGGGTCAGCTAGTAACTCATATAGGTAAAGGGGGTTGATCTTAAAAGTAGGTAATTTGACCATGGGGGCTGAGGTAACAGTTCATTTTGGAAAAGGGGTCACTTGTCCAAATAGTTTGGGGATCCCTCATCTAGGCGGAGCAACGCCGTGTCTTCGTGGCGGCGATCAGCGGCGGCGACCTCTCGCGTCCGGCCCTAGTTCAATCCATGGTCCGGAGCGAGATGGAATGGGAACCCGTCACCTCCTTCTGCGAAGCAGTCATGCTAGCGAAGGAGATGGCGGAACGCGAGAGGGAGAGAGCCTCTCACCCCAGCCGCCGCGGGAGACGCACCGGGCGTCGGGGCCATGTGGTGGCTACCGGCCAGCGTAGACGCTGGCCTGTGGACGATGAGCTATGGGCTAGCTAGTCGTCCTTCCTCTTATGACGATAGGCCGTGTGACGGCGCGTTTCTGTTCCACGCGCGCCTCAAAGAGATGTCAGCATAAAAGAAGGGGCCCGCAAGGGCTGAAGCCTGCCGGGGCTGCGGGACTGTTCGAAAGAGATACCGCGGCCCCGCAACGTAAAGGGCGAGGAAGAAACATGGATGGTTTTTAGTCGGTAAAAGTTACTCCCTCTCGCTCCGCCCAGAGTGAGAGGGGTCATTTGATGATTTCCCATACGAAAAAAAAAGGCCAAATATGTGTTGATCTAGCCATAAAAAAACGATCAACTTATTTGAATGAAAGTATGATCGTTTATCAGATATTATATGGGTGAGAGGTACCCAATTAAATAGATGATGGCGTCTGTATATATGTGGGTAGGTACGTGTTTGTGTACTCTACCCTATTGCCAACGTTTCATTACATCAACACATTATGTTTAAGTAAGGTGTAGATATATTGTGTAATCTGTAGCAACAACCATATATTTTGACGTACAATAAAATTATAATTTATGAAGCTTGTCAACAGCAAACCACAATATCCAGGAGTGCAAAAATTACTGAAACAACATTAAACCTACTCGGAGCAATATGTTCGCGAAAGCATTTCGTATGCGACGCTGTTAAGATGTTACAGCCTCCGCATTACTATTACGGATCAGCTGTATTTATAGCGAATAATAAGCACCTATAAATAAGTGGGTTATTTATGAGTGAGTGGTGTATCTGCCGTGGAAGCCTCCCCGTGACAGCGACGCGCGACGCTTGCCGTCCCACGTCCCGCGGTCGCGCTGCGTCGATGACAGCGTTACGTCAAATTATTCCATTCCATTTTAGACGAAATGTATACAGAGCAAACATGAAAAGAGGACAAAATTAAGCATTAGCGCAGGACGCAAGCCAAGAGCGGTAGCGATTCTAATACGAGGCTATTGGAAATTAGTCTAACTGTTACACTTTTGTGGCACTATTGGTGGCTTTAGGTTATGTATTGTTGGTAAGCACTTTACTACTATTAATATTCTTATTTTTATTGTTTACAACGCTAATCTTAAAATTGATCAAATTGTCTCATGGTGTATCTGTGGAGATCGTGGTTGATTTCTTAACTTATCTTTTAACGATTTCAATGAGTTTTTGTTTCTTCGAGTCGCAACTATAAAAGCACTAAATATTGGTAGATGCAGTTTCATTTTCAGTGTGTAACAAATTACTATATTGGGTGGGTAATAGTAACCTACCTTTCAAAATTAGTGGCTCGTTACCTAGGAGTAGAGTGATTTCAACCCATTTCACAAGATAATATATTTACCTGCCTGCTGTAGATAAAACCTATGGAAAAAAATACATTAATTGGTGCAAAGGTTGCTCATTGTTGGCAACCTCTTCCTCTTATCCACATGTGTCAGTTCCCTGTGATCGAGCAGGAGGCCGGGGGGACGCGGGGGGAGCTCGGGGGCGCGCGGGGGACGACATCAATAATCCTCCTTGTTATTCTTATGCAAATGCCCACGGTACGATAATAAGTGGAACGCGAATCACCAGACGTTACACAGATTGGAAGAATTCGCTGACAGCCGGCCCTGTATACACGAGGTGAGATTTTCCGTTAAGACTACAGACATTGTAAAAAAAAAACACAGTTATTAAAAAATCTTGTTAGTATTCGAGTCTTATTGAAAGAGGGAGTACTCTATCCATCATCTCCTAAAATCAGAAATAAGCAGAATAAACTTTACATTGTGTCCCCGCAATCATTTTAAGTTTTCAACGCCTTTTTCAAAATATGAGACTAGAGTACTTTCTTGCTAGGATACAAATATCCTTTAGCTTAAACATTCTGCTTTTCCTCCAAGTAGAACCGAAAACAACAATAAGATTTTTTTAAGAATGTTGCTGCTTCGATAACTTTCTGTCTGTTCAAGAATCATTCCGTGTGTATGCACGGAGCTGAGCGTGCGTACAGAATGGAGTCTCAGTCAGTGCGTAATGTACGAGCGATACTTATTTGTTTAATCAGTGCACGTCATTGTAACGAGGCTCGGTTGTATTTCTCGTTCAACGCTGTAAGTATTGAAACCTACGAGCCGAGCGCGCCGGGGAACATCGCGCTAATACCGATAAATTATTTATCGTTACATAAGATTGAAAGTATTTGTACTGCGTGAGTAATCTTGTAGAAACGAATGATAGTATTTTCTAGTAAGAACTAGATTTTACGTTAAAACCGAATCTCAAAACCCCCTGAGTACCTATGAACGCGTCTTAAACAACACACACTAGGTACAGCAGGAACTTGGGTACCCAATTGATGCACAAGAAAAACTTTATATAACGATTAAGTGCAAGTGATCACGAAACGAAGAAATAATAAATGCAAGGAAAAAGATCACACTTGATTGACTAATTAATTTATGATGGACTTAAAAGAGACAGTCGAAACAGACTGATTACAATACTGTCACTATATTATTCTCATTGATTCAAAACATGTAATTGCGTCATGAATATTATAACGCAAACACACGCCTTATCAAAAACAACAAAGGCAACAACACAAACACCGAAATGTGCAAAAAAAAGGGAAGTTATTTTTCCGATTTCATTATCCATGATATTTGTTGATTTATAAATAGCTGATTCGCGAGGTACGTTCGACGCGTGCAACGCACACACACATACACACATGCGCGCGCGCAGGTCGCGTTATCTGCGCTCGATACGCGCGGTCAGGGGCCAGGGGCGCGCTCCGTGCTGTAGCCATGAGTTCGTACATCCCTCACCTTACAGAGACAGCTAAATGCATATATTTATTTTATAGGCGTCTTATTCAAAATTCGCGATAGATGAATGGTGGACTATTGGAAATAATAGTAGCAGCTACCTTAACTAATTTCCGTATAGTATGGATCATTACACATATAGAATAATTGTTCTTCCTAGGAAATCTTATTTGCGATTAGCCAAAAAGGGTTTTATTGGAAAGCGTAATATGTATTGTTCTAACTGGAATTTAGTTATGGATTTGAAAAAATGCTTGACCTCAGATTACGTGAAAATGATTTATTTAAAAAAGCCAATAATAATGGTGTACCGATCTATGAATGGCACCGCTCGCGCTGCGCGTACGCTAATGCACCGATATGCCACACCGATACGCCCGTCGTATGAATGAGTGCGACAGATAACACGCACACCACTGCGCCACGTACGCACACGCTCGTGCACGCACACATGCGTGAGACGGATGGACATCGTGAGTTATCTGAAGTGACGGGAATTTTACCTTATTGCGTCGATAACAGATCCCATCCAACTGCTGATTGGCTCACCGATCGTTAGGCTAATTTTAATATGATGCAGGGTTAGAAAATACAAAGTTATATCAGCCACTAATTGGAATAAAGTCTGAACTTGATTGACGTAAGTAAGCACCTTACGTGACACCGAAGTAAATATGTACTCCTTACCTCCTTACATAAGAACTGTTCTAGAATAGTTGGAACGGATACAGACAAAAGATTCACTGTGACGACAACGACGATACGAGACGATAATAATTGGATGACATGAATGAAGTTCAATCACAATCTGCGAACATGATACTATGTATTTACGTTACTTACTTGCTTGACAGAATATTGATACTCGAACACATGCTAAGTAGTATAATGAAATCGATACAGTCAAAAGAAAATACCTATACTTATCAGTAGTTCTAAATCAATAAAAATCGGCCAAGTGTGAGTCGGACTCGCCCATGAAGGGTTCCGTAACAGCAAGTAACATAGTATAAAAGTTCTTTCAGTTCGTTGTAAATGAAAGGTAAATTGCGGTGATGATTTTACGAACTAATGACTAGATCTCGTTCAAACCAATTGTTGGGTGGTAGTTCACATGGTAATGTACATCATATATTTATCATTCTCTTATTTTAGAAGTAATAGGGGCGGGGGGTCACACATTTTACCACTTCAGAAGTGTCTCTCGCGGAAACTATTCAGTTTAGAAAAAAATTACGTTGGAAAACTCAATATCATTTTTGAAGACCTATATAGATACCCCACACACGACAGGCATTAATGAAAAAAAAAATTGAGTTTCAATTCTATGTATGGGGAACCCCCTAACTTTATTGTTTTTTTTCTATTTTTGTGTGAAAATCTTAATGCGGTTCACAGAATACATCTACTTACCAAGTTTCAATAGCATAGTTCTTATAGTTTCGCAAAAGAGTGGCTGTGACATACGGACGGACGGACAGACAAACATGACGAATCAATAAGGGTTCCGTTTTTTGCCATTTGGCAACGGAACCTTGAAAAGCTAATCGAAAAATATGTATATGGCATCTAGTTGAAGGTGGCATGGCATACCTTTTTCAGAAACTAGGTGTTTACGAACGTCATTGGTTTTTACCCGTTGTCCAGTTTCCATCTTCTATATATATAAAAATGAAACCCGTTTTCCGTTGTCACGACATAGCATGAAAACGGCTTGACCGATTTGGCTGATTCTTTTTTTGTTGTGTTTGTTATTGTCAGGAGAAGGTTCTTATGGAAAAAAATGTAGTAGTAGGTAGGTAGGTAGGTAGGTAGTAGTAGTAGGTAGGTAGTAGTAAGTATGTAGGTAGTTATAGGTAGGTAGTAGTAGGTAGTAGATAGGGAGTAGTAGGTAAGTAGTAGTAGGTAGATTTTTCCCTCTTATGTGACGCAGACGAAGTTGCGTGGGTCAGCTAGTTAGTCAATAAAAATAAAACACATCATATCATGATGATAACACGGCATACATTCATAAAGTATTTTAAGGAGAACGATAAGAAATCAAAAATATCTGAACCACATTAAACAAGTTGCTATTTGAATTAAATATTGTCAACTACGCTAAAGAATATTTCATGCAGGCATGCTTCCGCGGGTACTATACCGCGAACATTATGATACCTTGGCGAGTCCTATTGCACCTGTTTCAGTAAATTTGTCTAAAAATAAGGGGCGCTCACGTAAAAAGCTTTTTATATTATTTAGTTGAATGTTTGTATAAAGCTGTCACTATGACGTCTTTATAGAGAGCTTGTAACTGCGTCCTACAGAGACGGACTCTGGGATTGCGTAATGTTTCGATATATTGTTTTCTTTCTCTTGAAAAAAAATGGTAATAGTTTCCTATTAACTTGTTTTCGCTTTATGTTTCTTCTATTAGGTAAATGAATATCAGTTATCTAATACCCACTTATAATTAAGTAACTTACTTCAACAAATCCGATCGAAAAAAAATTACCAATTCATAAAAATCTAAACTCTGTTAAAATTATGTATTTTCCTTTTTCAAAAGACGTGGTACGCTCCTGGCTCCAAGCCCTCGCACTAGGTAAACACAACGCCAGCGATGCAATAAGTCGCGAGGAGCAGCCGTCAGTCGGCACATCAATAACGGGCACGTTGCACAACACGTCCATTGCACGTAATCTATGCGTTTCACCTACACAGCGCTAACGCGGCCGTGCAATTATTATAATTGACTAAAGCTGCGCATTCATTGACTGGTCGCAGGAGTCGTCATCATTCTCCTGCTCTTATCCCAATCTATTTGGGAGCACCAGGTCTTCTTTTTACACACTTAGCTGCTTACTTTCGTCATCTCAGCAGTCACTTTTTTTCTAGTCAGGTCATTCTTCCATCGCTTTTTTGGTCTTCTTCTAAACTTATAGCCATCCACATTCATACTATCAACGTGTCACAGAAGTATTCCATTTAGAGCAACTCCACTCCAGCCTAAAGAGCCACTCTTATCATGGCGACGACCCTTACCATCAAGCGAAGAAGTTTAGTCCTTTACTGAACTGGAGCAGGTCTGTTCCTGCTATCGATACAATATTTTCCTACAATGAATCCCCAATAACCGTCGGGGTTATTTAAAAAAAAGTAGAGTGGACACTTTTAGAAAAGTTGTGGGCAGGTGGCTAGATACCAGACAGTAATAGATAATAGATAAGTTAGACACGGCGTTAATATAAAGAAAAGTTAGTTTTAACTTGAACGGAGTCTACTTAAATATCATGCAAGTTAGTTAAGTTAGGTGATAAATATATAGATAAGGATACCCTTTCGTGATAAAACACCTCAACAGATCAACTAAGCGACCTTTTTCTTTTTCGGATGCAACAGCCACGGACTCTGGATCACAAAACGGACTGTGAATAGTAATCTTTATACGCCCACCATTCGCGGTGAAGTAAGAGCATTGTTTGATAAGTTATTTAACTGGAACACGAATTAACTGACGTAATATCCTCCATTAATTACTGTAATTTAAATAAGCTTGTGCTAAAGGCAGAGATAAATCGTCAAGTTGAGACAGAAAATAACCTGAGGTTCAAAAACTGGAGGATCTGGGGTTGTAGTTCAAACAAAACTACATAATTATGTAGCATATAAAACGAAATTGGTGGAGTAGTTAACTAATAATTATATTAATCCGGGCCCGTCAACTCTTTTCATCAAAGCTTCTAAAACAAACATAATCGTGTAGTTTAAAAGATATAATATGATACAGCGAATGTGATGATGATCATCACCAACATTATAAATAAGTAATGAACATTAAACATGTGACAATAAAACAGAACATATTTTGGCACTTTTACAATATTCAAAAGTATGTGTAAAGAATGTAAACATCAAATAAGAAGCTTGATGAAAATTTATTAAATGAAAATGGCCAAACATTGAACGATGTTTTTGAAATCCTTTATGTTCTGTGATACATATTATCATTCTAACACCTTCGGACTACCTGACACTGGCAGACACTTATGCTTACCTACCTACCAAGTACGTATTGAGATACTTACTTATATTTAATTGTGTTTCGTTAAAACTATGGCAGAAAAAAGCTAAAAGGCTATTGCTCATCTTGCCAATCGAGGGTTATCAAGAATATAAGTTGATCTTTTATGTCCAGAGCCTGAGGTGTTATGACATTTTTTTTTTCTGAACCCAATTTACAGTTATAATAAGTAGCCCGTTCCCTCAATTAAGTAACTCTGTAACTACACCAATGTCGTCACTATTGGGGAAATACGTCGTTTATCAAACAAACATGTTTGCTGACATAACACCGCAAATACCTGTTGTGTAATTACCTTTGTGAATACCGATATATTGTTCCCACCTACACGCGTCCATTAATTGGAAATATGTATCTAAATGAATAGGTATCTGAATGATGATGATCGAAATGAGTCTGTGCACTGTCCGTGACACTACTAGGTAGGTAATGGGTAGGATTAACAAACTGATAAACTGGATAGTTAAAAAAAAACTCAGGTGTTAGGCACCTAGATACAAGCTGATATTTTCTCATCACTACATATTATGAAACAAAGACTCCCGCCGCGGCTGTCTGTCCCTATGTATGCTTAGATCTTTAAAACTACGCAACGAATTTTGATGTGGGTTTTTTAATAGATAGAGTGATTCGAGAGGAAGGTTTTAGTATTTAATTTTAAGCGGGCGAAGCCGCGGGCATCGGCTACTAAGACATAAAGTACTCGTCAAAAGCACGTACCTACCGTGATTACATTATTAGTGAGTAAGCAATTTCCACGGCGTTGTTCGATCAATAACATTGACTTACGTCTTTAATTATACATCGCGTGATATATTTCTAATTAAGAACTGAAGAAATGAAGCAAACAACTGCCATCCAGGTCATGAACTTATCAAGTACGCAGATTCGAAGTCGATTGAGGAAAACAGGTCACTTTAACGTGCGTGAGCGATAACTACGTAGCACAGACTGATGTTTGTTGAAAGTCTTCTGTAAGTTTACAGATCCACGTGTCAGTTCATAAATCCTAATGAAATGTCATTTTAATCATGACACTCATGATGGTATGGCACGGAGGTACATATGATGAGGAGGAATGAGGAAAACGTCGTGAAAAGTTTTGAGTATGAATGTGGAGTGCTATTACAATAGAAAAACATCAAAGAAACGATGTATGGACTGTGTGAAGGATGATCTATCTAGAGGGGCTGACTGCTGAGATGACGAGTAATAGAGGAGTGAGGAAAAAGAGGATACCCCACGGGGTAAATACCAAATACCGGGGTAAATAATTTGCAATTTAGGAGAATGATGATACATATTGACGACACGGTAGTGTGGCTGCCTTACGTTCAGGGTTT
Organism: Xestia c-nigrum; assembly: GCA_916618015.1. Classification (NCBI taxonomy): domain Eukaryota; kingdom Metazoa; phylum Arthropoda; class Insecta; order Lepidoptera; family Noctuidae; genus Xestia; species Xestia c-nigrum. The sequence goes on from OU745250.1 coordinate 26,316,928, forward strand.
GAATCCCGGTAGGAGTTTGTGTGATGAGGATGGACTTTATTTTCCGAGTCATGGATATTTTATAATAAGTATGTATTTAACAAAATGTATGTATGTAGTATATCAACTGTCTGGTGTCCACAACACAAACCGTGCTTAGTGTGGCACTAGATGGCACTGACTGGATTAATGTCCAGCGATATTTATTTATTTATATCAACCGACTCAATATTAAATATCAACAAAATTAGGATCGGGAAATTCTGATTACTCTACTCTATTATGTATATTATGTTTTAATTAATCATTATTAGGTAATAATGCCTTTACACTCCTTCAAAACCATTCCTACCTCACATATTTTAATTGAATTGTTATACACAATGGAGGTTTTCAGGATCTATAAATTACTTAATGTGTGAAAAATGTATTATAGAAAGACAATTTAAATGAATAATTCCAGTGCGCACTGAATCAATTGGAATTAGAATAATTACACAATTTTATTGTGTAAACAGCAGTTGGTAAAACCCCCAGATAAGCCGCGAGCTCTTACGTACCTATATATAATGGAATTATTGATAATTATTTCCACTACCTACTAACAACAATATCGGATAATTAAATTATTACCTATTGAAATTGTTAAGCTGGGAACTCGATTTTTACAAACGATGACGGCCAGGGCGTGAGGTCGATTGAGAACTTAGGTAGCCTATCCTGCTGAGGTGTCTGAACTTTTTTAGGTGTTTCTAATTTGGTGCCAAAATCTGTTTGGCACCTAAGGTGAGCAATAATCGAACCTAATCTGGGTCACAATCCGTATAAACTCAGCGTCTAGTAACAAATGTCGACCGCGTGCTGATCTACTGATCCATCCACCACCAGATGACTTAAAGGCTTTATCGTAGGAATTATATTGTAAAAGGCACACATAGGTATATGTGTGCAAAAGTATCCCAGTATTACCAAATTATACATATTTAAATTCCATCTTGAATCGTTAGGTAAGTAGCTGGATTTTCAGTGAACGCATCAACATCAACGCGAAGAAAACATGTTCATCGTAAACACATAGGTATGACGCCTGATCCATTTCCTGCACACAGAGCGACCCGCGCGGCCCGCGATATCTTCTGAAACACGATTATAACAACAACAAACGTCAAAACTGTAAGGTTAACGCCTCGTACTGCGTCGTATTTAATGGAGCCTTGTCGAAACGAGGCCGGGGTTGTTCGGCGCAGCTCTCGGCCTGCTCGGCTAGGTGAACAGGCCTCTAGCGCGATACGCGGGTCGCAGGTCGCGCGATATCGTGCTTACCTCGCCGCGGTGTACGGCGCTGACGTCAATCGGTACCCTATTTGTGAGTATTATCTGCGCGATAACAGGCCGGAGGTGAAGGATCGCGCGGATACGCAACGTTCACGTGTTGTCGATCACATCGCCGTATTCTAGGAAGATGAGATAACTTGATTGATTGCTCTTTGTTCGGGATGATTCTGTGCGCGAGAAGTGGGCCGATACCGGTAATGTGCGACTCTTTACTCGGGAATTGTGTTGTCAATGACTTACATACACGGGCTCACTTACATGTACATAGGTACTGTAACATCTTTCAACACTAGGTACTACCTACGATAAAGTTATATTTAGAGAGAGTAGGATGGTTTTATGTATATTTCTAAACCACAAGAATGACCATAATTATGTATAAACATATGTACTGAATTTATTTATTTAACACTTCAAGCACTAATGACAGAAACGGACTTAATGCCATAGGCATAAATTCATAATGGTATTGTAACGAGCTTGTGGTTAACTATGTATAATGAAGATTGGTATTATGTGCAGCGTGATTTCCAATGATCTTGTATTATGTAGCACATGCTATATGGATACTGACTAAGGTATCTTGGTACTGACGTCCTTCAAAGGATTCATGTTCAGGTTAATTATGCTCAGGTTCCAAAACCATCCACCTTTTGGGCTTCACTGAAGTCAGGTAAAAATCTACTTAGTGCAAAACTTTTAAACATCTCTCACCACAATCATACACACAAGAACACACAAACATCATACGAACATTGTTTATTTTTATTTTTAGACCTCATTACAAAAGCTCTCTTAGCTAACTTTTTATTTTCTTACCTTGTTAACGTTCATAATTAAATAGTTTTAATGCCCTCTGTTCAATGTAACTATATTTTTCATCCCCCCATCTCAGAAAGAGTATTTTTGCTCTTCGATATCTGAGTGCAAAAACCGTTTTTATCGTCTTGGCGGGCCTGTTCGAAAGAGATACCGCGGCCCCGGAACGTAAAAGGCGAGGAAGGAACATGGATGGTTTTTAGTCAGTAAGAGTCTGACACTCCCTCCCGCTCCGCCCAGAGTGGGGGGGCTCATTTGATGATTTCCCATCCTTAAAAAAAAAAAAAAAGGGTAAAGTAAATTTAAATTTAGAACATCGTGTGCACTAAGTATGTGAATTCAAAACATCATTAAACCTATTACGGCCGAATTCCTGCGTCAGTTACGAGTGTTACGACTGCCATAAGAGACCTTGCATAGTACGCGGGCACGACCACGACTTTTGGCCTCAAAAGCGACTCGGTCGAAGCCAGAAAGACTACTTCTACCTCTATGGTGCCGAATTTATCTTAATTTTTTTTTTTATTTGCTTAGAACACAGACTTGGAACCTTCTTGGTGTACTTTTTTAATATGTTTTGCGTGCGCCATTTTCTTTTCACGTCATATTGTTAACACCTTAGGTTAAAAACAAGGAATGCAACTTTAAAACAAGTGAAAAACCTAAACTGACCACTCATTATCTAGCGACGAGGTAGTTTATTTGACGCCAACAGAATTAACTGAATTTGTTTATAATGCGCATTTTTTTTGGGTGTGTTCATTTCCTCGTTGAGGTGGGATGGATAGTTACGTGTTGCACTCGAGTGCAAAGATTTTTCACCTCGTGCTCTTCGGATTCCCTCGCTAACGCTCAGGATTCTAAGTTTTGAACCACTCGCTGCGCTCGTGACTCAATTTTAGAATCTTTCGCTGGCCGGGTCATCAAAATTGAGCACGTGGTTAAAAAACAACTTTGTACTTTGTATAAAAAATAATTATTTTTTTAATTCGCACTCTCGAACCATAACATACAAGCGATGCTTAGTTTGTGGCTCTCCGATTATAAAGGTTGTAAATAGACACGTAAAGAAGCCAAAACCTACTTGTTCTCCCCAACATTGCGATTATTTTTTCATCTGTAGAGTAAACTTGCCTAACTCGTACTCCACTTAAAACTCGGCTTTGGTAAAAGCTATCAGCGCCAGTGTCAAAAAATAGAAATAACAGTCGGCCATTTTACCACCTGACAGATAACACCGTCCTGTGAAGCTGCTCTCGACAAAAATATTGAAAAAGTAAGATTTTTTCAAGTATTGCTATAATTGTTTTACACATTTCGTAAGACTTTTATTCAAATAAGGTCGTGTATAACCTATTTTACGATTTGATACGTATTAATGTGTATCTTTGCGATGTAATCTGATGTGTTATCATACTCGTAACTGTTGTCAATTTTTTTGCCGGTAAATTTAAAATTAGATGGGCTGTTGCTCCTATTTCGTACTCGAGTAAAGTTCTTAAAACAGCTAAAACGTACTGGTACGATTTAACGATGATTGCCGAGAATTGGCGAAGACCATCCGTCGAATTAGTCAAGAATGACTACTTGTTTTAATAACACATTGTTGATTATGATGCTGATTCTCAATACTGTATACCAATAAATAGATCTAAAAGTACGATTTGGGATGAATGGTCGTAAATCGTAATTATTTTAGTTTTTTTTTTTAATTGTTTATTTTTGAGATGTTTATAAGGTTTATGTTAAATTTGAAAATAGAAACAAACAATAATTACTTTTAATTAAAACTAACTTATCTTTCCAATATGATGGTTTTCTCTTAAGGGGTACGAATTATGCAAGTACCATACCTGGGAACCTTTATAGTTACGGAGATGTTGGTGGTCAAAATTCCAACTTTATCAAAAGTTTTTTAATACAATTTTTTAATTTACCCCCATACTGTGTAAATGTATTGAGTTATACCTTAAAACGTGATTTTCTCCCCAAAAATAAAAGTCGTAGGTTTACTTTTATTTATCTGTGGTCTGATGTCTCAGGAAGTACTGGTTCAAATTGAAAAATTATTTTTGTGTTGGATAGTCCATTTATCGAGGAAGGCTTTGGGCTATATAACATCACGCTGCAACCATTAGGAGCGGAGCAGGAATGAAAAATGTTGCAAAAACGGGGATATTTTTCCTTTCGTTTTTCTCTATTTGTGGTGGTTCAAACTTCGTTTGAAATGCTGTTAGAATGAAGTTCTAATCAGCTTGCACTAAAAGTGGTTGTTACGCCAAATAGCGCGAAATGAGTGGTTTCGATCGATTTTCAAAAAAACTATTGATTGGATTAAAAAACTGAACCAGTATCTTGATAATATGTTGCTTGTAGAATTATTTGCCAAAAAATCAGAATGATCGCATGCATATTAGTATGTTTTTTATTGTTTGAAAGATGTAATTAGAGATAAGTTCGTGATTTCTTTTTATCGAGCCAAATTAATTGTATTTTGTTTTCAGAACAGTATCATGCTAGCATATATCCTGAAGAATATCATATATTTTACTGGTCTTGTTTATAGCAGTGAATCATATACTTTTAGTAATTATAAAACTCGCGTTTAGCTCATGTAATCGCCTTATGTGACGCAGACGAAGTTCCGTGGGTCAGCTAATACCTAATAAATTGACACTCTTTAATTACTGACCACATTGCTGAGGAGTTAGATATTCATATTCTGTTGTGCTTTGGGTGAATTTACAAGAATACCTTTCGAATTTGCTATAATTAAAATACACGGATGAACTATCTGAATTTGAAATGTGCTACAATATCGCATTGGGTCAAGCCTGTAATGGTATTTGTATGTTTAGTGTAAATAAATAAAATAAATAAATTATTAAAATAAAATACCGCAGATTTGTGAATAGAATAGTCGAAAGTGAGCACAATATACCTAACCTGATACTTTTAGTACAGCGGCAAGTCACTGAGTTTCCACCTTCGACACAGTTGGCGAGCCTCCAGCCCTGCTCACCGCCGCCGCCTCGCTCTCGCATGCCGCTCATCTCGAGCGGTAACTGTAACATGTTGGTCTATCTATATTATGCTCACCACATTATCCCACCTATAAAATACCATTACTAGCTATTTACATGATCGTTCCACACATCCCTATTGACTGCACTAAACTAAAGAAGTCACAATATACCCTACTTAAAAACTTTTATGACACTAATAGAACGTTGTTTTAATAATCTTTTTATATGTCACCGCCGTCGTAAATTTTGAACATAATGGATGTCGCTCGACGAATGATAAGTGTATTAAAAAACTAAAATAGATTGGCACTACTTCATATTCCCTGCTTAGTAAGCAGTTAGTCATTAGAGAGAAGGAGAACTATTAGAGTCAATTGAGAGATTAAAAAAACTTCAAACAAGTAAGCAATTTCATTAAAAAAATAAATAACGACAACTTTTCATGTGTGAAAATCACGTGACTTAATTTGATACATAATTCAGTGAAGTGAAGAATTTTAAAGCAGAGGCTTTGTCAGATAACATAAACTCGAGCCTTTTCCAATGAGGGTAGACGAAACTACTTACAAAATTCTGCTACCTCATCACCATCATCATTTCAGCTGAAAGACGTCCACAGCTAGACCTATGTCGTCTTTCAGCTCACTCTGCTACTCGCTACGCTATAAATACTCCTTTAATTTTCATGCAAAACGTGTATAGGTACTTAATGGTAATAATTAAGTAAGTATTTAAATCTAGTCTACCATTGAGTGTCATGCAAGACTCAGAATGAAAGACTGCGTGCTGTAAAACACGGTGAAAGAGCACGGTGGCCCAGTGGTGGTGGCCCCGACTTACGAACAGCAAGTCGTGGGTTCGAACCCAGACAGGCGCATTACATGGTGTAATTTATTTCATCACCGCTGCTCTCAAAACAGTGAAGGAAAACATCGTGAGGAAACCGGCATGTCTTAGAACCAAAAAATCGAAGACATGTGACATCTACCAATCCGCACTGGGCCCGCGTGGTAGACTATAGCCCATTCCCTCTCATTGAGAGGAGGCCGTGTCCCAGCAGTGGGAACATTATAGGCTGATGATGATGATGATGATGATGTAAAACACTGACCTACGAAACCTCGAGCCTAAAATTAAAAAGTTTTCATTTTTAGCAGCAAGTCTTGTCGGTCCATACCGTTAATACAACGCACCACCACCCTTCTCTCAAATCATCATGAGTGTCAAAATAAAAGGTTGCAGCGGCAATTGGCAAGTGGCATCATAATTACTGCGGGGCGACAAGCGGCGCGGGCGCGGCCGGAAACCTGCCTCAATAAAGGTTCGCATCGGCGCATTGTTTTTATTGCGCCGGAAGCGAGTCGCGCCAACGCGCCGCACCACGACATACGCGACAATATAAGGGGCAATCGGCAACCGGTTGCCACAAGGGTGACAATTTACACAGGAAAAATTAAACGTTCTAAAATCATCTTTAATAAATTGTTTGACAAATATCCCGCAGTTATTGCATGATTATCGGTAAGGATCCTCAAACAATGACATTAGCATCCCCCAATCTTATCCTAATCATCAGTCAAAATAGTCTTATTCCTCTGATAGCTTTTATTACTTCAAAGACTTTTATTTGTGTTTTTATACCAAATAATAGCATATCGTAACAGAACAAGTTGTAAAACAAAGTAGGTACTGATAGTGTGGCGTATCTGTTTCACTTGAGTATAAATAAATAGATACCTTTGGGTTTAAGGGCTACGAGTAACATAAAGAGTCAGCCAAGAACCAAACATTAAAGGTTATTCGGTTTTAAAGCTACAACTAACGCAACTAAAGTAGCATGACTAAACTGTCCGATCTAAAACGGCCCTGGAAGAAACGTATCAATCGCTAGTTAGTTAGACAGACAACAACCATCGCACAACAATCGCTAAAGCTTATTACGCAATAAGCCATCGCGGAAGATGTAACGCGTTCCTTGTAATTGCGTACCTCGATGGGTGCTTTCGAGAAAAACTGGCAGTTAGGCGTCAGCGCGGCCGGAGTGTCGGCGTGCGGGTGTCATGCTCAGCCCGGGCGGCCTCGTAGCACCCGGAGCGTTGCGAATGGCGTGCTATCCACGTGCCAACAGCCGGCTTTATTGTCGCAGATCTGACAACCAGTTTTGAGGGTGAGATATAAATGACAAAAAAAATTTTTTTTTTTCGTAACTGGTTTCCATAATAATAATGCAGACCATTCGTTTACTTGTACTTACGTTGAATTTCTTTCTGTGTCCACTCATTTCTATTCAATGTAACCGTAGGTTGTTATCGTTTTTCAGAGCAGGTCAGTAAATCAAAAGTAGGTACAGGTCCTCGTCGGCATAAACAGCTACCTTTCACAAGCATTCAGTATCTACCGACAAAATTGAAGTTTCTCAAATATTATTCTTCAGAGTTCGTTTAAATAATAGTAGTACCTATTTCCCAATCAAACAACATCATTAAAAATGCAGCTATGATAAATAACTTATTACGTTATTACGTTTTACGTATTACGTTTTCATAACAATTCCCTAATTAGGTAACACAAAAGAGGTACCTACTTACCTAGCCTTAGAGTTCTATAACCGGTTGAGTTTTGTAGTTCCTGCAAATCCCCATAGGAGAAAGATATGAGTTTATTACGTTTGTTTAGTAAGTATAGGTAGGTACACAAATATTTTGGCCTGCAATGACAGGAAAATTTTATTTTCACGACTCGATTAGGTAAATACAAATGGAATCCCTATAATTATTAAGCAGGTGCATATACCTAATATTTCAAGTTGGGTTGATTAACATAGTAAAACAGCATTTTAACACAAGACCTTGTACGCTGCTGTCATTCGTGGGACTCTATGCACCGCGGTAGATAACTCACCTGCAGGAAATAATGTAATGTTGGCACCGTTAATACTTCCTCTAGTGAGCACTGTTTATACAGGTTCCGCTTTCCTTCCTCAAAGCTAATTTTACAATTCTAACTAATAATAACCAACCATAACAACAATATAAGCTTCCTGATTAAAATTGCGATAGGTAGTTTCTAAATAATAAGTAGGTGAAAAACCGGATCGCAATATTTTCGGTAGTTCCCCCTACTGTTTTTAACAAGAAATAACCGGTAAATATATCAGTAAAATATAGGTACCTATAGGTAGGTACTTGTGATAAATAGTGCTAGAGATGTAGGTGTACCAGGATATTTCAGCCGCGTCACAGCGAGGGCGGCTGCGGAGCCGCACTTTATAATTAATTAACAAATAATAACAATAGTTCGCGGGGGACGTCGGTTTTTACGAGTTGTAAACCACTCCAAACAATGGAGACGCATAAAACTTTCGCCGAGCTATTGTGCGCTCTGATGTGAGAATAATGTTATATTAAATTAGCGTCGGCAAAAATACTGCGCTGTTCATATAGGGGGATTACTTACAGAACAACTATCCCTAACGTGAAATAAAGACTCGCGGCCAATTGTTTATAATTCGCGAAACGCTAGGACACCCGCGGTACCGAACTAGGTAGGTACTTACCTACTTCACTTAGTAGATGTAAAATCAGAAATTCGCTATTACGTCTGAAATCTAGTGAAGTCCTCTCTTTATACACGTCATTATTTACTATTTTATTAATTGAACTTAGTGATATAGGTAACATGGCAAGAATACATAAAATGTTTTAAGCTAAATGGCTTTTCCTTGAAAAAACCGTTGTTAAATTGCCAGTAAAAATGATAATGAACATCGGAAGTATAGGTAAGGTGAGGAGGCGCAAATGACCGCGCAACGTTTGAGCCGCTGCCAAGTGCGCGCCGACATCGACAGGTCGCCACCAAGAACATACATCACGCAGCCACTTGTTAATGTGGAAATACTTCATTTATATGCGAAATCCAAACGTGTAAGCGTAATCGCTTACACGTTTTGGGATTCAAAAGAAGAGATAATCCCATACGGATAGGGACTGAACACGACAACACCTATCAACGACAAGTGTGTTGGTATTCAATGACCATGGGTTTCCTTTACGTGATTGTAAATCTTTTGAACTACTTAGAGCGTCATGATGATTACCTAAATATTGCAGAACTTCTAGGCATCCGTATTTCACATAGGAAAGTAACTTAAACATACATACATACCTACCTACCTGTTATCATGAGGGGGTGGATTAGAGCCGTGGCACATTGGGTAGCAAACATTGGACACCATAATCCTATTATTTTTACAAATAAGCTCATTGCTCCGTCCCCGTAATGCCTTTCTATCTCATTAACAGTATGTTTTTCATGCTTTACAAATAACAGATTTACAGCTTTCGTATCCTCTCATTATCAAGTCAAGTACAAAGGCTATTACTTTGACACTTCTAACAAAACACAACGCATCCTGTTATACCATCTGGCGATGTTTTCTGCGACAACTTCTTTACAACCCATCTGAGGGATTTCAAACCTTATTTGGCAGATATAAAGGTGGTATAGAAAGTAAAGTTTAGTTGGCAATTGTTTAGGACAAAGCAGGCAATAGTTAGAACAATTAGCGTTTGTTGGTAGGTCCGAGACGTGACGGGCGCGGGCCGGGGTCGGCTGGTCGCCATGTGTCCCGCGACACGGCGCAGCCACAATGGACACGTAGCCTTGCACGTGGCATCCAACCGTCCTCCGACATTATGTCATGTGCACAAAGGAAATTATGTAAAACTTACAGCAAATCAACAAAGGCCAAACTACTCACGTTGAGCTAGGTAGGTACCTAGTTCTACAAAAAAAATACCCTTCACTGAGTGTTCACGAAAACTTCGTTTTAAAGATCAATATAAAAGATTCCCCGAAATTATCAAAATATTTATCTTTTTTTACATCAGTACACAGAAAACTGCATTTTAAAGTATTTTGAATACAAAATGATACATTATCATCAGTACCGTTAGTATCTGTGGATATCCTTTCCATATGTCAATGTTTTTCTCCCACGTCGGTCGCCAGATTAGAGAATGGTGTGGCGATAACCTCGGGACGTTCAGTAAGCTGATTACACTGTTTTTATTCCGTACCGGTTTGTTTATCGCCACTCAAAACTGTTCGCTGATAGTTTTAAAGGGATATAATGCTATTACAGATAAGCTTTGATTGACGTATTTGGAAGCCTTCCAGATTTCAAGTTATCCGTTGGGCGCATCACTTCGATTCTTGAATACAATTTTTCCATCGATAGTTTAGTATGTGCCTTAAAAAAATATGTTAAATAAGTCCTGGTATTCAAACTGCATCCGTTTCTGAAAGACGACCCCAACATAGTCGGGAGGAGGCTAGGCGAATGATGATGAGTTTCGAATACCTTATTACACAATAATGTATACTATACATATATTTTAAGATAGGTACACTAACATTACCCAAATTGACTTCTTAATAGTAAATGGTTTTGTCTAAATCCAACCAACATTTAATATTATCTTTTTATACGTTAGGTACTTATTTACGTAATTATATGTGAATGCGAAATTTAATTCACCAAGAAATGCGATAAGAATAATATCGATTTCAATAGTAATGACTATTTCCCGCATAGCAAACAGAACTCCCACAGCATCCAAAAATCCGTTAAGTTGTACAATAGCGGAACTAATAATAGGTAAGGACGTATGCGGGCTTCGGAAACATATCGCGCGCTTGCTATCGGCTCATTATCGACACAGATCGCAACACCACCCCGTACCGCCCCGGTACCGCACCGGCCAAACTGGCAATTTAGCCAGAACACTAGCAGGCCCGCAGCTGCCGCGGTACGCAACAATATCGACGCCGTTACTGTTCTATTACTTCAATACTTTCCAATGTTATACTTTTTTCATATTGTAGGTACTTTTATCAAAATGTTAAGGTATTATGTATTAGGATTTAAATTTATCTATTAGACATCTACATCTTGAATATAAGGTGCAACAACTGGTGAGTAAGCTGGTTTGCTCATTAAGTATTTAGGCACCATCTGGTACATTTCAACTAATATTGAGCGGTAGGTATGTTCAATAATAACTTGTGGGTTAACATATAATATCTACATAATAAGCAACATGAATATACATGAATGCACCAGCCGTGGTCGCGGGAAGACAATCCACAATCCAATCAATCCGCCAACCGGTCGAAACGTCGGGCTTAAATTAATGGTAAAGTTCGCAATAAATACCCATTTCCATATATTTTATAATGTGATACAATACTTACACACAAAACACAACGATTAATGTTCGCCTTAGAGTACCTACCTATACTTGAATCTGCAACAGTTTTATTTTATGTCAGAGGTGTGACTGTGAAGCGGCCGCGGCCGGCTGGAGCCAAATAGCTGGAATAAATTTGACAATTATTGTCACCGATCAATATGACAACACAGCATTTATGAACCTAATTCATACCACAAGCTGTATTCTGACTCTTATCAACTCGTATTTTATGTCTAAAGTTCGGCATTCCAAAAAGCTCGCTTTGATCATCGCGTGTTCACTGTACCTAATTTTCCTAATTTAATTATCCCTATCTATCGAATTGGACAATAGTTGCAAAAAAATGCAAAATTACCTACTAAGTACTAAACTATTGACTTTCCTCAGAGAGGTTATTGCGAGTCAAAACATCATGCAACTACGTCCACTACACGTTTAACATAATTCACAATAGAATGTTTCACCAAAGACTTCAGTGTTCATTCGCCACGTAAATGAATGGGCGTATAAACAAGTGATATTTGTTTGACAGCGGCAATAAAGAGCTGTCACAGTTGTAGCTGTAAAACGATAAAGTTACCTGTGCCAAGCGACACCGCTGGCGGCCAGATGTGGCCAGATGCGACGACTCTCCCACGACGCACCTACTGCCGTGAGAAAACATAATAACCATTGATATATTACAAACAATATACTTGGCAACGATCACCAGATTATAAGTTCTGAAAACGTTCAATGAATTGGATTTTTTAAAGCAAACTTCCATAGAGTCGAGTCTCTACTCGACTCTATGGAAGAATTTTAGTTTTCGGTTTATGTACCTACATACGTTCGTTATTAAATTCTAGATAGCACAATGACATGTCACAAGAAGTGTTATTGACGGTCTTATTATACCGCTAAGTCTCTACACTAACTTGATTATGCTGAAAGCAAACAAATTGATAAAAGCAATCCACTCGAGCGCATCCATTAGCGCAGCACAACATTTTCAGTGCGCACACGCAGTGGTTGTCCTGCCTGACACATAAAACAGTTGCGTTCAGAAGGTTCATATGACACCGTGGATCACAACATCCTCAACAGAGACTTAAAAAAAATGTCTTCATCAAACGCTTATTGCATCTGCAGTGTTTGATGCTGTTTTGTTTTCCTAACGTGTAACAAGATTACAAGACGTTGTTACATAACGTTTGCCTTCTGAACGGTGTCTTTTTGCAGTAGAGATGAGACCACACGTAGAGGCCCCACACGTTCCCGCCGTGTGTCTATGGCAAAGCACACGTGCATCAACGCAGCTCTATTGTAAAGAGCCACTGTTCACCTTTTGTGCGCACTCTTTATTTAACCTCACGCAGGTTGCCTCCACGTGTATGAATTCACGCGGCAAACAACGCGGGTTGATTGTTTGTGAAGCGTCTTTAGGTACGTGCAGTTGTTTAACTCTATCTACGGAACATTAGCACGAGTCGTTGTGCTCGTGGAACTTACTTATTGATCAAACAAAGGATATGCGACTTTATTCGAGTAGTCCAAGAATAACGAATGGAATAAGTTACATCACAATACTGCAATCAATTCTTATATAGGTATAAAACTACTTCTATTAAGTCCAGCACAAAACCTTAAAGGTTACCTCAAAACTCGCCCCTAATGTCCGGTGGTGGACCCATGGAGAACGTTCTTCAGTTTGATGGTCTGAATCACACCTTGAAATATGATCTCACTTTTCTGGTACACGCTATGGAGAAAGACAAAAATTGACCATTGATGTCTTTACGATTTGGATAAGATGCTTATTTAGTAAATAATTAATATCATAATACAACCTATCCAATTAGCAACCTTGTCATCGATTTTAAAAGTATCGAATTAACCAAGAGAAAAGGTCTGGCAACTAATAATTTGCAACGACTGCAGCAATAATTCTAAAAAACCGTGTCTCACCATTACAGAGAGCAAACAAGTAATTTGAATGCAGTGTAAAGCGAAGTTACAGCGTGTATAAAACAAAGCTTCGGACAAAGCTGTAGGTGTGGCATTGTGCGGCGCCCGCGCACGTGGCGAACACGTGGAATACAAGGTGCTATTGTCTGTATTACACAACTACTTACTGCCACGGAATTTTAAATCTTATTCTAAAAACATTTAGCTTCATTTTTAATAATGACATTGGCATGTCATGCGGAGGTACGAGTAAATTATGAGGGCAGTAAATAAACATCTTTCAAGCAATACTGAACTTTACACCTCATAAAGGAAAGCTCACATTCGACATGTGAATGCGTTCCCAGTCGGAGGTAAAATTATGATGGTAGTGTTAGTTTACACTCTATGGCCTTTGTTTATAATTGTGACAGGGTTCTGCAATTACCTCATAAACTATGGAAGTTGGATTTTAAAGCCTTTTGAAATTGAAGTTTTTACCTATAGGTACATACGGCATAATGAGTGTAACATAACACTACATGCCTATAATCCGTGAAGGATATCGTAGAGGTACCCAACATACGCCCTTAGTTCGCCAGTAGGTAGGTATGTTTTTGATTCTCATGTAGGTAATAACGGGCTTAGACTTTTTGACGTCTAAAAAATCCAGTCTCCGGGCTAATGACTTTGACTGTAATAGGAAAATGTCTACTCTCGGTTATTGTAACCATAACTCCAAACAACTTTTTAAGCAAAAAAAAAACCCATTGCTCAAAAAAAGTTTAGTAATTGTTATAATTGTAACAATGTAAGTAAACATCATCAGTAGGAAATTGATCTCATTAAGACAGAAATTACCTCAAGAGAAAAGATAGTTTACAGAAAAACATAGATGAAACATTTAATTGACTATCGTCGTTAAATCGCCTCTAATTTTAGACTAACAAAAACATGTCGGAAACTTACCTACCACATGTTGTTACTGAAAACAAATCATTAAGAGTTCATCTATTAGTTAAAATAACAAATTGAACATTAGTCTATCGTACCTCATTTACATTAACTCTAATTTAGGTCAATATGGGAAAAAGAATAAGGTCCCATGGTAAATTAGCGCAGCCATTATTCAGTTCAACTAAGAATTATCAATTAATTAACTTAGTCAACAATGTTAGTTATGTTTTAATATAAACAAACCCGCTGACCGAAACATATCAAGATGAATGTAAGGAAACAAAATATGATATCGAGCAGTTACTTGTTCAGAGCGACGCGAACGTTTAGTGCAACTCCTAACGCCATCTAGCGACCGAAAGCTGAACCAAAAGTGCAACTACCTCGCTAACCTCAGCATATTATGTTTTAATTGAATTATGTTTCAGTATTGACTGAAATTGATCTATATTGCTTTTATACATCTACATTAAATATTTTTTAAAGATGAGTCAGATTTAACGACTTATCTATTATTAAACGACTGGAAATATAAACTCGAATTGAAATTATAGGTACGATCCAACAATAGTAACACTCCAATATTCAACTTATATTTACGTACTCGCAAAGTTATAAATGCAAAGAAAGCTCGTCGTTAGATAGAGACAGGTAGATTACCAACGAGAAGGTGGAGCGTAGAGCATGTAAATAAACAACACAAAGGTAGAGCCGCAGTCGCGTGTGGCTTGAAAAAGGCAAGGGTCATTATAATGTGAAGGTGTTATAATATCGATGGTGTATCGTTATTATAGTCGTGGTGAGACACGGCTCAGTAGTCGCAGTCGGCAGTCGGCTCTACTAATTAAGTATAGGTGGGGGGAGGTCGCGGGAGGTGAGCGGGGTGTGCGGAGGGCGCGGGCGCGCAGGGCGGGGCGAGAGGCGGGCCACCGGCTCATTCCACCGCGCGCCGCGCCGCAACGAGCACGTCAGTCCGCGCGCGCGGGCCATGGTCGCGAGAACCGATGAGAGCATGTTCGGGTGCTATGGTGACAGCTACTCGTACCGCCTGTGGAGCCTGGCCAACGTGTGGGGCGCCTGCCGATGTGAGTAGCGCGCCGCCGACGGTCCGCAGTACACGTGCCCCCCCGATATCGAAACTAGGACTTTTACCGCTGACGTCAGCGGAGGCTGTGAAATCTCGGTGTAATACGACGTAGATGCGATTTCGACGTCGCCGCGAAGTGCTTATTGCGATATTAGATAGCCCGTGGTCGCGGCCAGTGACGTGTGAGAACAGAGGTGTCGCTCGATGAAAGTGCAGAGCTCGTTAATGGGAGTTGGCGGTTGGTACGAATGCTTGGCGGCCGGTTGGCTTGCTGACATGAGGAGTAAGCAGGTCCCTACGTCTACCACCTCGGCCAGGCGGCTCGCGGCCTTAAGTAAGCTTCCTTTCTTTTTGTTTTAATTTGCATTTTTTAAGTATATTTCACCTTCATTATATATTTTTTTAATTATTATTTTTAATCATTTCCAAACTCATTTATCTACTGTTCTTAAGTTCTGATACTTCCTGTAACTGATATTTCCTGAAACTGTTCCAAAAATGTTCATAATGAAAACAATTTTTGATACTAAAAACTTGAATTAAGTATTAATAAGTTTTAAATGCACATAACGTACCTACCATATTTCATGAATTCCTCGTTCCAACTGTAGGTGAAAATTATATCACCTCGAAGACATTAAAAATAAAACTCAAGCACGTCTTCATTAGAAATAACCTCCGTGTTCGGTAATCTCCCCTACTCTCCCTCGGGATATAATTCATCCACTTGAAAATCGGGAACAGGTACACATAGACTTGAAAGAAAGTTTCGTTTGTCGAGGGGAACCCCGCTCGCTTTCACCGTCTTAAATCGTAAATGATTATGTTGTTTTAATTCATTTGCTTTTTTTCTGTCTTACTTTTTTTTCTTCCTCTTTGATTGCCGCCTGTCTGGAGTGGATAACGTAATAGGGACGTTTGATGCATTCGGACGACCCATAATGCGTAATATTTTAGACGCGAGTTTGTGGAACGCGGATGAATAAATTAGTAAAGTTCGTTTTATCGCTGTTCTACACGTGCAAGTCAACAGACCCTTAAGTGTGACGTTCAGCGTTTTTATTTAATCTTAATCTAATAAACCAAGCATCCGACATTTGACACATACTCTCGCACTCTCTAAATGATATCTTATTACGCCAAAACATTCGATGACCAGCAACTAATTATTGATAATTTAACAAACTAGTTGTTCAAGTATTTTATTATGAATAATATGATGTGTACTGTAAAAGTAAAACCTACAATACCAAGCCCACATACGAGAGTTGCACGACTATCTAAACCTGTGAAATCTTGCCGTAATAACTAATTTAATGAATTATTTGTATTTTTCGTTTATTATAATAAATATTTAACCATGTCCATATGAAAACATTAATTGATCGAAAGGCGGCTAACTAAGGCGGTCGTATAAATTGACCATTCCAGGAATCGATTGCCTTACTGTGGGTACATCTCGTTACCTAGTACTGCACCGCTAATTACTTGTTTGTTTGACAAAATTAACGGCTTTGCTAATAAGCCCTCTGTCGATTTGTTAATCACTTGCCAAACAGTTTAGAGATACAGTCCCTCCTCGGTGATAATGTGACTCATGGCTGTGATTCAGCCGAGTTCAATTTTTGTTGTTTTGTCATTTCACCTTTCCAGTCTGAATCTGACTCAGTATAGATTACTTTTATACTTCTAATGCCATTACTGAACTTGGCTGAGTCTCATTATTATTGTTGGAAAATGTATTTGAATAACTTATTCATATTTATAATAATAACTTTGTTTATATTATGTAAAACAACAAGAAATACTTTAAGTTATGCGTCAATGCTTCTACCTGAAATGTAACTATTATTCGCAACTTTGTTTAAATTTGAGTCATTTTACACTATCAAGTTCAACAGCTTTGCGTTACAATTAGTATGAAATCATCGTCACTACGTCTCACAATTGTCACACGATTGTAATTTGTAGGTAGGTACGTACGTAACGACACCGCCAGCAGTTGCCTCTTCCTTCATAAATGACGTTCGTATTTATTGCAAAAACATTTGACAATAATACAATCAAAGTTACATAGTAGTAGTTACTATCGTATTTACATAGTGCCAATACAAATAATGCATCTTCAAGTTTGGGTATACTTAAATGCACAAAATGGAATATTGTAATGAATAATATTAGAATAATTTAATATTTTATGTTTAAAAAGAAAATGTAATGATGACAAGGTCTACAACTAAAACCGCTGTTTTTTATAGGTTTACATTTTTTTATAACCACAATAAAATAATGCGGTCTATTTGTAAACGATTGTACCTACTGGTTATACGTGTACCTATCATTCCACTTTCTGTCATCAAGCTGATGCAAAACTTCTTGAATTCTTTGAAATTCGTTAAGTAGGTTTTCAATTTTACTTGAAACAGTACTTATGTACGTACACAATATTTTAGTAGTAACGTTTAATCAAATAATAGGTGTTTTAATTATTTTTGATCAAATATTTAAGTTAAATCTTCAAAAACTAAAATTTAATAAGCTTGAGTGGAATCATGTAAAATAAAATACTTCATCTTTAAATATCGGTTAGTAGGTAGGATGTCAGATATAATCTGTAGATATAAAATAAACTAGGTAGGTACCATATGCATAGCGCAATACTGATAAAGAAGATGACAACAACACGTAATTTGTTATTAAAATTAAACAAAAAATTATTTAGGTCTGAGGGGCTGATACAGGCTGCAAAACAGATCAATGTTCACTGAACAGTAACTGGCAAATACGAGAACACGCAAGAATGATGTATGTACCAGTCAAAAAACATTTTAATGACGTTAGTTAATAGGCGAGTACCTATGCCAATACGACGTATAACATACGGCACGACTACAATGCGATACAATAACCGAACAAATAGCTCGCGTCTAAACAGTTCAATAATAATTCTCTCAACGCGCAATTACAATTCCGAGCGAGAGGTTACAACATGGTGTCTGCAGTCGGACTCGGACAGGCGGAGTTTTTTCTTCGAGTAAAGCAAACACTTGGGCGCTCCCCGCCGCGCGCCTCGCCGCCCGCCGACACAGGTGCGACCAATCACCACTCCGCGCGTTTGTGTGCTGCGATCAACAATCAAACGCTTATCTCTTGGACTACAAGCGCGTGTGTGCGTGTGTGCGATAATTGTTATTTGTTGTAGCAGCAATAGGAAGCGCGCCGCACTGGTGTGTGTATGTAGGTTTTTTATCAGCGGTTAACGGACGCACTCTGCCCGTGCGCACAGATTACTGTACCGCCGATAATGTGGTGTGTAGGTGTTCGTCCGCTCCACCTAACGAACGATACGCATGGAATGTTTACTGACTTCATTAACGAATTAAGTCATTTCACCATAATTATGATCGTAGAGCTTACTTGGTAGGGTCTTTTTTCGGAATGGCATCTCGAGTTCAACCTAGAGAGGTTGTCGTCGGCTTAACCGGACTAGATAAAGACGTAAGTTCGTGTCTAAGTAATAACAGCCGCTCGGGTCGCTATTTAGCCGCGTTTGTCTAGTTTGGTCCGTGGATGGATGACCACTCATTACTACAACTGGGTGGTCGAGGCCAAAGAGGCACTCGCTTCAAGTAAAATACTGGTATTCAGCTGCTTCCGGTTAGACTGAAAGCTGACCCCAACAAAGGTCGCAAAAGGCTTGGCAGATAAATCAAGACCTGTATCTTTATACTAGACTGAACAATGTTTTAAAGATGTTTTTGAATTATTATCAACAAATTGAAATAAGCATATTGTTTACCTACTCATCCCTATGAACGGATAACTCTAACTGAGTGAGCGCAGCGCCCAGCGCCATCTACCGGCGAGTAGCGATACCAAAAGCCGACTGTTCTATGAATATTTATTATGCGTGTATAATTAAACCAAATAACTTTGTTCCTAGACATGGTTACAACATTGTGCAAATATCCATAACTTTTTGTTATAGCTTAAAGTCATAACTTTTTTCAGACAGCTTATTTTTTTGTCTCATACTGAAAGTTTTTACTACACTTTCGGCGTTTCCTGAAACTAAGTTATTCCTATCCGTGTTACCTACCTGTCACTTTGTTCATGGAAAAATCAAAGAAAGCTTTTCTGTCACGTTTTGTTTCTATCGGTCGGTAAACAAAATGTCAAACAGACAGAGATATCTTACCTAAACCGAACAGGAAGTTATTGAAAACGGCCGTTAGTGGGCGACTATTAAGTCAAAAGAGGCCTCGTTAGTGGTAGATATTTGGACCACTCTTATTCATTCTCATTTAATATATCTACTTGAGTATTTCATATTGTTGTTCCTACATATCTACTAATTGAACGCAATTAACATCTAAGGGAAAATATCGTATGAACATTACAGCTAGCCAGTTTATTAGTGTTATACAGGTACTTAGGTAGATGCTGCGAGGTCGTATTTTCTAAAATTCAATACCGGTGTAGGTACCGATAGCGGATTACAGCGTATGTAAAGGACACACGGTCAACGCGCGGCCGCACTAATTAATACGTCGCCCCGTTGTTTTGCTCTTTATTATATTTGATTTACGACGCGCTCGCCGACGCCGCTTTTAAAAACGATATTACGCTGGAATACCGGCCGTATTACCGAAATAACCGACTCCAAATTGAATTGTTGCCGCCATATTTGTTTTTATAGAGCGAACATCGGCCGTAAAGGTGTCCGCGATCATTTTAATCGCCAACAACACGGATAATTGTTTTATTTTCAATTGAGGTTTATGATGATCGTATTTCATAAGAAACTAGTTTTTTTTTAATTATGAACGCTGGTACTACAGTAATTCTGTAGTAGTAAGCCTATCGGTATGATGTACCTATTTTCTGGGATTAACTAGCATACACATAGAGATACATAGGGTAATTAATAATTATGTGTCTAATTTGAAATGTTCTTTCCGTGATTACCTACTTTACCAATTCGTACCAAACACTAAGCACTATAAAATACAATCCAATGTCCTTGTCAACGCATTTAAATGATTACAAAAACATCATGATGGAGCCTTTTTGTCACAAATGTAACTTCATTTTATTAGCGACTAAATCGAATTGACGTTTAGGAAGCACATATTTTGAACAATATCATATCAATATCATAACTGTTTCAAATAAACAGTTCTTTTTTAAATAATATTGTATAAGTACTTTTATTGCATAGGTTCGGCCTGCCGGGCGATCTAATTTAGTGTTATTGAATATAATTATTGTGTGCTGGCAATTTTGAGGTGCATTGAAACCTTTGGTCATAGGTACAGATTCGGAACATAAGAGTAGCAACTCGTCTAAATTTAACCATTATTGTTGATTCCACAGTCCGTCCGCTGGCCGGCGGCGGGTCAGAGGGCAAGCCGTCTGAGGAAGAGGAAGAGCGGGGAGGCTCGCCACTCGGTCCCGGCGGACCGTTCTCCTGCAGCCAATGTCGCGGAGCCTACCCCACGCGCGAGCAGCTTGAGCGCCACGAGACCCTGCACGCGCCCAACACACAGGTGGATACAGTCAAATATGTCAGTGCCCATTGTATTACATAACAATGAAACATTAAAAAATGTTACGAATTTCTGTTAGCTAGAGAAACAAAAATGGTCCACCATAAATTGCTGATACTGATGAACTCTTACATATTTCAAAATTACACCACAAAATGAACAAGGCACTAAGATTAGGTAAAAGAAACAACTCTATAGAAAATCTAATTTTTATTTTTTTGTTTTTTGTTGACAGTCATGCAAGATCTGCCACAAAAGCTTCGCAAACGTATACAGACTGCAGCGGCACATGATCAGCCATGATGAAAGCGCTCTGCTTCGCAAGTTTAAGTGCAATGATTGCGACAAAGCTTTTAAATTCAAGCACCACCTAAAAGAACACTTACGGATACATAGCGGAGAAAAGCCCTTTGAGTGCGCTAACTGCGGCAAAAAGTTTTCCCACTCTGGCTCCTACTCCAGTCACATGACCTCGAAAAAGTGTCTCGTTATGAATCTCAAGATGGGACGGATTAAACCAAATAACCCTGCGCTTAACCCAGAGAGAAGTCCATCACGTAAACGGACAAATGCCATGGTGGCCTCCCAGTTAAATAATAATATGTCAACAAACGGAAATTCCTTCCTGCCCATGCCAGCTGCCTTCTTTGCATCCATGTCGGCGCAGGAGAATAATTATCATCGTCCCCCCTTAGGACAGCCAGCGATTTCACCCTTTTACATGCCTCCAGGCATGCCCATGAGTCCAGCAGGTGCGATATCTCCATACAGTATACCGGCCTCCATCAGCCAATTTTTAGAGCAGCTAGCTTCATCGCAGTATCATCCACGAAAAATAGAAAATTGTAGTCCAAAGCCGACCAGCCCTCTACCAGTAGATCCTGAAGACCTGATTGAAGAAGTTACAGAAGATGATGATAAACGATCAGAAGGAAGCGCTGAGCTGGTGATGGATATTGAGGATGAGGAAGCTGTGTCTATAAAAAAGGAGCAAGAGGAACGAGATAGCGACTTGAGGTCTCCGTCTCACAACTTTGAATCCGTCCCTTTAAACAACAATGTTCACACTGCCGAAAATCCAGGTTTCAATTCCATACTGGAATCTGTAAGCGCGTCCGTAACGAAGCATTTCTTTAGAGCAAACATGGAGAAGCTCTCCCCTGTATCTGGCAACATTTGCCCAAGCAGAGAGTCACCACAGACTCCACACGTCGTAATAAAGGAGGAACCAGAAGACTCACACAGATGTTTGAAATGTAACCAAAACTTCACAAATAAGAGTGACTTATTAGACCACGAAAAGGGGCTTTGTGGAAATATGTTTAGGAAACACGAAGGTTTGGCAGCTCAAGTAGCCGAAACGGTAGCGCTTAATAGACTAGAAGCCGAAATTCAAGCTTCGATACACAACGGAATAAGTGCAAGCGAAGACGAAGACTTTAATAGAGACGATCGCGACGATAAGATATCAATACATGACAATGATAGAAAAATCAGGGTTCGTACAGCACTAAGCGAGGAACAACAGTCGATACTAAAAGAGCACTACGCGTTAAACCCACGCCCAAATCGTGAAGAGTTCAAAAGAATAGCTCAACAAATTGGTCTCGACAACAGAGTTGTACAGGTATGGTTCCAAAATAACAGGGCGAGAGAACGACGTATGACGCAAACGATGACCGTCTCTGACCAACCATTAGATTTATCAACTAAAAAGTCCAATCCATCAATTACGTCAAGTCCATCGCCATCGCCACCATGCAGCATTTCTGTTACACATTCCGACTCAGAGGAAGCAGTGAACCTCAGTCAGAAATCCTCGCGAAGTACAACTCCTCAACGCACCAACTATCTGAATACTTATCCACATTCCAACTGCTCATCATCTTCGTTCACCGATTTTCGATTGTCGCCATCACCTGGAGAAACCATTAATGGGCACAAACGGCTACTACCCCAAAAACTGCATGTTAACCCCTTAGTACCTATGGATAAACTCCTTCAGTACAATGATATGGCAAACGCACGATCTCCTATTCTTAACATGCACTTGACCTCAGACATCAGTCGACAAGGTTCGAGTCCATCATATGAGCGTCCTCCTTGGGATGAAATGCAAGCATCAAACGAGATTGAAGAAGATGCCACGGTACTTAAGAAGAGCAAACTCAAGCAGGGGGCAGAATACAAAGAAGGAGAAGGACAATTCGTATGCGATCAGTGTGATAAGACCTTCGTCAAGCAAAGCTCCCTCGCAAGGCACAAATACGAACATTCGGGTTAGTACGAACATCTTTACTATATTCATAAAATACAAGCTTGATTTCGTTGTGAGGTAAATCTTAACTAATAGGTATTATTTTTCTCAACAGGTCAACGCCCGTACAAGTGTCTAGAATGTCCTAAGGCATTCAAACACAAACATCACCTGACGGAACACAAGCGGCTCCACACTGGTGAGAAGCCCTTTCAATGCTGCAAGTGCTTCAAGAAGTTCTCTCACTCGGGTTCCTACAGTCAGCACATGAACCACAGGTTCGCTATCTGCAAGCCATACAGGGATTAACCTGGACATCGCATCGGTTGTTGAACAACGTTTGGCATCCATTTCGTTAAATAATTTTAAAAAATTCTAGCGCACTCGTTAAATTTCAAAAGAGCACCCAAAATCTGAACAGATTCATGTTATTTCCTTTGAATTTTATTGGAATACTCAAATGGTGAATACTCTTAACAGAAGTCCAACAGACTAGGTACCTACCTATAGTATATATCTTAACAACCGAAAATGCCTTGCCCAGTTTAAATTCGACTTTTAAGGTAACTGGTTTTATCGAGTGTTGTTTGCTAAGAGACATCAATAAAACCGCTTATCAATACTCATTTATTAAAGTATTCATTGCCCGGTATTTTCGTACAACCTTAATTATGTCATTGCTCAACATCATAATATTTTTATATTGTAGAAAATAATTTGGGTTCCCTATTTATAATATACGTAGTGCCAAATACCTACCATTAAAGTGTCACACAACATGCCAAAAATATGATTGATCTTATTAGATACATAATTTACGTAAACGATTTTAATTACTTGTATAGTTTTACTATTTAATAATACCAAAGGTCAGTACCTGTAGCATAATACTCCACTATAATAAATATTATTTTAATATTCTTTATGTTATGGCCAAAATTACCTATCGATTAAGATATTTAATGACTTAAGGTTATAGTATGGTCCTGTTTAAGTGCAACTACTACAATAGTTTTATTTACACAAGGTTTGCTGATGTTTTAAATTGGTAAATACCTACCACTAATACAAAGTGCAGTTTCGAACAATTCACTGTAGTTTTGGCTACAAGAAATGTAATGCAACCCCAGAAGCCTCACTTAAATAAAAAAGCGCTACTACAGTTCACGTCAACGTGCACGAGTGCGTTGATCAGACGTGTGTCTTGTGTGATGACAATATACTAGTGTTATTTATAAATTTTATTACAATAAGTCATCATCGACCTCTTGCTCCTAATCATACGTACCTGTCCACAGTACAGTACGTAACGGTATTTCATTTTTGAGTTGTTTGAATTAATTTGAATTGAGGGTTGATTTAAGGGTCATCTTGACAACTAACTAGACCATCGATTGATATGAAGCATTATCTCATTAGAAATCCATCTGCCAAATTGATGATTTATGTAATTCAATTCAAACGTCAGCCGACTCTGTGTGACCGAAAAACCGTTGCGGGCAACGCCAAAAAATAAAAATCAAATCCATTACCCACGTAATAAATTAATTGAAGCAACTTTACTAATTCATGTTTCAAAAAAGTGGTCGATAGTTTTATTCTCTGTTATCGGTACATTTCAAAATTTAGTAACACTAAGCTTCTCGTATTGTAATACGTATTAAGTGTTTAGATAGATTCAATCTTAATTAAGTTTTAAGCATTCCGTAATACTCCTATGGGATCTCTGCTGTGTTTAAAAAACTCTTAAAATTAGTCGAAAGATTATCGTCTGTTAAGTTGTAAACAATAAATTGTACATAGTAAGGATAAAATTTATGTGTAAATATGATCGCTTTACTATCTACTCTGCAAGTAACGGTACATAGATTGAATAAAATTGTGCGGTGTCCACACTGCAAATTATAATAACACAATGAATATAGTGACAATAATAAACATCAGTTTATTAAAAGCAATAGGATTAAATAAAATGTATTAATATAAATAAATAGTATGGATACTTATATACATGACCTAAAACTATTAATTTGATAAAACTTAAACTCCCATTGCAAGCAAAACCTCTTTTTCTGCATCAAATCTTTTAATCAATAACTTATCTGATTTTCCCCTCAGTCGAATTTGGCTGATCAAGTAGTAGCGTTATTGTCGATGTACTTAATATTACATAACATTGTCTTAACACCAAAAGTCTCCGTGTGCATCATATTCTATCTTGAGCCTCTACTGGATATCTTGAAAACTAAAGTCTCACTTAGCTAACATTCATTTAACACAACAGTATAAAATAAATATCAGAACAGAAAGTTCCTAAGCAAAAAAAATACAGTTTAAGAGATACCTAATAATTATTTCTATATTTTATAAATATGTAAGTAGATAAAAATAATTTTTAAAGGTTTCTAAGCAACGAATTACATAAATTATAACAAGCAGTATATATTATATCCTGTAGTGTGCATCTTATGGGCTCAGACATACAGTATTCGAACACTTCGAGATATTGTCAGCCAACTAGCATCTAATTGGTCCTCCTCCACCTTTCAGTCTTACAGTTTCATGACAGTATTTAGAGGAAAACAATTGTTTGGTCAAAATTATACTTACATATAAAATAAATATAAACAATCTATCTGAGTATATGTTATGTACCTATTTCTCTTAAAAATAATTATAATTGGATTAGGCGATCCTGTTTGAACTTTTTCATATTTTATTATATTTTTATTGTAAACAATTTCCAAATTGTGACCGGTGGGCTAGATAAACCAAAGATTACTTATGTTGATAATATGATGTGGAAAACTGTAATATATAAATATCCCATCACTTAACTTTAGATTAATTTTAGTTGTGCCAAATAATAATTTTAAGGCTTGAAATATAAATTTTTATAAGAGAATTTTTATTTTTTACATGGAATGGCATGATGTACTATACTTACTGAATTTGGTTACTTGTGCGAAATGATATTGCAGAAAAGTATTTTCTTCCTTTAATGGTATAATTTTAAGTGTAACAGTTAGCCAATGTGAATTCCTATTGCCATATTTGTCTTTGTTGTATGTCGTAAGATTGTGTGATTGTATGAGGGCACACGGAATGTGTGCCAGCGGAAGGTTGCTGAATAATAATTGTTAAAATAAGTAAACTCTAGATTGTTAAACTTACCTATAGATTAACATGTGTTAAAATATTGCCTATATAAATTATAGTAATTCATTTTACTTGATATTATAATGTATATTGAATTTATGAACATTAAAAATATATATATTGAGAATTCAATGCAAATTCAATACTTATTTATTTTATTTCCAATCCCTTTTACCTCGGCAGATTACTAAGTAGGCAGATCTACTTGAATGTTGGAATGAAAAAATGCTACAAAACACCATAAAATTAGTTTTACTGACAGTCTTTTTTACTCAGCAACTACTTCATAGTTAAATAATGTTTGTTACATAAACAAAAATAACTTTCCATTTCTAATTCAAAAGCTCAAGAAAATAATTCCTATTTCTTACTGCAAGACAGAAAATCTTTTACAGTCAGTACTGAACAACGAAGTATGTTGCTACCTAGATACCAATTTTAATTTGATAAGATAAATTCCTACTCCTACTGTAGTATATCAACAGTTGAGTTTCAAATATTCTTTGGTGCTATTTCCTGAGTGGACTGGCCAGACACACCTGTAGATGCAATAACACCTTCAGTGGTAACCAGTCCTCAGGCTTTATTAATATTCCAAACTTTAAACATTTGTTAACAGTATAACAACATTTCCTTAGTAAAACTGTAGTAACAGGCTGGACCACCTCTAACTGAAGTTCTGCCCCTGAAACCTGATTATTTATCCATGTGAAAAAGCAGGTTACAAGGTTTTATGTCAAAAGTTAAAAGTTAAACTGAAGTAAGTTGATTTAAGCAATTGATAGAAGCAAAAGCCACCCATAATTATAAAACATAAGCCATCCATAAGTATTATTAATATTATAAAGCAAAAGAGTTTGTTTGTTTGGTTGAACGCGCTAATCTCAGGAACTACCAGCTCGAATTGAAAAAATATTTTTGCATTGGATAGTCCATTTATTGAGGAAGGCTGTAGGCTATATAACAACACGCTATGACCAATAGGAGCAGAGCAGGAATAAGAAATGTTGCAAGCGGGAAAGAAGCTAGTAAATCATATTAAGTATTCTAAGAAACTCTTACCTGGGTTTAGTATGTACTTACGGACACCAACAATTCCTATGGTGTGCGTATAGTACGGATAGTTCCCCGTGGACCCGCCAGTCACTACTTTAGATAAATGTTACACTTATACCTTAACTTTAAACTACTGAAAAGTGAATTACTGTTACATACTACACATTATGGAACGCAATAAAGTATTGAGTATTGAATATTGGATTAATAACAAGGCATGAAATATTAAATAAGTTTTATCGCATTGGCAAATCGGTTCTACAAACTGGTTTCAGTTATATAAAAAAAACAGCTTACTTCACTTATATAAAATGACACAAATTACTTACAAAAAGTATCAATCCACTGTTTGAGCGAAATCGTAATCAACCATAATACGCGCGCTGTCATTCTAGCCACAGATTAGATATTAGTAGCTAGCTAATTCTACCCTGCGTTCCGAATTGCGATAAAAGTGATAATATCGCGAATCCGACCAACGCGCAATGTCACAATTATTACTCAGTAGCCTCATATTTTGTGACTACTAAATTCGGTCGGATTCGCGATATTATCACTTTTTTTGCAATTCGGAACATAGGGTTAGTTAGATGTCAACCAACCAAGTGCTCTCACTCAGGAGACCAAGTGTCAACTCCTCCGCGAAAATCAAATTTTCGTACGTTTTTTGCAATTTGCAGGCCAGTGATAGGTTGTATGTTGAGTAAAATATCGTTCGCGACAGTAAGACGTGTGTAGTTATAGAAATATAATCATATAAATTATCAAGTAAA
This sequence comes from Xestia c-nigrum, assembly GCA_916618015.1. NCBI lineage: Eukaryota > Metazoa > Arthropoda > Insecta > Lepidoptera > Noctuidae > Xestia > Xestia c-nigrum. Next base: position 26,345,105 of record OU745250.1, read on the forward strand.
TATAAAGGTAGGAACTGTTTTTTCACGGTCAAAATCGTTTCTCGACCTTCATGAACTTAGTGAACTTAGAGGGTGGTCCTTCATCTGGCATCCCTTTACACACGCACATATTCCGTCCTCCTTTTTATAGGTCTATGTCTCGAAAATGAGGGATTTTTTTTCAGCTCTTCCCTAGTCGCTGGATATACAGCGCTGGTCTCGGTACGTTACTGTAAGGAACAGAATAATTTCATTTGGACCTAATGATAATATTCGGAAGCATACGCAAACGAAAGTGTCACTCAACGAGCGTGTTTTTGCATTTGCATTTATTTATGTTACGGTATACGGTATATATAAATATACATATGTTTATTTTCTCATCACAAACGTTACATTGAACATGAATTATATATATAATCTAAGAACATAGGGTAAACATTTGTGAGAGACTGGTGCCCGAAATAGGTATACAATACCTGTGTTACGGGTCACCAGGCCCCCAGGACGTGTGACGTGTGATACTAGATTCCAACAAAACACGCGAGGGCGCTGTTTAAAAATAGTGGACTAGAATTCTATACCAGCTCCGTAAGGCAAGAAAATATATGTCACTGTAAAATTGTCGAATACGTTATATTGTAATATCTCTAGCGATATTGTAAATTCTCGAATTATTGTCAAATGAACATACTGCTTTCAACAAAACGCATTATTTTTCGTGAAATGCATGCGATGGTAGTCAACTTACGCGGTGTGAAGGGAAGGAGGGGTCCCCCTTGCCCGGTAGCACAACTCTCATGAAAAGATAATGCACCATTCCTGAGAAATACCGATTAATATAACATAACCTTAAAACACTTTATATTCCCCCTAAAAAGCGTAGTCGACGGAGCCCCGCTTCGCGGGGCCCCTATTTCCGAGTGCAGGGTTTAAAGAAACCTAACTAACCTAACGGGGGGGTGCCCCATGTCCCGATAATGGGGGCAGAGATACTTCCGTATATTCAGTTGACAATAATTCGAGACATTAAAATATCGCGAGAAAAAACACTTTATATTGTAATATAACGTGTTTGACAATTTTACGGTGACATGATATACAATACATACTGCTCTTATACAGCGCCATCTATAATTTTTTGTAGGAAGCTGGTCCAGAAAACACCTCAAACTTATTGACTTATCTTTTAAGTTATGGGACATTTTTCGCGAAACTGAAACAGTAATATTTTTCTCACTTACATAATGAAAATATGAAAAGCAAATTAAAGTTTTGCTGTTGAGTATAATGTGAATACAATTTTTTTAGCGCAAAATAATCGTTTGTGCGTCCAACTCGCATTTAGTAGGCTTTTTGTTTTTTCTTACTTCCCACTTCTGAGTAAAGGCCTCCCCTAGTAGTATTTCATTATGAGGAAAAAACACAACTAACTTTTCGAGGCCACTTTTACATGACACACTTCGTAAACCATGTACGTCAAAGAATGGAAGAAAACTGTCAAATAGTTCCACGTAGAGGGCGCTGACTGTTTGTTACAAACAAACTTACTACTTAGACTTTTTTCAATATTATAGGTCGTTGTGTAGCCCTTGGATGCAAAGAAATGGGCGTTGACACATTACCAAGAAATTGCATGAAAAAAAGTGGGAATAGGCACTGAAACTACAAAATGATGTGGAGTTAACATCACTAATAAAAACAACACCTCTTCTGGCAATTTCATCGGGGATTCAAGACTGTTACACACACTGTCGAAGTTAAAATTTTTGCGGAAGCGTTCAACCTGTGAAGAAACAATCAAATGGGTTATTTACAAAAAACTTACATTTTGTACCATTTAACCAATGATCACCTTAGTTCGATTATCATTAGATCATTAAAAGCGAAAAGTAAGTGACTGATGTTTATTTTACAACATATAGAACCATAATATTGCCCACTATACAGCTAAAATTCGATAAAATGTTAAATAAAATGTATCTTTCGACAAGCTCTGCTTTCTTTCCTTGTTGCGTTGCTTTTTGTTTTTTCAATTCCCCCTTCGGCTGGGTGATACGTCAGGTAGCATACTTTGTGCAGCAACATAAATTGAGTAAAAAAACACGCAAACAAATACTTAAAAAATCGTTCAAACAATGCACACGTTTATGTCAAAAACTTTTGACAGGTAACAAACTATCAGCACCACCTTGCGGCATAATTTCCGGGAAACAACCTCATTGTGACGTTTTATTATCCGTCACTGTCATGTCATCAGAAAAAATTGCATCTCCACCTGTCAGCCAGAGTGGCTACACCGTAGCAATAGTTTTTAAAACGTTGTGAAAACATTTCTCTGAAATACCAAGTAAATTATGTGTGTTGGTTCCCTTTAACAGTGTAAAAATTGTAATATAATGGGTGGTAAATCAAAGCAGAGCCAAAGGACAAAAAACAATGTGAGAGTAAGTATAACCACGATTGGTTCCATGTCGCAATTGCGGAGTATTATTCTGCTATCACTCGAGTATTTCACCACGTTAATTAATTTATTAAGTTTCAGAAAATCTTTTAAATATATGAAACATATGTTCTTGGTAACCAACCTCTTATATAGTCGGTATTTTTTACTGATTCCGATAAATAAGACGAAATATTGAAGCAAGGTCAATATTGTTTTCTTTTAAATAGTGATAAAGACATTTGGGCTCTACTGCTTTGTAAATAAGAAAATTACTGTTCCAACACGGTGACTAGCTCTAAATACATTCGTAATTTAAATCAGAATTTATCTATTTTCTATCTATCATAATGTAAAATGGTGAACTGGCTGACTGGGTGATATATCAACACAGCCGCTGGTCCTAGAGACATGAAACTTGGAGAGTGATCCATTAAGAAAGGATTTTTTGGGAATTCTGCCCCTAAAGGGATAAAATAGATATATGTTTATATGAAAGTCTGTCAGCTTTAAAATCAAAATCAAAATCAAAATCAAAGCATTTATTTCAAGTAGGCCAGTTACAGGCACTTTTGAATTGTCGAAACAAAAATGAACAATTAAAGTAGCTACAGTCCCAGTCACAAGACATAAAAACTGTGAAAGTACTGTAGTTGCCCATTCCCTAACGTAGATCTCTATGGAGAAGAACGGGCAAGAAACTCCATGGACACTCTTTTAAATCAAAATATTGTTACAAAATCTTGGTTACATCATTCTTGTTGAGATGGTGTATTATGTGAGAACAATGTAGCAAGATGTGCACGTTAAAAGTGTCCATAGCAAAACAAAAATAAAATACAACTCAAAAACAAAATAATTAATTCAAATAAACCATGGCGACTAAGAGATGACCAGTCACAACTGACAGCGCCCGTTCACGAACATGACGCATGGATCAGCACCATTCAGCTCAACCATTTTGAAGGGAACTAAATGGTCCGACACACGCGCCACCATCAGCGAGACATTTGAGAGAGCATGACATACTCTCAACCGCCAGGGCACATTAAAGTCAAAAAAATAAAAAATAAAAACGTAGGTTTCCAGTGAATGATAGCATTCTAGTACATGGCACTCACACAATATGGGATATGAGGTTATATAATACTAAAGATATTGAATTTATACAATGCAAAGATAGTTGTACAATCTTCAGCAGCTCCAACAATACCATTTAATGCTATCAATTTTTGCGCCCCTGTCCATGTGGAGCAGGACCAGCATTAAGCCAAACATTTTTATCAGCGATATAATCGCTTAACTTGTAATATGCTTGTTTACATAGTGTCCGTTTAATGCATGTTTTAAATTTTTTCTCATTCAGTTCAAGAATACTTTGTGGAATTTTATTATAGCATCTCAAACAGTACCCCATGAAAGATGAGTCTACTTTAGCGAGTCTAAAGTTAGGATCTTCAAATTTTGTCTTTAGGTTAGGCTGACAATTGAAAATTAATTTATAATATAAATTAATTATGTGCATGCAATTTTCAAAAATGCATGCACATATTATGTGCATGCATTTTTGAAAATTCCACCCTCAAGGGTTCAACAGTGGCATGAAGTTAAGTATCCTTAGTTTTCAAAGTAAAAATCATGTTTTGTGTTTTTCTAGGATTCTGGTTATGCTGATTTTGTTAGAATTGAAAAGCTGGTTTTGTTAGAATTTCGACACTTATGGGGTTTTGCTGACTAGTTGATCAATGAACAGCTAGGGTTTGAGGATAAATCAATGGATATACATATATCATAACACATATCCGATATAATTATAATTAAAAAAATCAATCAATAAAAAAATACTTCAATTTTTTTATTAATAAGAAATTTTTGGCATGTTACTGTATTTCTACTTCCCGAAAGTAGGAAGCATTGGAGTAGAGTTTAAAGATAATCCCTATCCCTTATAGTAAGTTCTCATCCATACATGGCAATACTACTGCGGGCATTAATGGTGCTAGTCGTGATTCTAAGTTTGTAGTCTGATTTTAAGTACCTAAATAAAGAAAACTTTTTAGTTTTTTATTATTTTTATGTAACACATGCAATTGCAGTTTACATAAAAAATACAATAAAATGATAAATTGCTTTCATACGAAAAGGATATATATCAAACTAGATATATATCAGATATGCCAAAGTAAAATTGTCAAACACGTTAGATTGCTTTCATACGAAAAGGATATAATTATATCAAATTAGATATATGCCAAAGTAAAATTGACAAACACGTTAGATTGTGATATACCTAGAGAGATTGTAAATTCTCAAAATATTGACAACTGAATATACTGCTTACAATATAACACATTATTTTTTGGTAGATTGTAATCTATTGAAGTGAAACTGTACTATTGTGAAATGTATACTGATATAGGGTATTTCTATGGTAACTTGCGTTACAATTAGAGGGCTGGATTCTGATACAAACATCTCTTAAAGACATTTTTAATAGTCAAGTATTTTTGCTTGTTTTGTTATTAATAACTACACTGAACCCTCATTTAATTGCAATGAACATGGTTTGAAATCTTACCATGTCCTCGACGCAATTCAATATAATGATGTGGTAACTTGCGTTACATAAAATAGCCACAACGTTTGGTGACATTAATGTAAATTAATAATTCTCTGATTTAATTGACTTCAGGGTTAATGTGGAATCAAAATGACAGACATTTTTAATAGTTAAGTATTTTTGCTTGTTTTGTTATTAATAACTACACTGAACCCTCATTTAATTGCAATGAACATGGTTTGAAATCTTACCATGTCCTCAACGCAATTCAATATAATGATGTGGTAACTTGCGTTACATAAAATAGCCACAACGTTTCGTGACATTAATGTAAATTAATAATTCTCTGATTTAATTGACTTCAGGGTTAATGTGGAATCAAAATGAAATCAATCAGTAGATAAAGTATTTATTGCGGCAAAAAGTATTCCTTAAATATTACGACTTAATTTTTTTTTTAAATTAAGCTGTGGTAACTTGTGTTACACGCAAATAGTAACTTGCGTTACTTTCGATCTAAACGAGCAAGTCAAGTCGATAAATCATTAAAATATAACGCATTCATCAAAAATAGAAGGGTTATGAAATATTATAGGGTTCCTGATTCTTATTTTCCATTCAGATAAGGGAAGGTTATCTTCGTCGTTCCAAGAGTGGTCAGTATCTGCGTACTCTTCACAATCTTAACAAACAAGACTTATGTGTCCTTTAGTTTTTCCTGGAACGGCAGGAGTTTTGGCAAGGCATTTTTCCAATTGAAAAAGTCATGTCCTTTTTCAATTTTGCTGTGGAACTAGGATCACTTTCTCAGTCAATCATTTTTACGAGATCTTTCACTGGCAGCTGTTGCAAATTGCTCGGCGTTCAATACAATGGTTTTCCATTGTAGAACTTTGCTCCTCACCAGCCTCTTTTATGCTCCTCCAATTTCATCAACAGGGCCTTTCCCATGTGCCGTACCAAAGTTGTTTCATTTCAGATACAAACTATTTTTTTTTCGAGCTGTCAAATGCATTGGGCAATGAATTTATTTTTAAATTGAAAAACTGGGCCATCCGACAGTAACTGCATTTCTTCCACATTTGCAGGATAAAATGTCCAGTACTCAGTTCATGTAAAACATCGCTGTCGTCATGTCACGATGACCACCATCAATAAAATCTGGCTTTTTTTAACCTGACATCCATAGCGAAACCAAGCCACTTGGTCCAATCCAGTGGAAACTTAGCACTTTTTCCTAAGTCAACACATAATTTTCGGAAAAGTCTACCTGCCTCAGCACTTTGGTCAAAATACTTCCGCTAGAAGTTATACGACAAGCATGTTTTACTTTCTCATTATGTTCATCATATTTTCTCATTACTCTCTTCTTCTTCTCATCTTTTCAGCAGCACTGAGAGTCATTGTCACTGCAATCAGAATGATAGTGTGGAGGTAATTGTTGTTACATTCGTGTAACGCTAGTTACCGGTAACTTGCGTTACAAACTTATAAAGCGGTTAAAAATTAACCTTCATCGTTTAAAACCAAAAAAAATATCCAATTTCACGCGCCTTAACGAAATTTAGGAGAAACTTGGTACTTATTGACGTAGCGTTATTATAACAAGAAAAATGGGAAAAAATATCAAATATGGTAACTTGCGTTACAAATAGCACACAGTTTTTACAAATGGACATACTTATAACTTTGTCTATGTTAGGTCAATTAAGAAAGTAGGTATGTAGTTCCACACAAGGCATTAAGTGCACTTAGAATAATATTTCGAGTACTTACCGAAAATTTAAGCCTGTTAGATAATTATAGTTTTTATAACCATATTTTAACCTTTTTCAATTGACACGGAATGGTAATCAATAATGCGTCATATCTCAAAAGTATGGTCAGAAGTGTGGATTTAAACATTAAAATAATTTATTTCTACCTTCACCAAAGATTTTGGCGGAAAAAATATTCATAAACTGCAAAAAAAAAAATTGCCTATTTTCAATCTCTGCCGTGGATAAACCCTATATATCATAAATATCTGATATTTTGATCGGATATTTTCGAACGCTGTGCACAACTGAGACCGCTGGGTCTTGAAACCCAGCTCAATGACGTAAATGAGCACTAAGAAGGTAGAAAATTCCTCCTCTGAGGGTAAAAACGAACTAAATAATATAAGCTCATGGTTCAAAAAAAGCGACCAAGTGCGAGTCGGACTCGCCCATGAAGGGTTCCGTAGCAGATTGATTAAATTGCTGTTTACGATTTATGACGTTTAAAAAAAAACTACTGACTAGATCTCGTTCAAACCAATTTTCGGTAGTAGTTTATATAGTAATGTACATCATATATTTTTTTCAGTTTTGTCATTTACTTATTTTAGAAGTTACACGAGGGGGACACACGTTTTACCACTTTGGAAGTGTCTCTCGCGCAAACTATACAGTTTAGAATAGTACATTTTGATACAAGTGGAGAAAGTTTGTTATTGCAGTACAAGGCGGTATTAACACACGAGCCGTAAGGCGAATGTGTTATTGAGCCGAGAACTAAAATGAAATAATGTAAAATATTTGTGTCACTAATGTCACGAGACTATAATTTTTTTTATTTTTTTCCGCGCTTTGCTTTCGCCATGTCCAACGAGAGGCAAAGGTATGAAGCCGTTTTACAGCCTAATATAAAAAATATATTTTAATTGTGTTTGAATTTAGAACACAAATAAATGTTAATTTGTTTATAAAAGTAAATATTAGTTAAAAATAATCATGTTTATCACCGATATTGAATTTATAAACACAATTTGAATATTCAAAAAATGTTATGAAGACAGACGTAGATCGCTTTTCCGAAATATATATATTTTTTTTTTAATTATGTAATGAACCAATTCTGACTAAGTATATGTAGGTATCAATTATCTGTGGCAATTTTACTTTCTGCACGTGTGTGGAAAAAACATGGAAAATGCACGCGTGTGAAATACACTGCATTTTGAAAAAGAAAAGAAAGAAAGAAAAATATTTATGACGTCAGTTAATAAAGCACACACACAATAATAAATAAAAAAGATACAAAACAATGAGTAGGACATAGTAGAAATGTGCTGTGTGCCTCACGGCTGCGCCAAAAAGTACATTAAACTAATAGTAGTGCGAAAAGAACAAGTTTTCGAGGAAGTGTATTGAAAAAAAAAATATGTTAGAAACCTCAACATCATTTTTAAAGACCTATCCATAAATACCCATATAGGTTTAATGAAAAAAAAGTTTTTGAGTTTCAGTTGTAAGTATGGGGAACCCCCAAAATTTATTGCTTTTTTTTCTATTTTATGTGAAAATCTTAATGCGGTTCACATATTACATCTACGTACCAAGTTTCAACAGCATAGTTCTTATAGTTTCGGAAAAAAGTGGCTGTGACATACGGACGGACAGATAGACAGACAGACCGACAGCAGACAGACAGACAGACATGACGAATCTATAAGGGTTCCGTTTTTGCCATTTGGCTACGGAACCCTAAAAAGTTTACTGTGTCATTATCAAAAAAAAACTATCTTTAAGGGAGTAAAATAGGGGACGAAATGTGTACGAAACTCCGCCATTATTGAAATTCCAAGCAAAAGCGGCCAAGTGCGAGTCGGACTCGGCCATGAAGGATTCCGTAGCAGATTTAATGAAAGGTTAATTGCTGTTTACGATTTATGACGTATTAAAAAAAATCTACTAACTAGATCTTGTTTAAACTTATTTTCGGTGGAAGTTTACATGGTAATGTACATCATGTATTTTTTTTACTTTTATCACTCTCGTATTTTAGAAGTTACAGGGGGGACACACATTTTTCCACTTTGGAAGTGTCTCTCGCGAAAACTATTCAGTTTAGAAAAAAATGATGTTAGAAACCTCAATATAATTTCTGAAGACCTATCCATAGATACCCCACACGTATGGGTTTGATGAATTTTTTTTTTAGTTTCAGTTCTAAGTATGGGGAACCCCCAAAAATTAATGTGTAAAAATTTGGACCTCTAAATAGGACTCTGCAAGACATTAGGAACCAGCAGGAATCCCGTTGAGTTTTTGAATACTATTGGTCCAGCAGGTGTCCCCTATCATAAGCTTTCGCTGCCTGTCGGCACACCTGTGACGTTGCTTCGGAATTGACTACCACCGAAACTATGAAATGCGAAACAGTGTTTGTGCCGCGTATACCGTTGACTCCCAATTATCTTTTTTAAACTTTTCTTTTGTGAGTCGGTAGTGAGCTTTGAACTCAACATCAGATAAGTTCAGAGCATATGCTTCATTTCGAAGGCTTCGCCGCAACCGTTCTGTGTTACGGCTTTCAATTCTTCTAGCTTCAACCTCAAGTGCTTCAAGCTAGAGAACAGCACGAGCCATCCTTAATCAATCGTCACAATTACAATGAAAACACAGTATTTTAGTGTAAATTAACACACGACGGAAACATTAGATTTAAGTAAATGTTTGGTAAGATACTAATTTATTGTACTAATGTGTAAAACTAAATGTCTGAAACAATCAGCGTGCGATAGGCAATCGATCGAATCGATTTTGCCTGCTGTTCGCAATCGCTTTGCTGTCAAAAACCTTACGTAATACCTACGAAATAATCGCTTGGCAGTACAAGTCCATGCACTTTTAGTTTACCTATTGCTCCATAGAGGCAGCACTATCGCTGGTTTGCAAACGTGTTGCTGTCGCTGGTACATAATAGATTTGCGATTATTGCGCAATAATTGCGCAATTTTCGCTACGCTTCTGAAAGATACGTAATAAGCCCGCGGAATAGGTAAAGCTATTTAGGTTCATTGACCGCAAACATTGTTGCTAATATACGGGATCCCCACGGGATTCCGGCTGATACTACTAGATTTCATAATTATATTATTTGTTATTATAAGTGAATTATTGTTGAAGCATATTGATTATTTTAATTATAATTTCATTGTAAATATTAATTGTTCTATTTAATAATGTTTTGATTTTCTGAGGAACAAATAATTTGTAACTTCGGGATAAAAATATTTAAATGATTGTTTATTCTTGAATAAGAAATTGTTATGTAAAAAACATTTTTGTGTTTTAATGAATCAAGTTCATCTATTTATTATATTATCCTTAATCCCGTCCTTCTTATATTTACCCGTCAGAAAGGAAGTGTAATCTTTCATTAGTTCCGAAGGCGAGAACAGTTTTTTTATAATTTTACTACTTACTTAAAAACCATATCCCGGGACTCGGGGAGTATCCATATTATTCTAACCTATGGCAAGTACGGTCGAACAAGCTATTTGGTTTACAGTTTCACGCACAAATTACATTGTAAAATGTATACCAATTAGCTTGTTCGACCGTACATAAAACAGCTCTACCTATTCCGCTCTATGATTATTACACCTTTCCATAGTGTCGCTAAAAATTATCAATTTCTGGGAAGTAATGAAATACGGGAAATTAAAGGAAAGACGTTAAAAAATCGAAACGATTTAAAAAAAAATATATCTTTGTTCCCGAATATATTATTGAACAAATTGATCTCCTTTGCTTAAAAAAAATGCATAAAGATCCTAAAAAATAAAAATATATGAAATTTATTAAAAAAATATTTATTCTTTTTACATTTTGAACTCTAGTGCAAAATTAGCCCCGTAATGTTGCGTATGTTTTTATGTGCAATGAGAAATATTGAGTAGACCTCCAAAGGCCTTATAGCAATTTGAACATAGCCCTATCCCTGCGTAAAGGCACCAAATTTACGAGTGGACCTGAGATGCTGGTAAGGTAAGTAGACTTACTTAACGTAGACCATCCACGGAGCGACCTAGGCTACCATAGCTTAACCTTGAAGATCAATCTTTGCAGCTGATTCTGGCAGCCTTCACCAGGTCATCGTTCCGTGTTCAAATGGCAACTTATAACTCTAAAAATAACTGTTGTAGAGTCAATATTTTGATATCATTTTGTAGGTTGACTCAAATACTCCACATTTAACATACGCAATATTCGAAATTATTTATTGTTTTAATCTCTATGCTAATTTTACAAGAAAATAGATTTAACAATTTGATAACCTCATTGTTTACTCTTGCAATAACATCATTTGCATGTCTTTAGGTCTCTTAGATCAGCCGATTATAAAACAAAATGGCTGCTATCTGCGGGTAGTTTCTTTAGGAGTATTTATAAACATAACGTATTTGTCGATGGAAATGAGTAAATAATATGCCCTTAAAATATCGGTAACCGGTAGCCAAACACATTTTTTTAATATGAATAACATAATATAATAAGAGTTTTTTTTTATAGCCTTCAAGCAGCAGTCGGAGTGCCGAGCTGTTGAGCGGTGGGATGAGTATAGAAGGAGGGCTCATGAGCATCGCCGGCGGGAAGCCCCTGCCACCATTATTCCCGACATTAGCAGCCGCTAACTTGGAACAGGGCCTCAACCCAGAGTTTCAGATGTGTATCAAGAAGCTTAACAAAAAGGATCCCATCACTAGAGCTAAGGTTACAATAGTGCACCTTTTGCCATGTAATAGTTTTGTAAAAGCATAAGAACATAATTTATATATTTAATTTTTTATTATAATTGTATTGTACAATGGGCTGGTGTCCGCAACTCCACGTTAAAGCGTGTATTTTGCGTATCTACACTAATATTATAAAGCAGAAGAGTTTGTTTGTTTGGTTGAACGCGCTAATCTCAGGAACTACTGGTTTGAATTGAAAAAATCTTTTTGTGTTGGATAGTCCATTTATCGAGGAAGGCTATAATAGGCTATGCCGGGGTTGCGGGCCTGTTCGAAAGAGATACCGCGGCCCCGGAACGTAAAAGGCGAGGAAGGAACATGGATGGTTTTTAGTCAGTAAGAGTCTGACACTCCCTCCCGCTCCGCCCAGAGTGGGGGGGGGTCATTTGATGATTTCCCATCCTTAAAAAAAAAAAAAAAAGAAAAGGCTATAGGCTATATAACATCACGCTACGACTATTAGGAGCGGAGCAGGAATGAAAAATGTTGCGAAAACGGCTTTTTTTTTCGTTTTTTCTCTAATGTGCCGCAGACGAAGTTGCGTGGGTCAGCTAGTGGGCTATATGTTGGTTGGTAGATGTTTTCCTTCAAATAAATTACACCAAGTAATGCGCCTGTCTGGGTTCGAACCCACGACTACTGTTCGTAAGTCGGGGCCGCCACCACTGGGCCACCGCTGCTCTCTAAAAATAACGTAAAGAGACAAAACAAATCTAATTCCTGTCAGCAGCAGCTTTCATTCAGCAATAATACAGAAGTAATTAAACTGTCCTTCTATTAAGACCTTTTAACCCTTGAAAGCTTGTCAGCACACACTTGTTATTTCATTGCACTATGAGTTAAGGTAATATGAGTATCAGAAAAAAGAAGCATTGTCACTGCAGTGGGAAGATGCAGGCTAACAGTAACAATATTGTTTCAGGCCCTCCACGAGCTGTGTGAACTTGTAAACAAAGGTGATGTAGAAGATGTGGTAGCCGCCCTGCCCAGCTGGGCACACTTTTACAAGATCCTCACAGCGGACACGGACCGCAAAGTCAGAGAGATGGCTCAGGTGTGGTAGCATCCATATAAAACGATATTATCCTCGTGCCTTTGTCCCATTCTACTACTTCATTCTCCCTGTCAGATTTCATGGCATCATTTACTTATTTTTCTTTCATATCATTCCTAAGCGTCCTTAAAGGCTTGTCCGAGGGTACTGCACGATCTACGGTTAGGCGGTGAGCCTCCTTGCCGGATTGCCGCCATGGGATCTGGAGACGAAAGTGCGAGGACTATGGAGGGTCCACACCGGGGGAAACTCCACTACCGCGGCAATTCGCCGCTCAGCGGACAGACCTTTGGCGTGATCTCATGGCAACATAGAGAGAGCGAATGTCGTTACCCCGTACAGGCAGGGCAGCGGGTAACCCTCTTTAAAGAGCGGCTTGAGAGGCGCCACGGGGCGTCCTCACCGGACAAGCTGTTTTGGAAGGTTCCTGCACCGAATGGGGGGGGGGGAGGAAACGCCTGAGTGTTACCACTAAACCTAGATGGCTATCCTATTGTTGCCTCGTCTTACACCTTGTGCTCAATTCCAGGAGCAAAGAAATAAATAAATTAGAAGAAATAAAAATACGCAGACTCATTGAATTTCGGTGTAATCCAAGAAACAAGTTAAAAAAGGAGTATCTTCGTTATGGTGGAATTTAGGCCTAAATTCTTGTCGCGCGGACGGTCGGTCGCTTACGACTATAGTCATTGACGTCACAACCGACCGTGCGCGACTCACCGCCAGCGCGACAAGAATTCAGGCCTTCGAAGTGTGTTTCGGGAGGTACCTGCACCGAATCGGGCGGGAGGAAACGCCCGGGTGTCTCCACTGTGAGGATCGACCGGAGGACACAGGAGCACACGGTGGAAGTCTGCCCTGCGTGGGCGGAGCTCCGCCGTGTCCTCGTGGCGGCGATCGGCGGCGGCGACCTCTCGCGTCCGGCCCTGGTTCAATCCATGGTCAGGAGCGAGACGGAATGGGAAGCCGTCACCTCCTTCTGCGAAGCAGTCATGCTAGCGAAGGAGGTGGCGGAACGAGAGAGGGAGAGATCCTCTCTTCCCGGCCGCCGCGGGAGACGCAACGGGCGTCGGGGGCCACGTGGTGGCTACCGGCCACCGTAGATGCGGGCCTGTGGACGGTTGGCTATGGGCAAGCTAGCCGTCCGTCCGTCTAACGACGACGACAGGCCGTGTCGAGGGCGCGTTAGTGTTCCACGCGCGCCTCAAAGAGATGTCAGCATAAGGGGAGGGGCCCGCAAGGGCCGAAGCCTGCCGGGGTTGCGGGCCTGTTCGAAAGAGATACCGCGGCCCCGGAACATAAAGGGCGAGGAAGGAACATGGATGGGTTTTAGTCAGTAAGAGTCTGACACTCCCTCCCGCTCCGCCCAGAGTGGGAGAAGTCATTTGATGATTTCCCATCCTAAAAAAAAAAAAAAAAAAAACGGCCTTAGAAGTAAGGCGACAGCCGGAGCGCGAGACTGGGCTCACTTGCGCGTCGATGCATGACATTCTCTCAGCCACCAAGACATTTGCAATAAAAATGGTTGCTTTACACTACGTAGTACTCACACAAGTGCTGTGCAACTATACAATACCACCTTACTAGCACACAAGCTCTATAAAAAGCCGTTTTTTCTCGCGCCTGCTGTTTATGTAGTTTTTGGATAAAAAATACAGTCAGTTTAGACAGTTTAGTTTTCTAGGTAGGTTCTTTAGAATCCTGGGTGAGAGTGACGTGAATTCGGTTTTTATACACATTTATGATATAAATAAATAATAAAAAGTCATGAGAATGGTTTTTTATTAAAAACTATAATGGTGTCTCGGTTACAACAGCCTTCAGAGTTTACTAGAACCATTGTATCGATTTAAGCCGCTAGTATCGACCATTGTAGACCTCTCAGTTCTGTGATGGTGATATTGACGCTCTATTATACTTTTTAGGTGTATATCGGTAATTAATATAAATGTTTAAGAGTCTAACACAATGGACTATCAATTGACCGTTGTACAACCTGTTTCTCTGCTGTAGATATAGAGTTACAGATATGCAATATACAACCTAAAGCGCTTTATAGGAAGCTTATAACTCCATTTAAACACTTTACTATTAAAGCCCTAACGGTGTTTTAAAAGGTTATATTTATAACTCTGTTTTATATTGAAGTAGCTTCTGCCAGCGGCTTCGCCCGCGTGAAGTTTGACTATTGTCCCATGGGATCTTACTACCGGGATAAAACAAATATCCTATGTTTTAAACCAGGTTATAAACTATCTGTGTGCAATTTCATCCAAATCCGTTCAGTAGTTTTCGCGTGAAAGCGTAACAAACAAACTTACATTCACATTTATAATATTAGTAGGAATGCTCGTACAGTATCTCAAATTACACGCCGTTGTATCTCCATTGGGATTATATTTACTGTTGTACGGCAATAGCCGCACCACATTCCTGTTAAAAACGATTAAATACGCTACTGTACCACTTAAATATTATAGTAAACCCCTTGAACAGCTATTGTAGAATATTCAGGTTTTAGAGAAGTCATTGAAGTAGCTTGTGTGCTAGTTGGGTAATAGATGGAATCAATACAATGCAAGAATATTTTAATAACTTAGCATGGGAATCGATTAGTTTGCCCCTGTATTTGTGGAGCAGGACCAGCATTGAGCCAAGCATTTTAATCATCAACGTGTTGTAGGTGTGCCACGGCGCGATGGTGCGCGTGTGCGGACGACGCACGGCGCCGCAGTTGAAGGCGCTGCTGCCTGCCTGGCTGCAGGCGCAGTACGACGACCACGCACCGGCGCAGGCGCAGGCACATCTCTCGCTCACTGTAAGTTAATTTCAGATCAAGTCCACAGCAAACGTACTGGGCGGAATTTAGAAATGATGCGGTAAGGGCGGGTATCTTCTTATTTTTTTGTTTATTTTTGGAGGTTTTTTTGCAGCAGCCAGTCAAACGCTAATTCATCCATCATAAATAAACTAAGTTCGTGTTTCACTTTCTACAAAATGTATGTGAATAGTTATTGTGATTCCTGACTTTATTAGTACTGAAACCTCAGGCCCCATAGAATATTTTGATCCTTATAAGCAATAGGATTGATTGCCATATTTGGCATCAAAAAGAGTTTTTGTAAAAAATTGCCATTTTCTTGACCGTACATGTTTTCAGTGTCTTTAGACTGTGTCATTGTAACTACAACGGTTAAAGTACCTGCCCCATATCAAAAATTCCAGCCTGTATGTATATTCAAAGAATATCCGAACTTTCAACAGCTAACCTTAGCTAACCATTAATTGCCTATGTTGATACACTTCTGGGCAATGGCCTCTATGCCTACCCATCCTCAACCTTACTTTGCCATGAACCAATCTTGTTTGAGCATTAATCATCTTATTTATCACCAATCTATTATTCATCCATTTAAATTCCGACGCTATTTCGATTTCTATTGATGCACTAAGAAGAATAATTAAAGTACTTATTTATTTAAAGAAACACAAACTAATTAGTCTCCTTGCTAAAAGAGAAATCAGATAAAATTTTCATTTAGGTAGGAGCCATGAAAACCCTGGCTTCGGTTGGCCCATCGTTGTCAGCAAACGGCACGATAATGAACAGACTTAAATGAACCCACATACGTTATCAACAGAGCACGTTTCCCGACAGCAAGCTTCCCGAAGTGATCTCGTTCTGCAAAGCTGAGGTGATGTCGCATCTGCTCGATAACCTCATCGGAAACACTGAAGCGATCGTCAACAAGAGGTTCGTTGATTAGGCTTACATTATAAATTGAATTAAAAAAAAAACAATTCAATTACCACTGACCCCTTCCAGTAAAACTACGGGTAAATATAAAATTAATATAGTCACACACAGTTTGATGTGACTATGGATCGGTTTGGCGTTTTTTAGACTCGGAATACACAGTTTAAAAAAAAAGTAACATTGCTGCTGAGTATACTTAAATCAGCAGACATTTACATATTGTTTCACAGAGAAACATTGAAAAAATATACTATTCCAAAAGAAGCATGTTCCCACAGAATAGAGAACTTGGAAGAACGTCAGCTCGTGATGAATCGCATAACGACGAGCAGCCTGCAAGGGCTACAGTACTTCTGTGTGCACCTCCCGGCCGCGCACGACGCGTGGCTGTGGGACCAGCTGCGGCCGCTACTGCAGGCGCCCGCCTACTGGAAGCTGCCGCACACCTCGCCGCAGGTCAGGTACGACGCGACAACTGGTGCGACACGATCCTGACATGCTGCCTTCCCGAGGCACTGGAACTGGATGGAACACATTATGTTAATGTCGGTCATATTTGTGGTGCAGGGCTGCATGGTTCGGCGCGACGGGGCGCCTGGTGGAGCGCTACCGCGACCTGTTCGGTGAACAGCACGGCGCGCGCTGTCTCCGTGTGCTGCTGCAGGCCGCGCGCGACACCAGCGCGCCGCTGTGGACCTGCCTGCTGCAGCTCATGCACAACGTGCAGGTAACTGTCACCGTGTCACAGCAGCACGGCGCGCGCTGTCTCCGTGTGCTGCTGCAGGCCGCGCGCGACACCAGCGCGCCGCTGTGGACCTGCCTGCTGCAGCTCATGCACAACGTGCAGGTAACTGTCACCGTGTCACAGCAGCACGGCGCGCGCTGTCTCCGTGTGCTGCTGCAGGCCGCGCGCGACACCAGCGCGCCGCTGTGGACCTGCCTGCTGCAGCTCATGCACAACGTGCAGGTAACTGTCACCGTGTCACAGCAGCACGGCGCGCGCTGTCTCCGTGTGCTGCTGCAGGCCGCGCGCGACACCAGCGCGCCGCTGTGGACCTGCCTGCTGCAGCTCATGCACAACGTGCAGGTAACTGTCACCGTGTCACAGCAGCACGGCGCGCGCTGTCTCCGTGTGCTGCTGCAGGCCGCGCGCGACACCAGCGCGCCGCTGTGGACCTGCCTGCTGCAGCTCATGCACAACGTGCAGGTAACTGTCACCGTGTCACAGCAGCACGGCGCGCGCTGTCTCCGTGTGCTGCTGCAGGCCGCGCGCGACACCAGCGCGCCGCTGTGGACCTGCCTGCTGCAGCTCATGCACAACGTGCAGGTAACTGTCACCGTGTCACAGCAGCACGGCGCGCGCTGTCTCCGTGTGCTGCTGCAGGCCGCGCGCGACACCAGCGCGCCGCTGTGGACCTGCCTGCTGCAGCTCATGCACAACGTGCAGGTAACTGTCACCGTGTCACAGCAGCACGGCGCGCGCTGTCTCCGTGTGCTGCTGCAGGCCGCGCGCGACACCAGCGCGCCGCTGTGGACCTGCCTGCTGCAGCTCATGCACAACGTGCAGGTAACTGTCACCGTGTCACAGCAGCACGGCGCGCGCTGTCTCCGTGTGCTGCTGCAGGCCGCGCGCGACACCAGCGCGCCGCTGTGGACCTGCCTGCTGCAGCTCATGCACAACGTGCAGGTAACTGTCACCGTGTCACAGCAGCACGGCGCGCGCTGTCTCCGTGTGCTGCTGCAGGCCGCGCGCGACACCAGCGCGCCGCTGTGGACCTGCCTGCTGCAGCTCATGCACAACGTGCAGGTAACTGTCACCGTGTCACAGCAGCACGGCGCGCGCTGTCTCCGTGTGCTGCTGCAGGCCGCGCGCGACACCAGCGCGCCGCTGTGGACCTGCCTGCTGCAGCTCATGCACAACGTGCAGGTAACTGTCACCGTGTCACAGCAGCACGGCGCGCGCTGTCTCCGTGTGCTGCTGCAGGCCGCGCGCGACACCAGCGCGCCGCTGTGGACCTGCCTGCTGCAGCTCATGCACAACGTGCAGGTAACTGTCACCGTGTCACAGCAGCACGGCGCGCGCTGTCTCCGTGTGCTGCTGCAGGCCGCGCGCGACACCAGCGCGCCGCTGTGGACCTGCCTGCTGCAGCTCATGCACAACGTGCAGGTAACTGTCACCGTGTCACAGCAGCACGGCGCGCGCTGTCTCCGTGTGCTGCTGCAGGCCGCGCGCGACACCAGCGCGCCGCTGTGGACCTGCCTGCTGCAGCTCATGCACAACGTGCAGGTAACTGTCACCGTGTCACAGCAGCACGGCGCGCGCTGTCTCCGTGTGCTGCTGCAGGCCGCGCGCGACACCAGCGCGCCGCTGTGGACCTGCCTGCTGCAGCTCATGCACAACGTGCAGGTAACTGTCACCGTGTCACAGCAGCACGGCGCGCGCTGTCTCCGTGTGCTGCTGCAGGCCGCGCGCGACACCAGCGCGCCGCTGTGGACCTGCCTGCTGCAGCTCATGCACAACGTGCAGGTAACTGTCACCGTGTCACAGCAGCACGGCGCGCGCTGTCTCCGTGTGCTGCTGCAGGCCGCGCGCGACACCAGCGCGCCGCTGTGGACCTGCCTGCTGCAGCTCATGCACAACGTGCAGGTAACTGTCACCGTGTCACAGCAGCACGGCGCGCGCTGTCTCCGTGTGCTGCTGCAGGCCGCGCGCGACACCAGCGCGCCGCTGTGGACCTGCCTGCTGCAGCTCATGCACAACGTGCAGGTAACTGTCACCGTGTCACAGCAGCACGGCGCGCGCTGTCTCCGTGTGCTGCTGCAGGCCGCGCGCGACACCAGCGCGCCGCTGTGGACCTGCCTGCTGCAGCTCATGCACAACGTGCAGGTAACTGTCACCGTGTCACAGCAGCACGGCGCGCGCTGTCTCCGTGTGCTGCTGCAGGCCGCGCGCGACACCAGCGCGCCCCTGTGGACCTGCCTGCTGCAGCTCATGCACAACGTGCAGGTAACTGTCACCGTGTCACAGCAGCACGGCGCGCGCTGTCTCCGTGTGCTGCTGCAGGCCGCGCGCGACACCAGCGCGCCGCTGTGGACCTGCCTGCTGCAGCTCATGCACAACGTGCAGGTAACTGTCACCGTGTCACAGCAGCACGGCGCGCGCTGTCTCCGTGTGCTGCTGCAGGCCGCGCGCGACACCAGCGCGCCCCTGTGGACCTGCCTGCTGCAGCTCATGCACAACGTGCAGGTAACTGTCACCGTGTCACAGCAGCACGGCGCGCGCTGTCTCCGTGTGCTGCTGCAGGCCGCGCGCGACACCAGCGCGCCGCTGTGGACCTGCCTGCTGCAGCTCATGCACAACGTGCAGGTAACTGTCACCGTGTCACAGCAGCACGGCGCGCGCTGTCTCCGTGTGCTGCTGCAGGCCGCGCGCGACACCAGCGCGCCGCTGTGGACCTGCCTGCTGCAGCTCATGCACAACGTGCAGGTAACTGTCACCGTGTCACAGCAGCACGGCGCGCGCTGTCTCCGTGTGCTGCTGCAGGCCGCGCGCGACACCAGCGCGCCGCTGTGGACCTGCCTGCTGCAGCTCATGCACAACGTGCAGGTAACTGTCACCGTGTCACAGCAGCACGGCGCGCGCTGTCTCCGTGTGCTGCTGCAGGCCGCGCGCGACACCAGCGCGCCGCTGTGGACCTGCCTGCTGCAGCTCATGCACAACGTGCAGGTAACTGTCACCGTGTCACAGCAGCACGGCGCGCGCTGTCTCCGTGTGCTGCTGCAGGCCGCGCGCGACACCAGCGCGCCGCTGTGGACCTGCCTGCTGCAGCTCATGCACAACGTGCAGGTAACTGTCACCGTGTCACAGCAGCACGGCGCGCGCTGTCTCCGTGTGCTGCTGCAGGCCGCGCGCGACACCAGCGCGCCCCTGTGGACCTGCCTGCTGCAGCTCATGCACAACGTGCAGGTAACTGTCACCGTGTCACAGCAGCACGGCGCGCGCTGTCTCCGTGTGCTGCTGCAGGCCGCGCGCGACACCAGCGCGCCGCTGTGGACCTGCCTGCTGCAGCTCATGCACAACGTGCAGGTAACTGTCACCGTGTCACAGCAGCACGGCGCGCGCTGTCTCCGTGTGCTGCTGCAGGCCGCGCGCGACACCAGCGCGCCGCTGTGGACCTGCCTGCTGCAGCTCATGCACAACGTGCAGGTAACTGTCACCGTGTCACAGCAGCACGGCGCGCGCTGTCTCCGTGTGCTGCTGCAGGCCGCGCGCGACACCAGCGCGCCGCTGTGGACCTGCCTGCTGCAGCTCATGCACAACGTGCAGGTAACTGTCACCGTGTCACAGCAGCACGGCGCGCGCTGTCTCCGTGTGCTGCTGCAGGCCGCGCGCGACACCAGCGCGCCGCTGTGGACCTGCCTGCTGCAGCTCATGCACAACGTGCAGGTAACTGTCACCGTGTCACAGCAGCACGGCGCGCGCTGTCTCCGTGTGCTGCTGCAGGCCGCGCGCGACACCAGCGCGCCGCTGTGGACCTGCCTGCTGCAGCTCATGCACAACGTGCAGGTAACTGTCACCGTGTCACAGCAGCACGGCGCGCGCTGTCTCCGTGTGCTGCTGCAGGCCGCGCGCGACACCAGCGCGCCGCTGTGGACCTGCCTGCTGCAGCTCATGCACAACGTGCAGGTAACTGTCACCGTGTCACAGCAGCACGGCGCGCGCTGTCTCCGTGTGCTGCTGCAGGCCGCGCGCGACACCAGCGCGCCGCTGTGGACCTGCCTGCTGCAGCTCATGCACAACGTGCAGGTAACTGTCACCGTGTCACAGCAGCACGGCGCGCGCTGTCTCCGTGTGCTGCTGCAGGCCGCGCGCGACACCAGCGCGCCGCTGTGGACCTGCCTGCTGCAGCTCATGCACAACGTGCAGGTAACTGTCACCGTGTCACAGCAGCACGGCGCGCGCTGTCTCCGTGTGCTGCTGCAGGCCGCGCGCGACACCAGCGCGCCGCTGTGGACCTGCCTGCTGCAGCTCATGCACAACGTGCAGGTAACTGTCACCGTGTCACAGCAGCACGGCGCGCGCTGTCTCCGTGTGCTGCTGCAGGCCGCGCGCGACACCAGCGCGCCGCTGTGGACCTGCCTGCTGCAGCTCATGCACAACGTGCAGGTAACTGTCACCGTGTCACAGCAGCACGGCGCGCGCTGTCTCCGTGTGCTGCTGCAGGCCGCGCGCGACACCAGCGCGCCGCTGTGGACCTGCCTGCTGCAGCTCATGCACAACGTGCAGGTAACTGTCACCGTGTCACAGCAGCACGGCGCGCGCTGTCTCCGTGTGCTGCTGCAGGCCGCGCGCGACACCAGCGCGCCGCTGTGGACCTGCCTGCTGCAGCTCATGCACAACGTGCAGGTAACTGTCACCGTGTCACAGCAGCACGGCGCGCGCTGTCTCCGTGTGCTGCTGCAGGCCGCGCGCGACACCAGCGCGCCGCTGTGGACCTGCCTGCTGCAGCTCATGCACAACGTGCAGGTAACTGTCACCGTGTCACAGCAGCACGGCGCGCGCTGTCTCCGTGTGCTGCTGCAGGCCGCGCGCGACACCAGCGCGCCGCTGTGGACCTGCCTGCTGCAGCTCATGCACAACGTGCAGGTAACTGTCACCGTGTCACAGCAGCACGGCGCGCGCTGTCTCCGTGTGCTGCTGCAGGCCGCGCGCGACACCAGCGCGCCGCTGTGGACCTGCCTGCTGCAGCTCATGCACAACGTGCAGGTAACTGTCACCGTGTCACAGCAGCACGGCGCGCGCTGTCTCCGTGTGCTGCTGCAGGCCGCGCGCGACACCAGCGCGCCGCTGTGGACCTGCCTGCTGCAGCTCATGCACAACGTGCAGGTAACTGTCACCGTGTCACAGCAGCACGGCGCGCGCTGCCTGCGAGTGCGTGAAGAGGAACTATCTGCGAGAATTGCCTGCAAGAAGAATTATGAAGAAAAAAGTGATTTTATCATGTAATTAAGGCGATTACATGAGCTAAACGCGAGTTTTATAATAACTAAAAGTTTATGTCTCACAGGTATAAACAAGACCAGAAAAAATAAATGATATTCTTCAGAATAAATGCTATTAGATAATGTTTTTAACATAATACAATTAATTTGACTCGATTAAAAAAAAACCACGAACTTATGTCTAAAAATATCTTTCAAACAAAAAAAAGACATACTGATATGCATGCGATCATTCTGATTTTTTGGCAAATAATTGTACAAGCAATAATATATTAGCATGATAGTGTTTTATTTTTTTATTTCAATCAATATTTTTTTTGTAAATCGATCGAAACCACTCATATCGCGCTATTTGGCTCGCAGTGACTGACGTAACAACCACTTTGTAGTGCAAGCTGATTAGAACTTTATTCTAACAGCATTTCAAACGAAATTTGAACCACCACAAATAACTGCTGATTTAGCTCGTCTAAACGCCTTAACTCAACAAAATAAAAAATTCCGTTGGTAGGTACCAAATGCGATATCGACCAGTAATTATTCTATCTCGTTGTACCATTCATGCTTCCTTTTTTTCCCCTGCCGTAACTCGATAATCTTAAAGATTATCGAGTAACGGTACTGCCAGCCGCGAAATCACGTGTATGTGTCCATACGATTTTAGTTTAGAATTCTGACAACCGAGCACCGGCTTTTTTGGCGTTACCTGTTGTTTTCTTTATTGACATGTTTTTTTTTTTGTATTTTTGTAATGTTCTTTACAATACGTGTAGACTGTAGAGTGCCTTGTTCCCGAAGGGAAACCGATAAGAAGGGCTTCTTAGGTGCATTCGGGCCTGCCAGCCAGTTTATAAAAAGTTGTAACAAACGATACGGCTGAATATCATTCCGGCTGCTGGTTGAACCGCGCTGTTTAATAAAGAGGCTAGGCTGATGATTGAACGGCTAATTAAGCCGCAACAAAGCATAATAATAAAATTATAAATTTTGTTTTCAGAACTGGCACACCTATTTGGACAATAAAGAATTACTCGTCAAACGGATACTAGATGTTTTAGAAAACGGTAAGTTTTGAACATTGTTTGGTCAAAAACTTCTAAGTATACATTAATTTGATACTAATGATAATAATCACAAAATAACTTATGTCCAGGTGGTTGGGGCGACGCGAGGCATCTATCCAACATGCTACTGCCGCTGTTAGCATATTTACCTCAAGATATTTTAACTAAAGACTTCTACGAATCTTTCTTCAATGCTATGTTTGTTGGGTAAGATGTTAATATCGATTCATGTTAAAACTGTATTAACTTCGACATAGAATAGCTACATAACATGCTTTAATATTTATTGCCCTTTTCAGTTTAGAAAAGAAAAACATACTGAACTCAAAAAGTGAACGTCAGGCGTGGATCACGAGTTTGGCGGAATGTTTGCGATACCTGTCCATACAGCAGAATGAGTTCGTGTTGGAGATCGTGAGCGGCGTGCAGCGCGCCTGGCTGGCCTGTGTGCTGCATCTGCAGCATGACGGGCAGACCAGGACCAGCCTCATCCGGTGCTCCGCGACCAACATGGCCTCGCTCCTCAAGTATTGGCTCAAACAATCCAAACAAGAAAACAGCGAAAAATACGACCAACTCATCAGAAACTTTTGGCAAAACGTTGGCTCCACCGTTCTGGCACAAATTGACAAATCTAGCACAGATCATAATGAGATAGCGAAACTAATAGAAGGACACATCCTACTTTTGCAAACATTGAAGACGACGTTCTCACAAGAAGTGAAGAAAAAACATAGCATTAAGTTCGACGGTGACGCGCCAACCGTGACCGAGGAGAGCGCAGTAGTGACGCAGCAATGTGACGCGTCAGTCGTGGAGCGGTATAATCACAACTTGGAGGACGTCGTGCACAAGATCTGTGCGCAGTACTTGCACAGCGCCGAGGAGAAACAGATGTCGAGCGCCATCGTGACACCCGTGTTCACCCTGCTGGCCGAGTTCGACAGCAAGCAGCTGTTCCTGGCGCTGAGCAGACAGCTCACACCCGTGCCACACTCCGTGAGTCGTCTGTACCACGACGTGTTGCGCGTGTGGCTCGCCGGAGACACCATGCGCTGCAGGACGGTCGCCGACATCGTGTTCCTGCTCATGAAGTACTTGACCGAAGAGGAACAAGACGCTGTGTTTGATACCTTCCAACAGGTCATTTTAATGTTTATTTTGTTTTTATCATTCATTGAGATGACATTTTTAGTACATGCTCAAATCCTTTCTATAGTTGGTGCCAGTTAAGATGACAGTAGCGGTCATGACTCGTTTCCTAATATCTAAACCTAACCTAAAAGTATCATGTGTAGTTTTTATTAGAAAAAAATTGGAAGATCACGATAAATGACATTTCAAGACTTGAACAGATTTCAAAGTTCAACACTTTAATAAATGTAGGTAATGACCGCTATTGTCATCTTATTTGGCAACAACTATACGTAATTTCTTTTCGGACAGTGGGGTGCAAGTGTTGCACCCCCTCGCACCCTGCTGTCGGCGTCCATGACTGCACGAGTTGATGTTAAGGTTAATCCAAACTGGCTGCGGGAAGGGATATCGCGGGCTTGGAACACAAAGGGTTAAGAAGGAATATGGTTGGGTTTTAGTCAGTACAAGTCTGAAACGGGGATAATTTGATGATTACCCACCCATTGGAAAAAATGGTTATCAAAACTTTTTACTTTAATATATATCACTCTAACTCGGATAGGTTACGAATCTAAAATTTTCAGTGTTTTAACCCATCTCAGTTAGAGTTCATGTTTTACAAGGTACGGAGGCTTTTTAGTAGTGGCTTTTTATCGATGAGTAAATTCACGTTTGTGAATTTACTGATCGATAGATAGGAAGGTCTCACGATGATGTCGTGGTGAGTTTCGTGTTGGTATTGTGTTGTTCAGTTCCCGCCGGCGGTGCTGGAGTGGTGCGTGTGGCTGTGCGTGCGACACCCGCACGTGCGCATGCGCGCGGCGCGGCGCTGGCTGCGCGGGGCGCACGTGCGCGTCACAGTGCGCGCGCTGGCGACACGTCCGCCCGCCGCGCACGCACATGCGCTACTGCTCGCCTGCCTCACGGACGAGCCCGCCGGAGGTACGTGTTGTTCAGTTCCCGCCGGCGGTGCTGGAGTGGTGCGTGTGGCTGTGCGTGCGACACCCGCACGTGCGCATGCGCGCGGCGCGGCGCTGGCTGCGCGGGGCGCACGTGCGCGTCACAGTGCGCGCGCTGGCGACACGTCCGCCCGCCGCGCACGCACATGCGCTACTGCTCGCCTGCCTCACGGACGAGCCCGCCGGAGGTACGTGTTGTTCAGTTCCCGCCGGCGGTGCTGGAGTGGTGCGTGTGGCTGTGCGTGCGACACCCGCACGTGCGCATGCGCGCGGCGCGGCGCTGGCTGCGCGGGGCGCACGTGCGCGTCACAGTGCGCGCGCTGGCGACACGTCCGCCCGCCGCGCACGCACATGCGCTACTGCTCGCCTGCCTCACGGACGAGCCCGCCGGAGGTACGTGTTGTTCAGTTCCCGCCGGCGGTGCTGGAGTGGTGCGTGTGGCTGTGCGTGCGACACCCGCACGTGCGCATGCGCGCGGCGCGGCGCTGGCTGCGCGGGGCGCACGTGCGCGTCACAGTGCGCGCGCTGGCGACACGTCCGCCCGCCGCGCACGCACATGCGCTACTGCTCGCCTGCCTCACGGACGAGCCCGCCGGAGGTACGTGTTGTTCAGTTCCCGCCGGCGGTGCTGGAGTGGTGCGTGTGGCTGTGCGTGCGACACCCGCACGTGCGCATGCGCGCGGCGCGGCGCTGGCTGCGCGGGGCGCACGTGCGCGTCACAGTGCGCGCGCTGGCGACACGTCCGCCCGCCGCGCACGCACATGCGCTACTGCTCGCCTGCCTCACGGACGAGCCCGCCGGAGGTACGTGTTGTTCAGTTCCCGCCGGCGGTGCTGGAGTGGTGCGTGTGGCTGTGCGTGCGACACCCGCACGTGCGCATGCGCGCGGCGCGGCGCTGGCTGCGCGGGGCGCACGTGCGCGTCACAGTGCGCGCGCTGGCGACACGTCCGCCCGCCGCGCACGCACATGCGCTACTGCTCGCCTGCCTCACGGACGAGCCCGCCGGAGGTACGTGTTGTTCAGTTCCCGCCGGCGGTGCTGGAGTGGTGCGTGTGGCTGTGCGTGCGACACCCGCACGTGCGCATGCGCGCGGCGCGGCGCTGGCTGCGCGGGGCGCACGTGCGCGTCACAGTGCGCGCGCTGGCGACACGTCCGCCCGCCGCGCACGCACATGCGCTACTGCTCGCCTGCCTCACGGACGAGCCCGCCGGAGGTACGTGTTGTTCAGTTCCCGCCGGCGGTGCTGGAGTGGTGCGTGTGGCTGTGCGTGCGACACCCGCACGTGCGCATGCGCGCGGCGCGGCGCTGGCTGCGCGGGGCGCACGTGCGCGTCACAGTGCGCGCGCTGGCGACACGTCCGCCCGCCGCGCACGCACATGCGCTACTGCTCGCCTGCCTCACGGACGAGCCCGCCGGAGGTACGTGTTGTTCAGTTCCCGCCGGCGGTGCTGGAGTGGTGCGTGTGGCTGTGCGTGCGACACCCGCACGTGCGCATGCGCGCGGCGCGGCGCTGGCTGCGCGGGGCGCACGTGCGCGTCACAGTGCGCGCGCTGGCGACACGTCCGCCCGCCGCGCACGCACATGCGCTACTGCTCGCCTGCCTCACGGACGAGCCCGCCGGAGGTACGTGTTGTTCAGTTCCCGCCGGCGGTGCTGGAGTGGTGCGTGTGGCTGTGCGTGCGACACCCGCACGTGCGCATGCGCGCGGCGCGGCGCTGGCTGCGCGGGGCGCACGTGCGCGTCACAGTGCGCGCGCTGGCGACACGTCCGCCCGCCGCGCACGCACATGCGCTACTGCTCGCCTGCCTCACGGACGAGCCCGCCGGAGGTACGTGTTGTTCAGTTCCCGCCGGCGGTGCTGGAGTGGTGCGTGTGGCTGTGCGTGCGACACCCGCACGTGCGCATGCGCGCGGCGCGGCGCTGGCTGCGCGGGGCGCACGTGCGCGTCACAGTGCGCGCGCTGGCGACACGTCCGCCCGCCGCGCACGCACATGCGCTACTGCTCGCCTGCCTCACGGACGAGCCCGCCGGAGGTACGTGTTGTTCAGTTCCCGCCGGCGGTGCTGGAGTGGTGCGTGTGGCTGTGCGTGCGACACCCGCACGTGCGCATGCGCGCGGCGCGGCGCTGGCTGCGCGGGGCGCACGTGCGCGTCACAGTGCGCGCGCTGGCGACACGTCCGCCCGCCGCGCACGCACATGCGCTACTGCTCGCCTGCCTCACGGACGAGCCCGCCGGAGGTACGTGTTGTTCAGTTCCCGCCGGCGGTGCTGGAGTGGTGCGTGTGGCTGTGCGTGCGACACCCGCACGTGCGCATGCGCGCGGCGCGGCGCTGGCTGCGCGGGGCGCACGTGCGCGTCACAGTGCGCGCGCTGGCGACACGTCCGCCCGCCGCGCACGCACATGCGCTACTGCTCGCCTGCCTCACGGACGAGCCCGCCGGAGGTACGTGTTGTTCAGTTCCCGCCGGCGGTGCTGGAGTGGTGCGTGTGGCTGTGCGTGCGACACCCGCACGTGCGCATGCGCGCGGCGCGGCGCTGGCTGCGCGGGGCGCACGTGCGCGTCACAGTGCGCGCGCTGGCGACACGTCCGCCCGCCGCGCACGCACATGCGCTACTGCTCGCCTGCCTCACGGACGAGCCCGCCGGAGGTACGTGTTGTTCAGTTCCCGCCGGCGGTGCTGGAGTGGTGCGTGTGGCTGTGCGTGCGACACCCGCACGTGCGCATGCGCGCGGCGCGGCGCTGGCTGCGCGGGGCGCACGTGCGCGTCACAGTGCGCGCGCTGGCGACACGTCCGCCCGCCGCGCACGCACATGCGCTACTGCTCGCCTGCCTCACGGACGAGCCCGCCGGAGGTACGTGTTGTTCAGTTCCCGCCGGCGGTGCTGGAGTGGTGCGTGTGGCTGTGCGTGCGACACCCGCACGTGCGCATGCGCGCGGCGCGGCGCTGGCTGCGCGGGGCGCACGTGCGCGTCACAGTGCGCGCGCTGGCGACACGTCCGCCCGCCGCGCACGCACATGCGCTACTGCTCGCCTGCCTCACGGACGAGCCCGCCGGAGGTACGTGTTGTTCAGTTCCCGCCGGCGGTGCTGGAGTGGTGCGTGTGGCTGTGCGTGCGACACCCGCACGTGCGCATGCGCGCGGCGCGGCGCTGGCTGCGCGGGGCGCACGTGCGCGTCACAGTGCGCGCGCTGGCGACACGTCCGCCCGCCGCAAGCGCACATGCG
Organism: Xestia c-nigrum; assembly: GCA_916618015.1. Classification (NCBI taxonomy): domain Eukaryota; kingdom Metazoa; phylum Arthropoda; class Insecta; order Lepidoptera; family Noctuidae; genus Xestia; species Xestia c-nigrum. Next base: position 26,373,834 of record OU745250.1, read on the forward strand.
CTGCTGCTCGCCTGCCTCACGCCCGCCGGAGGTACGTGCGCACTGTACGAGGGAGACGGTGTATTTTGCGATTTACTCGACTGCAATTAGACGATGGTCTCGATTCTGTTGTGCACAAACTGACTTTCATTTAGGCTATTGCGATCTTTTTCTCTCTAATAAAACGGGAGAGACGGACGTGATTTAGCGCTGTCAAATTTAATTGAATGAACTATTTCCATACAAATGAAGGGTGCACGTAAAAACGTGTCGACTAAAAACACTGTGAAGCGCAAGTGTTGAAGCTCATTTCAATAGGTTAAGAAGTACGAACAAACATACAGTCCACGTTTCTTTAGAGTAGTGAATGGCTGTCCACCGACCGTATTAAATATGATGTTTTCAATGTTTCTAAGTTAGTTGCCAATAAACCCCATCAAAGACAGACGCTTGTTTCATTGATCTAACTCCTCGCCAAATCAAATTGAACCCTAATGTACACAACATAATGGTCATAATCGAGCCGGATCATTAGTGAAGTCAATATAGAAAAAACGACATTCCATCAGAGATAAGAAACCGGCGAGTGAATCGTTTAGCGTAAACAAAGTAATTAGCAGTGATTTTAACAAAAGAACACGTTGTTTCGTCAAGTTTTGAATCGTATTTGTGTATAATATTGAAGATTTACATAATAAACAGTGAAATATGTCTAAGACGGCCGAAGAAGCACTTGGTATATTAGAAGATACGGCAGAGTTACTGAAGAAAACACAAATAAACTTACGAAAATGTGCTAAACAACGTTTGACCAAAGGATACATTCAATCTAGAATTCAGTGCCTCGAAGAATACTGGAAAACATTCAACGGTGCGCATCAAGACTTAGCGAAGATGACACCGAGAGATAAACGGAATTTATTGCAGTATTTCCTTAATGAAGAATATTTTATTTATGAAGATCTTTATTTGTGTTTGTTGGGTGAATTACGCGATATGTTAGAAAAGGTCACAACGAAATCATCGCAAACAATGAACATCGATAACGCGGACGAAGATAACCAACAAACACAGGTGAGACTGCCAAGTATAACGATACCTACGTTTTCTGGAACCTACGAAGACTGGCCTGCGTTTAAAGATTTATATGTTTCGTTAGTGCATGATAACAAAGCACTAAGCAACGTTCAAAAATTGCATTATTTGAAGACTAGCATCAGCGGTGAAGCAGCAACCCTACTTAAACATATACAAGTAACTGAAAATAACTATTTACAAGCATGGGAAACATTGAAGAATCGTTACGGTAATAGAAGATTGATAGTTAACTTAATGTTGAAGAGATTAGTTTACCAAAAAAAGGCGAACACTCAATCGGCCAGTCAACTGAAGTCAATTTTAGATACAACTTCTGAAATTTTAGACAACCTCAAAAACTCTAACGTGAACACCGATTCCTGGGATCCAATAATCATATTTCTGGTCGTACAGAAGCTGGACTCGGAATCTCACAAGGACTGGGAAGAGTACGCCTACAAAGGAAATTCAGATGATTTACCTACGTGGAATGAGTTGAAGACATTCCTAAATGGCAAGTTTCGTGCATTAGAATTAATTACACCCTCTTCAACGTCAGCTACGCGCGAAAAACCTTCTAAAGAACGCAGTACATTCCATGTTTCAACTAATGAGAAGGAACACACTTGTATAATGTGTAAAGAAAATCATACCCTGTCTCACTGCAAACTGTTTGCGAAGATGCAACCTTCAGAACGATTTGAATGTGTAAAGAATAACAAGCTCTGTTTTAACTGCCTGGCATCAGGACATTCGGTCTTCAAATGCCGTGTTCCAATGTCCTGTCGCACGTGTAAAAGACGCCATCATACTCTCATACATCTAACAAAGAAGACGGATACATCGGCCTCATCTGAAGCTGCACAAGCGACGCCAACAGTATCAACTCAAGCAGATGTTGAAGAAAAGGTGCAAGTTAATACAATGATTGCGTCTTACTACAATGCCAGAAAAGATATAGGAATGTTAGCAACCGCAATGGTGATAGTAAAGAGTGACCAAGGACACACCATTGTGCTCAAGGCACTCATAGATCCAGGGTCACAAGCCTGCTTTATAAGTGAGAAGGCAGCACAACTATTAAAACTCAAGAGGCAGGTAACTAATTGCATAATTACTGGAATGGAATCCATGAAGGTCGCTGTCAAGCATGAAGTGAAAATAGAAGTTTTATCACGATGGGAATCAAATTCTGCACTACCTATTCAAGCCTACGTGATGAACAAGCACTTGACAGTACAGTTACCTGCAAAAACATGGTCAACAAGCAAATGGCCACACTTGGCCGATCTAAACTTAGCAGACCCAAAGTATGGAGTATCAGGAAATATTGATCTGCTTCTAGGCGTCAAGGAATATGCAAAGATACTACAAGATGGTCTAATCAAAGGTCCACCGGGGTCACCTATAGCTCAGAAAACCAACCTCGGATGGATAATATTCGGTGAAATAAACATAAAAACAAACACTAAAGAAAAATGTTTAATGGCAATAAATGAACAAGTCGATGTGAAAGAACTATTGAAAACTATGTGGGAGTTAGAAACCGATACAAAAAGAAATTTTACGAAAGAGGAAATGTTATGCGAAGATATTTATGAAAAAACACATACAAGAAACAATGAAGGGCGCTATATAGTTAAATTACCCTTTAAACACGACAACTTAAAATCACCCGACGGAAATACAAGAGAGATAGCATTGAACAGATTTCTGCAACTAGAAAGAAGATTAGACAAAAATCCCGATCTGAAAGAAAAATACAACAAGGTTATTCAAGAATACATAAACTTAAAACACATAGAAGAAGTACCAAAACAAGAAGTAAATACAAAAAGGTCTGTCTACTTACCCCACCACGCAGTAGTCAGGAACGATAAAGAAAGCACGAAGACTCGCGTCGTTTTTGACGCTTCCTGCAAGGGTTACAATGGAGTTTCCCTAAACGACGAATTACTGGCAGGTCCTGTTCTACAAGACGACTTGAGAAGCCTAATTGTAAGATGGCGAACGCACGCAGTGTGTTTTGTTTCTGACATACAGAAAATGTACCGGATGATATTGGTAGCCCAGGAAGACACCGATTACCAGAGAATACTGTGGCGAAACGACTCGTCTGAAATCATTAAAGATTTAAGACTCCTGACTGTTACCTTCGGGACAGCGTCAGCACCATATTTAGCGGTAAAAACACTTATGCAACTTGCTAAAGACGAAGGTGCCAACTATCCTGAAGCTGCTAGAGTGTTGCAAGAAGATTTGTATGTTGATGACGTTATGTCAGGATGTGACGATTTAGAGCAAGCTATTCGAATAAGCAAAGACTTAAAGAATTTATTAAAACGAGGAGGCTTTCAACTAAAAAAGTGGTCGTCAAATAACGTAGATTTTTTAAAATCTATAGATCCAGAGGATAGATCTATCAAAGCACATATAGATCTAAATATTGATGGTACCATGAAAGCTTTAGGTGTACAATGGAACTTAGGCAGCGATCAATTTGAGTACCAACTGAACTTAGTTCCTCTTCCTGCTATCGTTACGAAGCGAAGTATACTGTCAGATGTCCAGAAGCTCTTTGACCCGCTTGGTTGGATAGCGCCATGCATCGTGCAAGCAAAAATTTTGATTCAAAAGCTCTGGCAAACTAAGGTTGATTGGGATCAAGAAATTACTCCAGCTATGAGAGAAGAGTGGAAAACCATACGAGACGATATTGCAAACGTCAATGCGATTCGAATAGATCGATGGATGGGCACGTACAGTTTAAAGAAGAACAGCATACAACTCCATGGTTTTAGTGATGCATCGATGAGAGCGTACGCAGCTGTCGTGTACTGTCGCGTACATAACTTGGATGGTACAGTTAGAACATCATTGATTGCAGCAAGAACTCGGGTAGCTCCGTTGAAAACCGTGTCGCTACCACGACTTGAATTGTGTGGAGCTGTTCTCGTGTCAAGACTGTTAAAACATATTTCAACAGCAATGAAGATTCCTTTAGCTAATGTTTTTGCTTGGACGGATTCCTCAATAGTTATTGCTTGGCTACAAAAAGAGCCTAGCAGATGGAAGACTTTTGTAGCCAATAGAACCGTTGAAATAACTGGCAACGTCCCGAAAGAACAATGGTACCACGTACAATCGCAAGAGAACCCCGCAGATATAGCGTCTAGAGGTGCACTAGTATTAGAGTTGAAAACATGCGACTTATGGTGGAAAGGGCCTGAATGGCTTTCGAAAGGAAATCATGATTTTACCAAACCAGAAACCATATCTACAGAGTTAGAAAAGAAGACAACTATACAAACCTTTACAATGACCAAAAACGAAGAAAATGAGAAAGGATTAACAAAGCAATTTCAAAAATACGACTCGTTGACGGAATTAATTAGAAGTATTGCATTCTGTAAGAGATTTTTAAAACAAAAAATGTTAAAAGAAGGAATAGATACTGCTTTGACAACTGAAGAATTAGAAGGTGCATTAAACATATGCATAAAAAAGGTTCAAGGTGAAGAATATGCAGAAGAAATTGAGTCTCTAAGACAGGGTAAACAGGTTAAAAGAACTAGCACATTAAAAACTTTAGATCCGTACTTAGATGAGAAACAGATGCTTCGGGTTGGCGGACGCCTTAGACACGCTAACATAGCGGATCAAAGCAAGCACCCAATCATATTGGGTCATAGAAACAAACTTACTACTTTGATCATTGCCGATGCACACTCAAGAACACTACACGGAGGAATCCAACTAATGTTGAGCTTTTTGAGATCTAAGTATTGGATAACGCGAGCTAAAGGACAAGTCAAACAATATGTTCACCGATGCTTAGTATGTGCCAAACAGAACGCGACTGCAAGAACGCAAGTAATGGGTGATTTGCCAAAGGTTCGGGTGACACCAGCTCGACCTTTTCTGCATTCTGGTGTAGACTTTGCTGGACCATTACAAGTTCTATGGAGCAAGGGAAGAGGAGTCAAGGCACACAAGGCGTACATATCAATCTTCATATGTATGGCTACCAAAGCCATTCATTTGGAGTTAGTTGGAGATATGACGTCAGAGGCGTTCATCGGCGCATATAAAAGATTCTGTGCGAGAAGAGGCAAGTGTGCACATTTATGGAGTGACCAGGGGAGGAATTTCATCGGGGCAAATAAAGAACTGGTAGCCATGTGGAAGGAAGCAAGCTTGGAGTTCTCTGGAGCAATCGCAGACACACTTGCATGTGATGGCACACAATGGCATTTTATTCCTGCATACAGCCCAAACTTCGGCGGCCTCTGGGAGGCAGGAGTTAAATCCACGAAGTATCACTTAAAACGGATATTAACCAGCAATTTAACTTTCGAGGAGATGTCGACAGTGCTGTGTGAAATAGAGGCTTGTTTGAACTCGAGGCCGTTGTGCCCCCAAGATGACTTGGATAATGTGAATATCGAACCATTGACACCTGGGCATTTTTTAATTGGAGAGGCACCCATTGTCGTACCCAGTCCAAATTTGCAAAACTTGAAGGTGCACACGCTGTCACGATGGCAATATGTCCAAAAGCTGTTGCATGATTTTTGGTCTAGATGGCAACAGGAATATTTATCTAGACTACAACAACGTCCAAAATGGCTCAAACGAGAAAAGGAGTTTGAAGTCGGTAATATTGTTCTGATCAAGCAGGAGAACCTTCCACCAGGGAAGTGGTTACTGGGACGTATAGTGAGCAAACATCCAGGACCAGATGGGTGCACAAGAGTTTATAGTGTCAAGAGCGGTGACAGTATTGTAAAGAGAACTGTGACTAAACTCTGTCGACTGCCAATAGATAGTAACCCTGAATAGTCCAATCATTCAGTGTTTGATAATTTTGCATGTTTAATGTTAATTGTATATTTATAGATCATTTGAAAGGACTCATATAGTCCTTTGGTGGGCGGCTTATGTTGAAGCTCATTTCAATAGGTTAAGAAGTACGAACAAACATACAGTCCACGTTTCTTTAGAGTAGTGAATGGCTGTCCACCGACCGTATTAAATATGATGTTTTCAATGTTTCTAAGTTAGTTGCCAATAAACCCCATCAAAGACAGACGCTTGTTTCATTGAGCTAACTCCTCGCCAAATCAAATTGAACCCTAATGTACACAACAGCAAGGCATAAAATAATTTGACATCTCTAACTTACTTCATAGCTATAGACGTCCTTTTTTCGCACTGCCTTTTAGTAAAAGATAGCAATAGTCTAAACTAAGTTTAGTTTGTACACAACAGAATCGACACGAACGAAGCTTATAGATCACTAATTGACTATTAACTTCGTTCCACCTTTTGAGTATTTCTTTGTGTTATTGCTCTCTTATAATGTCGTGCCCGTCTAAATGAGCTGCCATGTACTATACTGCCATGTTTCAGAGCTGCTGGTGAGCGAGGACACTGTGTCCGACGTGCTGAGCGCGGTTTGCGGGGCGCTGGAGCCGACTGCTGTTGGTGCTGGTGCTGCTGGTGCTGGTGCCGGCACGCTGGAGGGCAGTGCGGCGCTGGGCGCGCGGCTGGTGACGTCACTGCAGGAGCACACCTCGCCGCAGTACGCGCTGCTCGTGCTGCAGCTGTTCCGTCTCAACGTACTCGTGCCGGTAACTGCCACACTCTATCTACTGCTACCTTACGATAGCGGTTCGCGACCGGAGCTATTGAACCCACCCACATCATAAAAAAATGTAAGTCGTGTAAAGCGTGTTCTAAATGTCGGTATTTCCCAGCTGGGCGACAGCAGAGTGTCAGTGGAGACGTGGTGCGAGGTGCGCTCGTCGTGGCAGGACGGCGCGGCCGCGCTGCCGGACAGCGAGCGGACGCGCTTCCTGCACCTAGCTGCAGAGTTCCTACACGACCAGCTGTTCCAGACGTCAGTACCGATGTTACTCTCATACGATCACCTGAAAGACTCGTCTATGAAACTTTATGTAATAAGAGTGCATTCACTCGGATCTGGTATTTCTTATTATCTTATCTGGTATGCATTTAACGAAGCACTGCAATAGAAAATTGTTCCGTTTGTATCGATTGAAATATGCGTTAAACGATATAAACGTGTGCGAGAAGTGAGTTTGCCTCGTGTCTGCATACGACGCTACTGAAATTCTGAACGTTTGAATCCGGCAACGCGAGCGGCGCTGCGCGCCCTACCACTCACTGAGCTCACAGACGCCGACCACTCCGGGCATTTCTTTGTACGGTCTTCATAACGTGTTACATATGTTAATTGTGGTATTACACCTATTTTAATACAGTCCACTACTTTTATTACAAAATCCCAACCGAGTCTATTCACTTAGGTTGACTAGCTGCGTTTAAAACGCGTTTGACGTATGCAACGGGGCTCAGGCGCAAAATGTCTCTTTCGCAAAATGTCGCTTGGTAGTAAAATGTCTCTTTCGCATAATGTCGCTTTCTCATAATGTCGCTTTGGCAGAATGACTAGTTATCAAAATGTCGCTTTCTCACAATGTCTCTTTCGCAGAATGTCGCGTTAGTAACTTAGGAAAAATGACCCACCTACCAAAAATTGTATGAGCCTGTATCCCAGAATGTCCAGATATAAAATCATGTCATTTATTAAAATCTTCATTAACAAACAAAAAAGTGAATATTGCTCAGCAGTTTTGTACAAAAGCCTAATCTAGTTGTTTTTGTCACTACCGCTAAATTGTTTTTTTTTTAATGTTTATTGTAGTGTAGGTATGTATATGTCACCGTAAATTTGTCAAACACGTTAGATTATAAAATAACTAGAGGGATTGTAAACTCTCGAAATATTGTCAAAAGAACATACTGCTTACAATAAAACGCATTATTTTTCGTGAAATGCATGCGAAGGTAGTCAACTCACGGGGCGCGGAGGGAAGGAGGGGTCCCCCTTGCCCAGTGGTAACAGTCTCATGAAAAGATAATGTACCATTCCTGAGAAATACCGATTAATATAACCTTGAAACACTTTATATTCCTCTAAAAAGCGTAGTCGACGGAGCCGACCCGCTTCGCGGGGCCCCTATTTCAGATTGTAGAGTTTAAAGGAACCTAACTAATGAGGTGTATGTACTTAGTAAGTAAGATCTATGTTATAAAACATATTGTATTAGCATAAGATGAGTAGTAATAAATGGTAACCGATCGGCTCCAGTCGTTTCAATAATATCTAGCTCCCTACATGGCGACCCTGCCTTTTGGGGCGCGTGACGCGTTAGTGCTATAGTGTTACGGCTCCGAACAAATTAAAAAATGTAAAAGATAAACTACGGTGCATATACCATTCACAATTTAAAAACCGAGTAAACCTGTAGGCACAATAAGAAATTATGTGCCGATCAAACGTGGAAAAGGAGACGGTTTTCTTAAACCAGAATGCTGCAGGATCAAACAATGGTCATGTCGAAGAGATGAAGATGCACATGTCGAATATCAGCATTGTGCTGCTAGTAATTTGTATACTTCTGGGTCTCGGCGCAATTTATTTTGTATACAAACAAAACAAGAAGTGTCACCATTCATGGATCACCGACCAGATAGTACAAAATAACTTCCGGCGATCAATCAACCGTACCAGAGGAACCCGTGGTGATGATCGAGAAGTCCATGTCCCGATGAAATAGGAGTGTCAGCAGAACAAGAAAAACAACTGGAAATTTTGTGAGTGATTTGTGCGATTTAAATATTCAAAAGTGCATATGTGTGATAGTGGTAATTAGTACACACAACGAAAAAGTGATGTACATTCAGGAAAGTAATCTTCACAGAATTATGGATTTTACATTTTAATGACTATAAAGTTTATGTTTAAGTACCACCAAGGAAAAACAGTTTAAGTAACACCTGAGTTTTGTTTACTAATGTATTATGTTGTGTATGTGTATCAAGTTACGCCTGTATCCCCTACTACCGTAACTCACCGTGAGAATGTGGTATGTAAATTAAACATTAATATTAATTGATAACGAGGGAATGGAAGATGAGTTATTTAAATGTTTAGATGAACTTACATTAATAAGAAAATATCTAGTTAAGAAAGGAAAATCGCGGTTCAAGGGTAATGTTATAAAAAATAAATTATCAGAGGCAGAAATAATATTTGATAAAAGTACAGCATTAATTGAAATATTGAGTACTAAGGAAGGAATTAAAACGGAAGCTTTGGCACGTTTAACTTTAATAAAGAATGATATAAAAACGTGTTACTTAAAAATTCAACATTTATGTACTGAAGATAGTAGTAGTGAAAGTGATTTTTGTGACACGAGCTCAAATACAGAAACAATAATCATGGAATTCGATTTAAAAACTGCGTGTAATTTGATTCCTGTAATGAACAATAAGGAAAATAACATCAAGGGTATCATTGACTCTATTGAAATGTATTCAGATATGTTGTCAGAAGCAGGGAAGAAATTACTTATTACATTTGTTTTAAAGAGTAGATTGTCAGAAAATGCTAAGTTACGAATGTCCAACAGTTACACATCTACAAACGATCTGGTTAAAGACTTACGTTCCACACTGTTACCTAAAAAGTCATTTACTGCCATACAATCGCGGTTACAAAATACAACACAAGGTTGGCGCACTATCGACCAATACGGTACCGAAATAGAAAAACTTTTCACCAATCTAACAATATCGCAAGCCGATGGTAATTCTCAGAATTATGTAGTTTTAAAACCATTAAACGAAAAACTAGCGATTAAACGGTTCGCAGATGGGTTAAGTGATTCCCGGCTCAGTACAATAATTGCAGCACGTAATTATGACACTCTGAAGGATGCAATCCAGGCGGCGAAGGACGAGGAGTTGACTACGGCATCAACTTCGGGAGCAGAAAATGTCATGCATTTTTCACGTCGTGGTAGAGGTCAGTCGCATGCTTATGATAATTCTCGTCGAGGGCATTCCTATAGTCGTCCAGCACGGGGACAGCGTGGATATTATCACCAGAACTCAAATAATGTCCGGAGAAATTTTGATCAATCACGTGGAAGATCATTTTATCGCTCTCGTGGTGAACCTCGAAGTTCATTCAACTCAAATCGAGGACGAGGCAACCAAGTGCCTCACGAGAATCGATCGAGATACGAAAATCATAGTAGTGGAAGTAATCGTCGCGTGTTTTATACGGAACTATCTAATAATAATAATAATACTAGTAGTAACAATAACAACGAAACCGTGAATTCTAAATCTGAAGAAATGCAGTTTTTTCGATCATAAACATAATATTTTGATGTTAGCAGGCAAAGCAAAATTTTTAACCTTATACTTTGGCAATAGAAAGTACTTTTGGTTGGTAGACACAGGAGCGTCCATTTCCATAATAAAGAGAGTCGCGTTACCGAATAACATTACTATAAATAGAGATGAAACAATTATAAATGGTATTGGTGGTCAAACACAAGCAAACGGATTTATTAATCTTAGCCTGACTCATCGTGATGAGCAACAATGTGTCGACTTTCATGTCAAGCTTCATGTTTTCGATAACATTCCATTAAAGGCAGATGGAATTTTAGGCTTAGATTTTCTATGTCATTACACATCTAATATCAACTTGGAGACAAATATCATTACCTTGTCTAAATATGGAATGGAATATTCTTTAGTGCTACGTGACACGATAGATTATTCGAACGAAGTGTTACACATTCCAGCCAGAAGTGAATCATTTCATTATTTACTTTTAAATAACAACACTGATGAAGATTGTGTTATCCATAGCAAGCAATTGACAGAAAATGTGTTTATTGCAGGCTGTATAGGAAAAATAAAAAATAACAGATTACCTGTAAAAATTTTGAACACAAATGAGCATGACGTAATATTGCCAATGTTTCAGCCAGAGATTTATTCCATGCAAGATTACGACTTATGTGATTTTAAATTACAGACTAATAATTTAAAGAGGGCAAAAATTTTATTAGACATTTTAAAATTAAATAATCTTAACTTAGAAGAACGACAATCAATACAAGGGATATGTGCGAAGTATTCCGACGTGTTCTTTTTACCAGGCGATAAATTAACAACGACCAACGTTTATGAACAATCAATAACTTTAAAACCAAATACTAGTCCTGTTTATGTTAAACAGTATCGACTGCCCCATTCGTTGAAAAATGAAGTCAATAAACAAATACAAAGCATGATTGACAACGACATAATAGAGGAAGCAAGGAGTGAGTGGTCAAGCCCAATTTTATTGGTCCCAAAGAAAAGTGGGAATGATAAAAAATGGCGTTTAGTGGTCGATTATCGTAGACTTAATGATTGCATTGTAGATGACAAATTTCCATTACCAAATATTACCGAAATTTTGGATTCTCTGTCAGGATCAGTCTATTTCTCACATTTAGACCTAAATCAGGGTTATTACCAAGTAGCGTTAGATGAAAACAGTAGAGAGTATACTGCGTTTACTACAAACACTGGACAATACCAAATGAAAAGGTTACCGATGGGACTCAAGACAAGTCCAAGTGCTTTCAGCAGAGTAATGTCAGTAGCCATGTCTGGATTAACATTTGACAGATGTTTCATTTATTTAGACGATCTAGTAGTTTTTGGAAGAAACTTAGATATCCATAACAAAAACTTGGTAGACGTCTTAGAAAGACTGAGAAAAATTAATTTGAAATTAAATCCCGAAAAATGTAATTTTTTACAAAAGGAAATACTTTATTTAGGCCATCTAGTAACACAAAATGGAGTTTTACCCGATCCAGCAAAAATAGAGATATTACAAAAATATCCCACACCAACTAATACAGATGAAGTAAAAAGATTTGTGGCGTTTTGTAACTACTACAGAAAATTTATTAAAAACTTTGCAGAAATCACCTATCCATTAAATAAATTAACCAGAAAATATGAACCATTTAACTGGGATATTGAATGTCAAAATGCATTCGATACGTTAAAACATGCTTTAACAACTCCACCAGTTTTAGAATTTCCCGAATTTACTAAAGAAAATGAATTTGTTATACAAACTGACGCATCAGGTACAGCTGTTGGAGCAGTTTTGTGCAATAAAAATATGAAACCAGTAGCTTATGCTAGTCGACCCCTCAATAAAGCTGAACTAAACTATCCAACTATACAAAAAGAGTTAGTAGCCATTGTGTGGGCAGTGAAGTACTTCAGGCCTTACATTTACGGAAAAACATTCACCATTATGACCGACCACAGACCGTTAATATATTTATTCTCAATGAAAGACCCATCAAGTAGGCTAACTAAGTTTAGATTAGCGCTGGAAGAATACGATTACAAAATAGTGTATGTAAAAGGGAAAGATAATAGTGTTGCAGACGCGTTGTCAAGAATAATAATAACATCAGATAACCTAAAGCAAATGAGTGAAGAAATTATGTTAGTGATGACTAGAGCGCAAAAAAGGCGTTTAGAATTAGACAAACAAGTACATGACACACCTGTTCTCAGTAGACCCGACGACTCGTGGCCTGATCAACCACCAGTAGTTGAGGTACTAAGAGTACCAAGTGACTCCATAGAAATGACTTTTATAGGAAATGATGAACTAACAAAATTAAGAAGACAAAACAACGTAGACGTTGAGAACGAATGTTTTATATACAGTCATCATAAAAAAACGTTATTTATTAATCTTAACTTTAGGGCACAATTTACGCGAGACGAGTTTGTGACTAAGTTAGGAGAATTTTGTAAGAATATAAATATCAAAGAACTATGCATAGTAAAGAGCAAAGAATATGAAAGTTTTATCAAAGACATATTAAAAGAAATTAATGATTATAAGGATTGGACCGGTCCACGGATATATGTATTTAGAGGAGTTAAGAGAATTGATGAAGAGGAAGAAAAAAACTATATTTTACATGACTTTCATCTACTACCCACTGCAGGTCATGCAGGTATACGTAGGATGACGAACAACATAAAGAGAAAATTTTACTGGCCAGGCATCGACAAAGATATAAAAGAATTTGTGAATAAATGCACAAAGTGTCAGAAAATGAAGCACTGTAGGTATGTCAAGGCGCCCATGGAGATAACTACAACAGCTTCACATTCTTTTGAAAAGATATTTCTCGACATTGTTGGTCCTTTAGAAAGGGATATACACGGTAATTGTTACATTTTAACCATTCAGTGTGAGCTTACTAAGTTTGTAGAGGCATATCCTCTGAAAAACAAAGAAACGGTAAGTGTTGCGAAAGCATTAGTTGATAATTTTATATTAAGATTTGGAGTGCCAAATGCCATTGCGACTGACCGTGGCACAGAATTCATGTCTTCAGTAATGGATCAGATATGTAAACTTCTGGGAATAAACAAATTGATATCTACTGCATATCACCATCAGACTATTGGTGCCCTTGAAAATACACATAAACACCTTGGTGCTTTTTTGCGAATACAGTGTGATGGTAAAAAAGAAACATGGAATCAGTGGTTACCCTTTTGGTGTTATAGTTTCAATAATACTGTTCATACAGAAACAAAGTACACACCTTTCGAACTTGTATTTGGTAGAGCTAGTGTAATACCATGTAGAGTCAGTCAGTACATTGAACCATTATATAATCCGGAAAGTTATCCTTTAGATCTAAAGCATAAATTACAAGTTGCACACCAAGATGCTCGCAACAATTTACTAAAAAGTAAACAAAACCGTAAGTTATCTTACGACAAAAAGGTTAATAATGTAACGTATAATAATGGACAACTAATACTTGTTAAAAATGAAACAGCCACTAAATTAGAAACTCAGTGGGATGGACCATTTGTAATTTTAGAAGATTTAGGTGTTAATGTGAAGATTTTAAAGAGTAATAAACCTTATGTAGTCCATAAAAATAGAACTAAGCCATTTAGAACATAAGCATAATATACGTAATCATTTAAACTTTAAAATATAACTAAGCCATTTAGAACATAAGTATAACATATTATGTAATCATTTATACTTCAAAAAAAAAAAAAAACAAAATACGTTCCTTATATTTTTTTTTTTCTCTCGCCCCTGAGGTGAGGTGTATGTACTTAGTAAGTAAGATCTATGTTATAAAACATATTGTATTAGCATAAGATGAGTAGTAATAAATGGTAACCGATCGGCTCCAGTCGTTTCAATAATATCTAGCTCCCTACACTAACCTAACGGGGGGGTGCCCCAAGTCCCGATTATGACAATTTTACGGTGACATATACATACACTACAATATACATTAAAAAAAAAACAACTAGATTAGGCTTTGGTTCAAAACTGCTGAGCAATATTCCCTTTTTTTTGATAATGAAGATTTTACTAAATGACATGATTTTATATCTGGACATTCTGTGGTAGAGGCTCATACAATTTTTGGTGGGTCTTTTTCCCTAAGTTACTAACGCGACAATTTGCGAACGAGACATTTTGCAAAAGAGACATTTAGCGCCTGAGGCGTCCAAAGAATACGCTGCTCGCTGTGTAAATAGGCTTTAATATGTAACGCATTATTTCCATTCCAGTATGGAAAAGCTGGACATCACGAAAATCGAGAACATCGTGTCTGTGTGCCCGCACTTGTTCAACCGCTGCGACGAGGCTGACGTCACACAAATGCTCGGGTTCCCGCAGCAAGTGGCGCCGAGCGGCCGCGAGCTGCTCGCCGTGCGCGCGCGAGCGTTACGCCGCGAGCTGCTCGCCTGCCACCTCAACTGTCTCTACGACGACGACGACGACGCCATCGCCGCTGTCGTGCGACACGACGCCGACAGCGACCAAAAGGAACTCACCAAAGCGGACCTACTGCTCTATGTAAATAAGCACCTTTTCCGCGCGATATACTTGCGGACTTTATTGCTACACGAGGTCGACTCTGCCGATGATGACGAGGAGCCGGCCGAACAGAAAACTTGGTGCAATGTGTTACTGAACGACGAGAATGTTAGAAGAGAGTTCTGCAACGTTCTGTACACTTATGTTGTCATCAATTCTTTACACGAAGGATATGCGTTTGTGAGTATTTTCATAGTTGTTCTTTTGTATTAAACACTGCAGATTCCTCCCGTCTGCTACATATCACAACTAGGCTGTTACAATTTCCAGTGGCCCCACTACGACATAATAGTAGAATGCAAACGGAAGCTGGAGTGTCTCCTGAAGGACGTGATCAGCGCGACGAGTGTACCGCGGCGCAGTGACGTCACGGCGACGCTGTCGGAGCTGTCGGTGACGCAGGGCTACTTCTGGGCGTACGCGCACCGCTGGTACACGCTGCACGCAGACCTACACGAAGAGAAAGGAATACTTGACGGACAGAAACTGGAGGATATTGTGTCTGGGAATGGCTACTTCCATACTTTACAGGTTTGTTGTTGTTATTATTAAGGTGGCTCTTTGTACGGGCTCGAACTCATCGGTGGGCGTGGCCAAAAAGTACGCTGTCTCACCTGGCATCGTGCCCGACAAGGATAGTATCAGTGATGAGCAGTTAGACGCTAGTCTTCACGCACGTCTTGTTCGTACGCATACACACAGCATTCCGAACCGTTCCGACCAAAAACGAAGTTGCACGATACATACTTGACATTTATGGCATTCGACGCCGGTTGACATTCGCCGAAAAATCAGCCAGTAGTTAACTATAAACTCGCTCGATGTACGTTTGCTGGCTAGGCCCCCCAGAATCGCTGCGTTATTGTTTTATATGGCTCTATATATAGGTACATATTGTAGATTGCTTGTTATGTTTGGTTTTTCCCGGATGGTCATGCAGCTCAAGAGTTCACGTCACCGCGCCCCGCCGACGCATACTTACTTGAAAATTCATCGCAGTTTTTGTCCGATTGCAGCAAAATAATCGGCCTTGTTCCCACTGCTGGAACACAGGCTTCCTCTCCATGAGAAGGAACGGGCGGGTTATGTAATCCACAATGCGGTCCAGTGCACGAGTATGATTGCCACTGGTTTGGCCACCATTAGCGATTTTAATATTGAAAAGACAAAAAAATTGTCGCTAATTAGTCAAAATTTGTCGCCAAATATCAGAATTTGTCGGTTACTGGTTCAAAAGATATAAGGGTTTATAGGTCACCGATCTGGAGAGTCTCCCCTGCTTGGCCACATTTATATCTCAAAAACTAGAGCATAGATCGAAGAGTTCACGACAATCTAGCAAATGTAACTCGTGGACTAAACCTAATTGAACTAATTATATCTTCTAAACTAAAACCCGACTGAATCTGTGACTTATCAATAAATTGCGACTAACTGGCGACTAAATATGGGAGAAAAGAGAGCTTCGCTAGGTGCCCTAGTTTTTGAGATACAAATGTGGCCAAGCTGGGGAGACTCTGCAGATGGGCCACCTATAAACTCTTATATCTTTTGAATCAGTAACCGACAAATTCTGATATTTGGCGACAAATTTTGACTAATTAGCGACTAATTATTTGTGTTATAAAAATTAAAATCCCTAATGATGGCCAAGCTAATGTCAATCACACTATGCCCGAGTCGATACCTAATAATTGTAATTAGTTCTGTCTACCTACTAATTGTTATCAAAGTTACTTACCAACTGTCTTTTTAATTTTTTTAGTATATATACTCTATAATAATAAAATATGTAAGCACTTTTTTATCAAGACACGTGACACATCAAGATTGCTTTTTTAGTACCTACCTAAAGTTTACATTACAACTGAACCAATTGCGAACTAGACCAATTGCGAACTGGACCAATTGCGAACTAGACCAATTCAGAATAAATAGGACAGTTGGACATTTTGCGAATTGGACATATTGCTTTCAAAGGATTTTAGTATCCACGACGCGGCGACGGTTTGTGACAGTTTTTTAAATTGTTGGGACATTACAACAGTAGGTACCTATGATAATCCCACTTCCACCTACCAAAATCGTCAACTCCATACTGATACATCAAATAGACACCTACGAGCGAAAAATTAGGGTTGTCGGTTGAAAGAAGTCATTTTACAAGCAAATAGAATGAACCAAGTAACATACAGTATGATTTTTTTGTCATGTGCATGAAACATGGAGCAAGTATCAGCACACAAGGGTTAAAAAGCTGTTTACTCAATTAATTATTCTATGGGTTGATGAAAGCTCGTCACTTATTTTTATTTATGAAATAAAACAAATAAAATTAAACTGTCACACACAGACACTGAAGTAAACTGATTATTTATTTCCTTTATAAAATTTTCATACATGGTCGACACATTTTAAATCTTTTAAAAAAACCAACAAAATAAATTACAAAATATACTTTTTGGGCATAAAATGACTTTTTATTCGTTTTCATAATAGCATTTTATAAAGTTTTAATACAAAACTATCTATAAAAAAAAAACATTTAAAAACATAAAATAGGGATCCCACCAGCATCGGTAACAGGGTTCTAACCACCAATGGCTCTTGACAGAGGAACTTCCTAACAATACGCGTAAAAGGTTTAAAAAAAAATTCAAACTTTGTTTTTGGATCTGTTACTGTTGGAAGCTACATGGAACTTACTCTTTTCAAATCATTTGGTATTACAACATTATGGGATTGTAGCGCCGTGTGTATGTGTTTCACTGTATTTTACACTTTGATTGCGACAAAAATAGTCAGACGGACAGACAAACGAACAGATAGACAGTCGAACAGACAGACAAACAGACAGGCAGACGGACAGACAACAAATGGACAGACAGACAGATGGACAGACAGACGTACAGACAGGCGGACAGATAGACGGACAGACGGATGGAAAGACGGACAGACAGACAGACGAATAGATAGATAGATGGACCGACAGACGGGCAGGTGGACAGACAGACGAACAGACAGACGGACCCATAGACGGGCATCCAGATGGACAGACGGACGTACATACGGGTAGACAGACAGACACATGGACACACGACGAACAGACAGACGGACCCATAGACGGGCATCCAGATGGACAGACGGACGTACATACGGGTAGACAGACAGACACACGGACACATGACGAACAGACAGACGGACGTACAGACGGATAGACAAACAGACGGACCCATAGACGGGCATCCAGACGGACAGACGGACGTACATGCGGATAGACAGACAGACACATGGACACACGACGAACAGACAGTCGGATAGACAGACAGACGGACCCATAGACGGGCATCTAGACAGACAGACGGACGTACAGGCGGATAGACAGACAGACACATGGACACACGACGAACAGACAGACGGATAGACAGACAGACGGACCCATAGACGGGCATCTAGATGGACAGATGGATAGACAGACAGACACACGGACACACGACGAACAGACAGTCGGACGTACAGACGGATAGACAGACAGACGGACCCATAGACGGGCATCCAGACGGACAGACGGACGTACATGCGGATAGACAGACAGACACACGGACACACGACGAACAGACAGACGGACGGACAGACGGACGGACACACGGACGGACAGGCGGACGGACAGACGGACGGACAGACGGACCGACGGACGGACGGACAGACAGACACACGAACAGACAGACGGACAAACAGACCAAAAGATAGACGGACAGACAGACAGACGAATAGACAGACAGATGGACAACATACATACATTCGTATCTTTTCCATTTATTTTCTCTCATCAGCAAATAGAATAATTATATTACGTTTCGAAATTCTGGATAGGATACAATAAATAACAACAGTTATACCAAAATGCCTCAAATAAAAAATAATTAGAAAATTAATAACAACATTGAATACAACCGAAGTTCAACCATCGACAGAAAAATGCTTGTAACTCTCTTTTCCCGACATGGCTGCCTTCTGCATAACACGGTCCATATGTGGTTGACATCAATTCTGTGTGGTCCTGTAAACGCATAACTCAATTAGAAGACGCAAAAACTAACGAGAATGGATTTACTGTAGTGGCTATTGTATTGTATAACGGGCTGGTGTCCGCAACTACACGTCAAAGCGCGTATTTTGCATACGGGTGGGAAATTCCCTCTATCCACCCCAACTACCCGAGAAAGGCCAAGCGCCCCGATGTTGCCGACAATATCGCGAGGAGTACCTGGGTTACCGAAGTACTTTGCCCTGTATATTGCAATGACTGGGCACGGCACAGGAGGCTGTCTGTGATTCCTATGACAAAGAGGTGCTTATTAAAAGAGAAGTGATCGGTTGTAACTATGCGCAGCTGTGGTTTGGGTAGCCAAAGCGCGCGTTTTCTGAAGTGGCCGTTGTTGGCGGGAAGTGCTTGGCCTGCTAACACTCCAGTGGTCTAGCCACGGCTTGTGGTGTCGTTCACTACCAGTGTGCGTATAAGTATCTGAAAGAGAGTGGTAGATTCGGGTCCCACCGCTGCCATGCTCGCTCCCCTTCTAGCGAATTCGTCCGCCGCATCATTGCTACGGGAATCGCTGTGTCCGTGAGATTACCAACCTGGTTCAGGCGTTGATGACACTCGTGTATGAAACCATAGTTGACTGTGTGATTGTTTAGAGCTAGCAGTACCGCCATGTTGTCTGAGAGTATACGAAATGAGTGGCCCACGACCTCCCTGGCTAAGATGGCTGATGCCGCCAGGGAAATGCCCATGAATTTTGCCTGAAATACCGTGTTGTGGGTCCCCAAATGTTCGGCTATGTAAATAAATAAATAAATAAATATCGCTGGACATTAACACACAGCGCCACCTAGTGCCACACTAAGCAAAGCTTGTGTCGCGGTCACTAGATAGTTGATATACTACATATATACTTTTTTGTTTGTAAATACATACTTATTATACATATAAACATCCATGACTCGGAAAAAAATGTCCGTGCTCATCACACAAACATTTGCTCCTACCGGGATTCGAACCCAGGACCCTAAGAACGTAAGGCAGCGTCACTACCACTTACGCCATTCGAGTCGTCAATTTCATTTTAAAATGTGGATGTTGAGATCCTCCGGGAAGACTCCGGCACCAATGCCAGGACCTGTTTTAGATCCATCTGCGAAAATCCGTTGGTTCGCAGGATATTTAGTATGTTACGGATCGTTTGTTACTTCCACCAGGGGGAACTCGTTATGGAATCCCTCCAGTACCGCGGTGTGCTGTGTTTCTTTCATACCCTAGAGTGGAAGTGTTTCAATGCGTACAGCCGTCGCTTCCTGCTGTATAAACAGATGGAGCGATGGGAGCCCCAATATTGCCTCGAGAGTCGCACTCGGAGTTGTCCTCATGCAGCCCGTGGTCGCCATGCAGGCAAGCCTTTGCAAGCGTTGTAGTTTGATGGAAGCTGTAGTTAGTTTAGTGCAGGGCCATCAGACCACTGCCCCATAAGTAATTATAGGTCGAATCACCGCACAGTATAACCAAAGTATAATTTTAGGGGATAGGCCCCCTTCTTACCTTTCACCCTCCATTGCCAGAAGGTAACGCAGGCCCTGTTTATTTTATTGTATAAGTGGCTACTCCAGTTTAACTTACTGTCTAGGATGACTCCCAGAAATTTGACCTCATTGGCTAAGTGGAGTTTCTTATCGAAGACTGGGTAGGCGTTATGGGCCTAGTGTTCGTTTTTGGGTAAAATGAGTAGTTCAGTCTTCGTGAGGTTCACTGAGAGGTCGAACTCTCTGCATCATCGTTTAACGATGCGTAGAGCCTGTTGAGTGAGGTCACAGATTGTCCCCGTCACTTTCCCCGAAATGAGGGGAAGACAGTACCCTGTAGCGAGAAAAACCAACGTCCGGTTCGATGACCCTATCTATTTGATTTGGACTCCGGGGCCAGTCTGATCGCAAGGATCATTTTCTACAACTGCATTTTCCACCGTAATACCTTATCTGGTCGTAAAGTTGTCTCATGTACTTGTGCTTGAACGACGACTTGTTTAAAAGACTCACGAGGTGATCTAAAAACAACATGTATTTCTACTGCACAGGTGTTCTTGCTCGAATGAATCTTGTGTTGATGTAAAAAAACATGGAATATACAGGGTCACATTAAATTAGTAAGCCAATCTCCGCACACAAAAGTCAAAAGTTTTTTTAGTTTTTCGAGTCAACAATCATAACACTCAAAATAATCATTACGGTTGGGACGTATCCAGTACAGGAGTAATATTTTCATTGCGATTGAACCATCCCCTCAGTTTTCTTCTTCTTCTTCTAAAGGGCACTTAGCTTTAGGTGCCTTTTTTCCCATTCGCCAATCTTTTGTATCTGTTGCATAAAAATAACAGCATTATAAAATACGTAAACACTATAATTTATTTATTTTATGAAATAAATGTTTTATTAGTAAATGTGTCGTTATTTACTTGTTGATTATAATATAAGCTTTTTAAATTGTTTTTGTAACCTCTTTTGGTGAGTAGCGGTGGCCCAGTGGTGGCGGCACCGACTTACGAACAGTAAGTCGTGGGTTCGAACCCAGACAGGCGCATTACTTTGTGTAATTTATTTCATCACCGCTGCTCTCAAAACGGTGAAGGAAAACATCGTAAGGAAACCGGCACGTCCTAGAACCAAAAAATCGAAGACATGTGACATCTACCAATCCGGACTGGGCCCGCGATTATGGCCCATTCCCTCTCATTGAAAGGAGGCCGTGACCCAGCAGTGGGAACATTATAGGCTGATGATGATGATGATGATGAACCTCTTTTGATTTTGGATAGTTAAAAGGCTGCCATTTAAAAAATGTAATATAAACCTAGTATTTCATTGAGGTAATGAATACGGTTAAAAAAAAATACACAATAGTTTGTGACAACCCTCATTTACGCAACATTAGAACATTAGACGCGAGTTCGAAGCGCGTAGCGAGTACCGTTTTCTACCTCATGATGATCAGCTGATGCCGATTCCTTGATTTATTAGGGTAAGCACAATATTATGATAGTAGGAAGGTGGTTATAACCACTTATTACTAATACTAATATTATAAAGCTGAAGAGGTTGTTTGTTTGAACGCATTCTAGATACCCGTCTCTGGTCTCCCACACTAGATACCTAGCAGCCTAGCAGATAAGTCTTTTTAGTTTTTGTTTGGTAGCCTATTTGCCTATTTACCGAGAAAGGTTATGTTATATTTTAAGCTATAAAATATAACACTGGTTCTCATGGGATTACTATTAACTGGGTTGTGGAGGTCAGATAAGCAGTCGCTTCATGTTAAATACTGGTATTCAGCTGCATCCGACCCGAACATAATTGAGAAAAGGCTAGGCAGATGATAAAGGCAGATGATAATGACATAAGTCAGGAGTGGAGCAGTCAGAAACCCTAGTACAAGCATACATGTATGGGTACCTAATAAGATATAGAACTGGTACATACCTTTATCAATTTTTTTTTAATCATCAAATGACTCCACCCAGAGCGGGAGTGTCATACTTTACTGACTAAACCCATCTATGTTCCTTCCTCGCCCTTTGTGTTCCGGGGCCACGGTATCTCTTTCGAACAGTCCCGCAGCCCCAGCAGGCTTCGGCCCTTGCGGGCCATTTCCTTTATGCTGCCAACTCTTTGAGCCACGCGCGTGGAACACGGACGCGCCGTCGACACGGCTTGTCGTCATAAGACGGACGGACGGAAGCTAGCTTATAGCTCACCGTCCGTAGGCCCACGCCTACGGTGGTCGGGGGCCACCATGTGGCCCGCGACGCCTGCTAACACCTACCACCTCTTTCGCTAGCATGACTGGTTTGCAGAAAGGGTCACGGCTTCCTATTCCGCCTCGCTCCGGACCAGGATTGAACCAGGGCCGGACGTGAGAGGTCGCCGCCGCCGATCGCCGCACTAGGTACATACCAACGTTATCAATAGGGTACTCCGACTGCCAGAGGCACAGCATTGATATTTTTACCGTGCCAGAAGTGCCAAAGAATTGTTTTATATATGTGCATGTGCCTACTATTTGAGCAACCATCTCAATTTCCATAAACATAAAAACTAAAAGCTATGAGCGCATCGCGCCCCTCAGATCGAGTGTCTTGCTTACATATGGTGCATAGTGTACGTACTCAAAGCCGCGAAGCACCGCCGGTGGTCACTAGTAAGCCTGCGGCGCTGTGTTCTTAGAGAATAGCATTACCGGTCGAAGTCGCTATCGACAAAGTGCTTCTGCTGCCGTCGGCGCGTGTCGCCGTGTAAAATGGACTAAATAGATTAGGTGTAACAAAATAAATGACTTACCCATTGTTTATTTGTAGTTGTTCACACCTGTTCTTCAATGAACCGACAAGGAACCAACAAAATATCACTGGTACAGTGTCCACTGAATCCAACAATTTCAATTTGTAAAAAAATTTGAAGTCCAAATAGTAATACGTCAAACGTCATACGTATGCACAGAGCATCTAATTTATACTATGGTTATACGAATGACAGGTCGCAATAAGCTGTCGAAAAAAGGTCATGGCACACTACACAAGCACCACCGTACCGCCTTTTTATAATGAATTATGTCACCGTAAAATTGTCAAACACGTTATATTACAATATGACATGTTTCTCTCTAGCGATATTGTAATCTCTCGAATTATTGTCAACTGAACATACGGAAGTATCTCTGCCCCCATAATTGGGACTTGGGGCACCCCCCCGTTAGGTTGGTTAGGTTCGTTTAAACCCTGCACTCGGAAATAGGGGCCTCGGGGTTATATTAATCGGTATTTCTCAGAAATGATACATTATCTTTTGATGAGAGTGGTACCACTGGGCAAGGGGGACCCCTCCTTCCCTCCGCGTGAGTTGACTACCATCGCATGCATTTCACGACAAATAATGCGTTTTAATGGAAGCAGTATGTTCGTTTGACAATAATTCGAGAGTTTACAATATCGCTAGACATATTACAATATAACGTATTTGACAATTTACGGTGACATATATATGAAAAAACTAAATAACGAACGCACCTTGGTACGTCTCAATCATAAACTCCATCACGACCTCTGCGTCAAAAGTGTTTTCGAAGAAATCTCGAAAAGGACAAAAGCCTACAAGAAGCGAATCACTAAACATCCAAATATGCTGGCAGTCAATGTAATGCAATGTAATGAACACCCAAACTTGTTCGTAGACTAAAAAAAAAAGATTCCTCAAGACCTTCTCTGAAAAGCACAAGAATAAACGAAGCAGTCACTGGACGGCTTTCGTGTAAGCCCTTTAATTTAATTTAATCTTACACATTTTTATATTGCAATCTATCAATCTATCATAGACTGATAGATTTCAATATAAAATAAATGAAAACACTGACGGCGCGCAGAAAGCGGGCCGTCCGCACGAGTTGCCCGCGGTGGCTCGCGGACCAGCGCCAGCGCGCGGAATACGTGCTTACACCTCGCTGACGACGCGTGGTAAGCGCGCCGTAGCCTAAATTCAAGGCAACGCGGGGCAACAGCTGTGCTGGTGCGGTGGTTGTGTAGTGTGCCATGACCTTTAAACTGGAATACCGTGCGTGTGACTTGTGACATATTGTTTATGTGTACAAGCGTCACCCTCCCGCACCGCACCGGGGGGGAACATTATTCAGTGAGATGCACGATAATTCATAGTCAAAGGCGCGCGTAAAAATTACGAAAAGGCATTTGGAAAATCGAGTTTTATGAAAAAAAATACTTGATCAATCAATTTTATATAAAATTTTTCGATAACTGTTCTTTGTCTGTACCGACTTAGTTTTGGAAGTTTGATACTGCGTTTATTACTAATTTACGCCCAAAGTTGTGTTAAAATTGGCAATAAAAACGAATCTTTGGTAGCTTGTAACTTTATAACGGCTTTATATTTTACTATTCTGTTGCCGCACAGACAAAGTAAATAATAAGACAAAACGATACCATGTTTAACTTTGGATGGAAAGTTTCAAACAGTGGAGTAATACTCCCCCGAAATTTGTATGGAAGAAATGTCGACAAGATCAACCTTAAAAGAACGCATACAAGAGCTATCATCGTTTGGAATATTGACTTGCTGATCGTGTTTACTTTTATCGGTTGAATTTAGTTTAATACAACTTTAAAATTTAGTTGAGTCACAGTGTTTAACTGCTGTGCTTATAGACGTTCCTTAACAATAATGATATTTTTAGTGTATCTTGGAATCAGTCGCTTAAAATGTCAAGGTAACTGTAATGATTGATGAGTTTTGAAATGGAGTGTAAGTGACTATACAGAGTGGAGAAGACAATACGACAATAAATGAAAACACGCGTAATACTAGTTCATAGGAATAATTCTACACAGTTAAAAAAACCCAAAACAGAAATTAAAAAAAAAAAACAGACAAAATCTAACTCTAAGGATACTCTTTATGACTCTTATTGGCCTGGTTTAAGGTCTAATTTGCAGTAAATCAAATTTAGTGAATGTTTTTAAATAGCGAGTTGGCAAGGGGTCGTTAACCTGTTAGTGCTTTCTTAAAATCAGATACATCATGTAGCAAATGTTGAAGGTGAAAAATAATTTCCTGTGACTAAACTACTTGATATTTTCAAACGATTTTTTTTTTGTTTGTTAGGAACGTCTTGAGGTATGCGTAGTTTAATTTATTGTCGTATTGTGATCACCACCCTGTATAAATTATATATTCCATGTATCTATTTTGTCAGGCCAGCACAAAGTGGGGTACAGAGTCGAGCTCGATGTCGGAGTACAAGATCTTGTACCTGGTGATGCTGCGCAGCTGGTACATCGCGCACGGGACGCGCGGAGAGGACGAGCTGCTGCGTGACGTCACGCGCTGCCGCGACTCGTGCGACCTCGACGTCGTCGTCAACGCCTACTACAAGCACAACCACACCATGCTCTACGACATGTACGTAACACGACGCGTGTACGAGTACGAGTACACTACGCGGAGGCTATACCTGGGCCCGTAGTTGGTGGGACTCTGTCCCAGGTCCTACTGGGTGCATGGTAGCAACATGAACCCATGTGTGTGAATGCTCTGATGTAAACTGTAGGCGCGCTACAGCGCTGTCACACAGCGCTGTTATCTTCACAGCACCTCGGCGGTCCGTCTCCGCCAGGTGAGACCTCCGGTTACGGTGAGGAGGCCCGGCGGGACACAGACAGCGACAGAGGTGCCGACTTATAGCGCACCTACAGTGGATGTGTGGTCCCCGCCCGCCCCACTAGCCAGAGCTAGCCAGCAGTGGTACGAGCAGAGGGGCCGACGTGTGTGTGTGGGCGGTATTGTAATGTGTAACACCGCCCATGTGTGCGTGTATCGCAGGCCCTAGGGCTGCGACAACACGTGACTCAACGTGTGTGTAGAGACATGCATGACTGGTCTCGCTACATAACATGCCCATATTAACTTGACACACGTCACGCAGCTGGGTGTATGTGGTGTGTCTGAAGTCGTTCTGTCAGCCCCGGATCTACGATTTTTTCAAACCGGGGCAAAAACTCGATAGTGGCGCCCCCTCCCTTCAATGCTTCAAATTTAACTATCTAATAACTAATAACTTTCATTTATGACATAAAACAGAAACACAAGAAAAAATATATACAGGGTGGTTGGTAATTGGGTGCAGGCCTTAAAATTAGGGATACTAGACCTTATTTGCGACAATTTTGAAAAATCGAACTTATTGAAGTTTTCCTTAAAATGTTTCACCTTTACACCATAAACTACCGATTGTGAGAAATCTACACCATTCTGGATACTAAACTGATACTTTTCTGATAGCTTATAAACGAGTGTATGCTCCGAAAACCAATTTATAATAACAGTACTACTGCCTTTGAAAATAAACGCCATAATTTAGTATGTGAATGACCAGAAAACAACGATTGTTCATGAGACGGTAGTATTTTAATTCATTTGTTCGATATTTGAATTCTTGTCTGAAGGATTTGGCGCCCTATGAAACTGCCACCCGGGGTAAGTGTCCCGGTTTGCCCCCCCCCCCCCCCCCCCCTTAGATCCAGAGCTGCGTTCTGTGCGGTAAATTGCGAGTAACGAGGAACAGCTTACCTGAGTCTATTCGGTGGTGATGTGGCGGCGGAGGGGGGCTACCTTGCCTTGCAGGATCCCTGTCCTAGACGGTCTAGTCTTGGTACAGTTTGAGTAGCGAGGCCAGGCCGTCCAGGGCGACAAGCTTCACGTCCTGACCCTGCGTGATGGTCTTAATTAAGTCCATCAGCAGCTGCACGACGCGGGCTGTGAAATCGTTCTTCATGGCTTCAGCGTCGGCAGTGGAGCCACTCTTGGCTTTGTTCTTCATTGTTTCTTGGGCCGAGGGCCGCGCCATGCCGGCGCCAGCGGTCGGCCCATCGACTTTCTCTCTGCAGACTTTAATGGAGTAGTGTCCGGTGTTTCAGCCCGGATCAGGGTATGTAGGGCGTCCGGATGATCTTCCTCAGGTGTGGTGGGCCCGTTGGCCGCCGCCCTCAGCGACTCGCCTTGGACCTCGATGGAGGCCACATCTCTAGTCTCAGCAACCGTTGCCGATCGTCGTGAGGCGGTAATGACAGTAGCTGTGCCCACTGGCATGTTGGTCCTTATCTCTGGCTGAAATGAAGGGCAGTTGTTATTGTTGGCGGGATGGTTCCGCGCTGTGTGTAGTGGCGGCGCGCGGCACACACACCGGCTCAACCCTGGCAGGCGCCGACGTACTCGACGAGCCGCGACCATCAGCTGCCGTACCCCGTCCCGCTCCCTCCTCTTCCCTGCGTCTCTCAAGCCACTCCTCAGAGAGGGGACTTGTGCCCTGCACCGAGTTTTAACAGTCGCTCTCTCCATGTCCCCCCGGCGTTGCGCCTCCGTACACAATTCGTGTAGGCGCGCGAGGACTATCGCCTCCAGATCAAAAATTTATTTGCGGGATATTTAAGAACAATATCAGATAAATTACTTGAAAAATTATTGAGTAACACCTTTAAAGAGTTGCCAGATTGCTGACTACATTTATACACAACACATAAATTTATTTTATAGGTTACTTTCAGTTTCTTTTGGTGTAAAGTTAAGGTAACCCACAGATCCTCGGCAGACGAGCATCATTCGCATGAGTAGTGCACCAAAATAATTTATAAATCAAACATATTCTTATTTATTTATTATCATAGGTTACCATTTAGTTATTTATTCTTAAGGTAGTGTGTATTTATCTCGTTTGAATTACAGAATGTCCAGGCTTTCAAAATATATGTTAGGTAAAACATATATTTTGAAAGCACAATGATCATTATTAGGGACATCAGCACGTGCGCATGGAGCTCCCTGGTGAGCAACGTGGCCGTGCTGGAGTTCCTGACCGCCATGGTGACGTCACGCGGCTGGGACGCCAGCGCGCACCACTGGGACTTCACCACCATCTCGCTGTGCTCGCTGCTCGCCAGCGTGCGCAAGAGTGTCGCCGCCTGGGGCTCCACCGAGGTACGTGCAGTGACGTGTGAGGTGCGAGGTGCGAGGTGCGACGTGTGTAACGGTCGGCTGCCGCAGGTGTGCACGCTGGCGCGCGCGGCGCTGCGGCTGTGGACGGCGGTGGCGCGCTTCGTGCGCGGGCTAGCGCGCGAGTGCGAGCGCCGCGCTCCGAGCGCGCACGTGGCGGCGCTGGGCGGCGAGTGGCGCGACGTGTTCCTGCCCGACACCAGCTACAGCCTGCTGCACATCATCATGCACGTGCTCGGTAACTATTACACTTAAACCGACGACCGAACCGACTTGGGTTGTTCACGTAATTCCGTTTTTTCAAGATTTTGTAACAATAATATAATAGTATAATTGCCACTTAAACAAGAACAATAAGATTCTAGATTTGGTGCTATCCAACGATGAGGTTATAGTCACACGTTGTGGAGATCCACTGGTGCCTGAAGATTCGCATCACGGGGCGTTGTGTGTTTCCGCAGATTTTGTTGAATTGCATAGTCTTCCAGTTCGTCCCTATATTAAATTTTTGTATCATTTGGCGGACTATAATGCTATAGATGACGAACTTAATCTGGTGGATTGGCAGAATGACTTGTATGATCGGCCTTTAGAAGAGGCCGTTCAATATTTCTATTCCATTGTAGACCGACTGCGTAACACCTACATACCGAAAAAAACAGTCCTTCCCCAATCAAAATATCCGCCTTGGTATAAAAGCCCATTGGTCAAAATTATAAAAGAAAAGGCTAATTGTCATGCTAAATTTAAAAAATATGGAAATCTTTCTGATTATCAAAGTTTTGTTTTACTTCGACAACGTGCTAAAGACTTAGAAAAAGTAATGTTTGACGACTTTATGAAAAAAATTGAAACAGATATATCTAAGAATCCTCGAGCCTTTTGGCGTTACGTTAAGTCAAAAAAACACTCCAACTGTTATCCGTCAGTACTACACTTTGGGCAGCAGTCTTCTGGTGACGGTGACGTAATTTGCAATATGTTTGCTGACTATTTTCAGTCCAACTTTCTTGCAAGCACTGGTACAGGCGATAGTGGTTCTTCTCGTGATGTAAATCACAGTAGTACGGTACAGAGCACATCAGATATCAGTACTATTGAAATAAATGAGCAAGAGGTTTATAGGCTACTGAAACAAGTCGATATTAACAAGTCCGCTGGACCAGACAATATTCCGCCGTTATTTATAATGAACTGCGCCAAGAGTTTATCGGTCCCTCTGTCGATCCTGTTCAAAAGATCACTTGACACTGGCGTGGTACCCACGATCTGGAAGTCGGCATACATAACACCGATACATAAAAAAGGACCTAAAACGTCTGTTGATAATTATAGACCGATCTCTAAATTGTGCGTATTTGCAAAAATACTGGAGAAACTCGTTCATAAACAAGTCTACTCGGCTCTTCAACATAGTTTTAGCGAACATCAGCACGGTTTCTTAAGAGGTCGGTCTACCACGTCTAACCTAGTTACCTGCAGTGAATTCCTGTCGGAGTCTATGTCACGTCAGTCCCAAGTCGATGTTATTTATACCGATTACAGTAAATGCTTTGACAGAATAGATCATGTAATCTTAATGCGGAAACTCTTGTCGATGGGTATCAGGGGTAACCTCTACAGGTGGTTCATGTCATATGTTGAGGGTAGATGCCAGACCGTGGTGCTGAATGGTTACTCATCTAGAGCTATGCGTATTCCCTCGGGAGTTCCCCAGGGATCGTTATTGGGGCCGCTCTTGTTCAATATGTTCATCAATGACGTAATTTCCTGTTTTCAGCACTGTAAAATACTGTTGTATGCAGACGACATGAAGATCATGAAACAGGTTACTACCCAGGCAGATGCTCTCTTACTGCAGGCGGATCTTAACGCCTTTCAAACCTACTGCAAGTTAAATAAATTGGACTTGAACGTATCCAAATGCTATGTGTGTACTTTCACCCGCAAACCACACCCTTTATATTTTGCATACACACTTGTGGATACCCCGATAGAAAGGGTCAGCGTAACCAGGGACCTCGGGGTAACTTTTGACTCGAAGCTTATTTTTGACACGCATATAAATAATATTGTCAGTAAAGCGTCGAAAGCTCTAGGTTTCATTTGTAGGGTCGCATCAGAGTTCAGGAACATCAAAACTATAAAAATTTTATATTGCTCATTCGTTCGTAGTCACCTCGAGTATGCCTCTCAAGTCTGGAACCCTAAATATAACGTCTATATTGCACGGTTAGAGGGCATACAGAAAAAGTTCTTAAGGTACATTCAATTTCGATCCAAAATATATCTACCAAACTATTTTAAACGGTGCAAAAAGTTTCATATTCTTCCTTTGTATGAGCGAAGAAAAATCTCAGACTTGGCCTTTCTATTTAAAATTGCAAACGGAACCAGTGATGTTCCTGAGTTGCTAAGCAAGATTGGGCTGCGAGTACCATGTTTGTTTCTGCGGAAATCTCGTTTGTTGCACACACCAACAACCAGGACTAATTATAGACAAAACTCGTACATGATTAGGGCAAGCCGTGAGTATAATGCGACTTGTCAGGAGGTTGAGATCGACATCTTTCATACAACTGTGTCGAAGTTGAAAAAGGCCCTCTGCAGCCACTTCTTTGAAAACCCATAATGTATTAAGATGTCAATTTGTGTTCTTTTTTTACGTTTATTTGTGTACTAATTCTTCCTTACCACTGTCTTTTAGTTTGATTATTTTTGTTTTTTTTTTTAACTATTATGAAGCTATTTGTGAAAGCTTGTAATTGGCCATATTTTTGTTACTAACGAAACTATTGTATCTGCCTAGCTGTAAGTTTTCCGAAAATAATAAAATAAAATAAAATAATTTGATTTAAAAGAGAGTCCGTGGAGTTTCTTGCCCGTTCTTCTCCATAGAGATCTACGTTAGGGAATGGGCAACTACAGTACTTTCACAGTTTTTATGTCTTGTGACTGGGACTGTAGCTACATTTAATTTTCATCTTTGTTTCGACAATTCAAAAGAGCCTGTAATTGGCCTACTTAAAATAAATGCTTTGATTTGATTTTTTTTACACTTTAACCCACAAATAACATTGTAACAAACAAAATTACTTTCGCATATAGATTAGACCCTATCACATCAGCTATCTGCCAGTAAAAGTCCCGTCAAAAACAGTTCAGCCGTTTTCAAAATTTGCCGGAACAAGCAGACCGACAGAAATGTTGATAAAAACGTGTTTTTGTTATAAGTGAAAAAATTGTCCGCTCAATTTACTGATTTTCAGCTTGTTGGGATTTTATGTAGTCGTCACTCTCATTTTTTGGTCTAGATTGACCGGACTAATAGCTGTTCCTTTGATATTGCAAACAGACATTTGACTTCTGTCAGGCTTACTCTATGACAGGTTCAAATAACAAATCGAAATTTTAAACTACTTAAACTATATTTTATAAACGCATTTTCTGTTCTTATTTTATGAGATATTTACAACTGTACTATTTGCTGCATGATTTCATTCAGAAATCATTAAAAACGTGCAGTTTTGAATTTTATTTGGAAAAAAATAACATGCGAGCAGTCCATCCGCAACAAGAGTCCGGCGGACACCGACTTATGCCGTCCGAATACTCTTCAACCAGCTTATCTGTGCAGGCGGGAAAAACAGAACTAAAATAAATGGACCAGGCCCCTTATTCACAACCATTCGACTCGCTTCCGATTCGGAAAGTCTTGTCTATCTCGGTCGTTTTCGTAATGCCAGAAGAAGACAGATATACGAGTTGTAGAATCGGAAACGAGTCGAACGTTTGTGAATACGGGGTCAAGCACATATCGATGCAAATTTTCTTGACAAGTACGATTGACACGTAAATTGGTCATACTTTGACCAATGTAGGTTGACAGTCCCTGCACTTTCCGCGATTTTACGGATTTTTGCTTATTATTTAAAAAAATATGGAATGAAATAAGAAAAACCGTAAATATAAATTATGCAGTACATCATTAAGTACGTATTTTTCGTTTCAAAATGAATACCAAACTATTTAGCCGATTCACGTAACATTTAGCATTTAGGTTGAAAACTAATTGGTTAACAAAACAAAAAATGAGAATGTTTTTTTAAATATTGTATTCAATACAATTTATTTGTGATGACCTAAAGTATCATTATATACATTTTATACGGAAAATGGATGTAGGGATTCGTCAACAAAATTCTTTAAACATTGGAGGTTTTTGGGATTAGAGCAATGATAATCCCTTACCAGTACGGCGCCCAATTAGCTCTAAAAGAATTTTACAATCGGTGCAATAGGTGATAATATATGCGTTTTAGAGTACTGATATCTGTCGTTCAAAATATTTTGTGCAGAATCCTTTTTTTTTATTACAAAACCCTATAAAATCCATCACAAAAGAAAATTCAAGTTTTTAGAGCAAGTAAGTAAGTAGGTAAAAATTTATTTGTTTAAACATGGTGTACATGATACATTGCATGCAAGATACGAGTAATCTTAATATATATAAATCTCGTGTCACAATGTTTGTCCTCAATGGACTCCTAAACCACTTAACCGATTATAATAAAATTCGCACACCATGTGCAGTTCGATCCAACTTGAGAGATAGGATAGTTTAAATCTCAATTTATGAGACGCAGACGAAGTTGTGCTGGTCAGCTAGTAATGTTATATAGAAAAGTTCTAAAATGTTCAGCCGCAAATCGTGGCGTACAAAGTAGAAAGAGCCGGTGCATAAACCTTGACAATATTATATCAACATTACATTATAGGAACTATTACATATTAAATCATCATTATTCATTGAGGATTAGGTATCATTACATTCAAAAAGCATATTTTTCAGATAAAATTAAATGTCAAAGTACTAGGTAATTAATAAAATAGTCAATAAAATATAAATACAATACAATAATATAATTAAAATTTCAATTCAAAATTACAACTATTCCAAAACAAAGAGACTAAAATTATAAGATTCCTATAACATGTCATAAATACAACATCGTGCTATACTGTAATATGCTCTTTTAGAAAACTCTTCAATTTACTTTTAAGAGCAGCCGGCGTAGCATGGCGTTCTATCTCTAGTCTACCAAGACTCGACAAAGCTCTTTTCCATACTGACAATCGACAAAATGACAGATAAATGACAGATGTCCAAGACTCAAGACATGTCAAGTTGTATGGAAAAGAGCTTTGTCGAGTCTTGGTAGAGTAGAGATAGAACGCCATGCTACGCCGGCAGATATACTTAATGTTCTCCATGATTTGGGCAATTTATTATAAATGGTCGGGGCCATGCAAAAGATGTTCTTACGCATAAGACTTGTTTTAGCGCCGTGAACACAAGGTTTGAAATTATCACGTCTATTCCTTGGGGTAGCATCAGACAAAAGCTGAAATAAGCTAGAATTTGATTTAACGAACATTACTGTTTCAAGGATATATAATGAGGGCAATGTCAATACCCAATATGTAGCTGTCCGTTGTTTGCAGTCTAAACATCGATCTAATGCACCTTTGAGCTTAATTGTTTTTGATTATTATGGTGAAACAAAACACCATTTATATTTTGTGTCGTTTTTATGCACGCAATCTTACTATTAAAAAAAAGAAACAATTTCTATGCACGAAGGGCGGCTATTCGGTGCAAGTTGCGACTAACAAGTGCGTACGTTTATTTTCAGATTCGTGCGGCGAGGGAGAGATGACGAGTCCGCAAGTGGAAGTAATTGGCGAGCTGATCGAGTGCACACAGTTACTTAACTGGGACGCGCTAGCGGACGCGCACAAGCACGACGCGCTGTCGCTTGTGCGCCTGGCGCACTGCGCGGCCGACGCACTACAGACACCGGCGCACCACGCCTGCCTGCAGCTCGCCTACCGCCTGCTGCTCGCACTCTCCAAGCCGCTCGTGCTGGACGACGGTGAGTGACGAGTGCACACAGTTACTAGCACGACGCACTACAGACACCGGCGCACCACGCCTGCCTGCAGCTCGCCTACCGCCTGCTGCTCGCACTCTCCAAGCCGCTCGTGCTGGACGACGGTGAGTGACGAGTGCACACAGTTACTAGCACGACGCACTACAGACACCGGCGCACCACGCCTGCCTGCAGCTCGCCTACCGCCTGCTGCTCGCACTCTCCAAGCCGCTCGTGCTGGACGACGGTGAGTGACGAGTGCACACAGTTACTAGCACGACGCACTACAGACACTACACTACCGTCGATAACAAATAATAGACAAGGCGACTGTACAATAAGCTTGTCCCGCAGCGGAGAAGCTGTCGCTGTGGAGCGAAGACAGCTCGGAGGGCGACGAGGAGATGCCGCGCCCACAGTTCTGCCTCGACCTCTTCCACGACGCCTTCACACATCTACACGAACTCGTCGACGCCGCGCTCAGCAACGTCGTGTAAGTGACATGCATAAATTTCATATATTTTACGTATTAAATCATTTTATATTTATGACATCTCGTAAACAACGCTTAAAATTAAAACCTTTTACATAATCCATTATTACGCAATTTCCTGAAAAATATCTCACGAAATAGATTTAATTAATAAAACCAATCAAATTATCGGATACTAGACCGAGCGAAGTGAGCCGGGACTTAGTTGGATTGAAAGAGGAAGGTGAGATCTAGTGAGCAATGAAGTATAGTCTCCGCCACGAGAAGCTACTTTTGTAAACACACTGTTGGGTTCGCAACCTTTGGATAAAAAAAATGACAGCGACTGCGTGATCTTACTTCAAAATGGCGACCCAAATGTTTACGTTCCATGATCTCAGGTTCGTTCCAGTACCACAAAAAAGTAGACGACAGCGTTTTATATCGCCTAAATATAACCCGACCAAGTGAAATTGCTCGTTAGTTTCGTATTACACGTATGATAATTTTAGTTTATTGAATTTAGGAGTATTTCTTGTTGATTGAATTGTCGCTATGTATCTTGTTAGAAATTCTTTGGTTACAAAAATTATAGCTTCTCGTGGCGTGGACTATATCTTATAAAAATAAAAATTTAAATGTGTATATCTTAAATCTATACAGTTACGTTGACGGGCTTCCCAGAAAATAATCCGAAGATACTTGTGATGGGATAAACCTCGCTCTTCCTCGAATCAATTAACAATTCTTTATCTGTGCTAATTAGGTATAAGTTACACATTTTAGAAAATTAAAAAATAAAAAAACAATAAAAAGAAAAATGAATAAAAGAAAAAAATGAGAATCGTGTTTATGGCAGTGTGTTTAGTATAAATGTGTGTTTATAAGTGTGTTCATGAGTGTGTGGATGTATATTTTGTGTGTAAGTGTGGGTGCGTGTGTGAGTGCCCCGTGTGTATGTGTGGAAGTGTGTTGGTGTGTGTGTGTGTTGGAGTGTAAGTATGTGTGTGTGTGTATGTCAGTATGCATGACGCTCAACCCAGAGTCGCCGAAATGTCTTCAACGGCATCATAATTAAGTGTGAAGAGCCATTCAGTTTAGTATGCGATTTACTTTATTATAGACGCTTGTGTTACATTTTGACGACTAGCAAAAATTGAACGTGCTGGGTATGTAGGGGCTACAATATCACACCGTCTTGTTTTAAGTTTGTCATGGCTAAAGGGTAGAATTTTGTGATATCTTAGTACCATGTGTAGTATATGGAGTTTTCCGACGGAGAGCAGCTTAGAGATTGCGTTTAGAGTTTCAGTAGGGAACCTGTAGGGTTTACAGTACATGACCTTAATCAAGGATCTCTGTGCCCTCTCTAGATCTATAAAATACGACTTAGCTGCTCCACCCCATACCGAGATACAATATATGATTACAGATTGGGCCAGTGCAATATATATTTTATTCTGTAGTTCTGCATTCATTACATGTCTCAGGGATTTGAAAACCCATATGAGTTTTCTCACCCTCGCTATAGTTACGAGTAGTTCGAGGTGTGAGTACCAGCTTAACCTTTGATCTACTACAATACCTAGGTACTTGACGGAATTTACCGTATGAATTACAGGGCAACTACAGGTAGGTAGGGTTGGGGTACGACAAGAATGTATTCTAATGTTTAAGTTTGCGTATTTAAGATAGATAAGAATAATTTATTTTAAAAGAAGGTATTACAAAAGTATACATTTAACAGGAGAGTTATTTTTAACAATTGTATAATTAGTGCTTATAATTAAACTACAATTACAATAATATATAACAGTTGCTGCCGTTGCTGGTAACGAAATTGTCAAATACAAATGTTAGGTAGCGACCAACCTGATCTAGGTTTATTTAAACCTGTGTTTCAGGCCATCACTTTACATTGTATAATTTAATTAGGACAGTAAAAGTTTTCAAAATAAAATAAATCTAATAACAATTACAACAAAAATCAAACTGGTACAAAAACAATTAACATTACAACATATTTTAGGAGATGTGTACAAATTAGATACGAGGGCATAACATAATCAAACTAGGACTTCTAGAAGTTTTTCCGTGTCCGTGTAATTAAGTGTCGCTAAATAATCTGATATAACAAAACTACATTTCCTATAACTTAGACAATAGAAGTTTAGTTTCTTGTTCAGTCTATTATACAGAAAAGGTCTGTGCACGACGACCACGTAAAGTAGTGGCGCCGCCGCTACCTGTTATATCTGTTAAAACTTGTACCAACCTGTCCGTGTTATAACCTACTTGTAAAGCGACCGCGCCGCGTGCTCAGCGACAGGAAAAAACTTGTTTGCGCCGCTCGGTCGCTTCGCGCGTTACCATTGGTCGGAGAGAACAAATATGGCCGGCTCCCGCGCCCCGCAAATCGGTGCGTATAATGTAGGCCATACACGCTACGGTCTCCCGGAGAGGTAATCTGTGCAGGTATGCCTGCGCAGGTCAACCGAACGATGGTAGCGTGTATGGGGACGTTCCGGTGTATCGGAGCGGTCTTCAGTTCTCTTTGCGATGGCATCGAATGTGGACGATGACAAGCTGGCGTTGCTAGGTCTTGCTTTAATTTTGAAGAAAAATGATACGAAAAACAAGCGAAGAAAGTGGTGTAAGCATTGGTTATTGAAAAAGAAAACATATAGTCATGTTAATTTATTTAATGAATTGAAATTTGAACCAGAAGATTTTAAAAACTACCTTCGAATGGACGAGAAAACATATCTTAAATTACTTGAAATGGTTACTCCTATGATAAAAAAAGAAGACACAGTTATGAGAAATAGTATAAATAATAATAGTATAAATCAGATTTTTTTTTGTTGAATCTGGTGGCGCCATTTTCTGGCAATACGATGCAAGCGATGAGACAACCGTCCGAAAGAAACACTAGAAAACAACTGACGCGACCTGCGCAGCCGACCGGAGTACACCCACACACGCACAGGTACACCGTACGGTGTCACTCCAAAGAATCGATTTTTGATCTTGCGCCGGTCGCCTGCGCAGGTTCAAAAACCTGCACAGGTGTATTCCCACACATATTCCGGTCTACCTGCGCAGGAATACCTACACAGGTGGACCTCTCCGGTAGACCGTAGTGTGTATGGCCGGCATAAAAGGCCCCGACCGTGGTAGCGCGCAAAACCAGTCAGTCAATGTAAATCTGTATATGTAGTCAATCTTCTGTCAATATTCTAAGTCTGTATTCAATATAATTATTCTGCTAAAGTTCTATAATTCTTTGAGTCTCGCTACCCCACCAAATCTAATACAGTCCACTCGTCCGTAACATTCTGGTCCTTCGAAAGCCGAATCTTAAGATCCAGCAGCCAGCAGTATGGTGCTAACACGCAGTCGTAGTGGAGACTCCAGGAGAGAACAGACCCAGCAAGAGCCTTCAGTGTCCGCCGGACCGGGTGCCAGCAAGTCGGCACCAGAATCCAGCACGAAATCGGTCAGCGTGACGGACACAGGCAGCGGGTCTGCAACAACCAACAGCACCGACGCCACGCAAACGCATAGTACGCTCAAGCCAGGTACCAGGTCACACCGTTCTACATCTTCGAAAAAGAAGCGCCTCGCAGAGCTGGAGGCCAGAGAACGACTGGCTGAAATGAAGGTCAAGCAAGCGCAGGCGGAGCGGGAGCTGCAAGAAATACAGCTACAACGCATCAGAGCCGAAGCAGAGTCGAGTGAAGACGACGACTTAGAGGACGACCTCGCCTCCGTAAGGATTGGAACGTGGCTCGCGCAACCGGCGCCGCCACCCGGAGGTGAGACACGACCGCCGCCACACGACGCCAGCGGCGGGAAGATTGGCAGGGACGCAGCGAAGGACACCGGCGGCGCGACAGCCGCTCAACCGCTGCGAGACGACGACGGTTACGAAGAAAGTGTGTGTGCGAATTTAAACAAGGGCAATATCGCGAGTGAAGTGTTACGCGGGAGTGATAAAGTGATAGACGTAGGGACACTCGCCGCGGCCCTAGCTCAGGCCGCGCGCAGTTCGAGAGAGCCCCGCAAGTACGTCCAGCAGTTACCAATCTTCGACGGAAAACCCGGTGAGTGGTTAGCTTATAAGGCCGCGTATTGTGACTCACACACGTATTTTTCCTGTGTAGAAAATGTTGCTAGGATTAGGATGAGCCTCAGAGGCGCCGCAAAGGAAGCTGTAGGTTGTCTATTGTTTAGTCAATCAGACCCTCAGGTCATTCTAGACGCACTAGAAAGACGTTTCGGTAGGCCCGAGGCCTTGATTATTGCCGAGTTAGAGCAGGTAAAATTATTACCTAAACTAAATGATAACCCTAGGGACATTTGTATTTTCGCTAGCCGTATTGCAAACACGGTGGGTACGGTAGAAGCACTAAAAAGAATTCAATATTTACATAGCCCCGAAATGTCGCGTTGTATTGTAGAAAAGTTAACGCCAATATTAAGAAATAAATGGTATGATTACGCGGCTAATAGAAAGATTGAAGATATTCCCGAATTAAAGCTCTTATCTATGTTTATAAATGAAGAGGCTGACAAATGTGGCGCTTATGCACAGCCAGAACGTGGTAATGACGACTCCAGTGGTGTACGACAACGGCGCAGGGTTGAGCGCACGTTCAACGTGAATAAGGAAACATCAAACGAGCAATGCCCGGCTTGCAAGCAACACGGCCATAAATTGCCAGACTGCAGTAGATATAAACAGCTAGACATAGATACTCGATGGGATATAGCAAAAAGCTCCAACATGTGTTTTAGATGCCTACGAAACAAGCATAGAAGGTATATGTGTAAAGCGCCTATTTGTAACGTAAACGAATGTAATATGAAACATCACAAACTGTTGCATAAAGAGCGTAAAGTTGAGGCGTCACACAACGTAGCGACGCCGGCGCCGACGCCTGTTATCACACACGAAACCGTTACGTCGGCGCGGGAAACTGTCTCGACGACTTCGCCGCAGAATCGCCGCGCGTATTTAAAAATAGTACCTGTCACATTGAGCGGACCACATACAAGAATAGACACGTATGCCTTGTTAGACGATGGGAGTACAGTCACCTTGTTAGACGCCTCTGTAGCAGATATCCTAGGTGCAGATGGGCCAGCGAGTCCTATGTGGATACAAGGCATAGGCACGGAGGTCAAGCATGAACAAAGCCGATCCGTGAGCCTCCACATACAAGGCAAGCACCATAGCGACCTAGGGTGGTGGCACCAATTATCGGCCATGTCAACTTTTTTTGAACTTTGACTGCTTGTAATTTTTACGTTAATTGTTTCTGCTTTCTTGCAATGCCTTTTTTGGGTAAAGGGATAGTGAAACTCCATTACTACATTCGCGAAATTATGAATATTTTGTTATTTTTTAAAATATAGATGTTTCTTTCCGAATATGGTGATTTCCCTTAATATCGGCCTCTAACACCCTCATATCCGCCGCCTGTAACCCTAATATCGGCCATACGTTTTCTAAGGCGAAGTAAGGTCAATAAACTCCTAAAATAAAAATGATAACTTTTTATATTTCAACTCAGGTACAAATCACTTTTTTTTAACTCTTTTCTATAATTACATTCATTTTCATTAAGTTTTTTTTTCTTTAATGCACTATTTATCCCTTAAAGTTAAGATTTCTTATTTGATTCACTTTTATTTGGAAATAATTTTTATTTATAATAATCTGTTTTTGGAGTTTCATTCTCTATTGTTTTTTAGGAATGTTGTATCATTGCGATCTTTAGTTTATACGAGTAATAACAGAAATTATTTTAATTTTTAAGACTCGGATGTAAGTACAAAAAAAATCTTCTTTAGCCACATCAATATAATTTGCCCACGGTGTGTGTAAGTGGCATATGTCGCATCCAATATTTTTGTCGTCATCTTCTTCAACATCACTAATTAGT
Source organism: Xestia c-nigrum (assembly GCA_916618015.1). Classification (NCBI taxonomy): domain Eukaryota; kingdom Metazoa; phylum Arthropoda; class Insecta; order Lepidoptera; family Noctuidae; genus Xestia; species Xestia c-nigrum. The sequence continues at coordinate 26,414,691 of OU745250.1, forward strand.
TCTTCTTCACAGCCAGCACAAAGAACTTTCTCCTTTTCCAAACTTGTCTTGAGAAGCTAAACCAGTTAGGTCAGTTTCGCGATTTCTGTCCTTTTAATAAACTCTACTACTTTTGTTTTCTTTGGCTGGTTTATTTTTTTTATACTCATTTCCAGTTTCTCTCTTTCTCCGCTTTATTCTCTTCAATTCTTTTTCTTCTTCCCTGACGTTGTTTGTTCCCAATATTAAGGTGGCCGTTATTACGCATCGATTCCCTGTATATCGGCCGTAGTAAATAAAAATCGTTTTAAGGCGGCCGACGTTAGGATCTAGTTATCAAACTGAGCTGTTGTTTCATTTTTAACCTTATTGACGTTACTGCTAACATATAAAATAGCTATAAATGTTGTTTAACATTTTCATGCATTTCCCCAATATCGGCCAACCGGCCGATATTGAGATTTGTCAATAATATCGATCCCTAATCTCGGCCCCGCGATTATTTCATTAAATAGACAAAAAAATGTAAAAACATGCTATCTAAAAGGTACTTTGGCTGTTATTCTTCATGAAAAAATAAAATGTAATACCATAGGTATGTTTAGTTCCCTTCAAATACTTATCCTCGCAATGCGTCCACTCAGGGATTTGACTCGGCAATGATACCAAACGACGCATGTCCGCACCTGCGCGTGCTCTTTTGCCTACTGAACGTTCAAATATTGATGCACCCGCATCAAAATATGGGAGGTTATGCGGAGGGATATAGAGTCACTTTTTGCATTAAAACTATTATGATTTAAGGGATATTTTTATAGTTATGTTCCATTTTCTCGAAACGGCCGATATTAGGAGGCGGCCGATATTAGGAGACTCCACCCTACAGAAGATAGAGGCGGCGCGCACAGTTACTAGGCTGGAAATTATGGCGCAAACTGTACAAACCGAAGACATAAATAATTGTAGGCATTTAGAAGACATAAGTAGCACTCTTGTTTATGAACACGCGCGACCAATGATTTTGATAGGCCAAGATAACTGGCATTTATTAGTAGCTACAGAAACACGAACAGGTGGGCGTGATCAACCGGTAGCATCGTACACAAAACTCGGATGGGTATTGCATGGATGTCAGTACTCCGTAAATAAAGTTATAGCCACATTTTGCGGCCACATTAAAATTCAAGAAAATCTGGAACCAATAGAAGAAACCATGAGAAACTTTTTCAAATTAGAATCACTAGGTATAGAACCTAGGATACCTAGAGATGATCCGCAACAACGAGCTTTAGACATCTTGGAAAAGACGAGTCGACGATTATCCGACGGCAGCTTCGAGACCGGACTGTTGTGGAAACAAGAGGTACCTAAAATACCAAACAACTACCTAGGTGCCCTAAAACGGCTAGAAAATCTAGAACGGCGCCTAGATAAGGACGAAAACCTCAAGACCCAGTATTTGCAACGCCTTGACAACTTATTTAACTCAGGCTATGCAGAAAAGGCACCCGAATCCTGCACAATCAATAAAACCTGGTACCTACCTCATTTCCCAGTGGTCAACCCAGCCAAGCCACATAAGCCGCCACGACTCGTACACGATGCGGCTGCAAAGACAGCGGGTCTGTGCCTAAATGATCTACTTCTATCGGGACCTGACCTATTACAATCGTTGCCCGGTATTTTAATGCGTTTCCGTCAAAATAAAATAGCTGTGTCAGCGGACATTAAAGAAATGTTTATGAGGATAAAGATAAGGGAAGAAGATCGTGATGCGCTGAGATTCTTATGGCGCGGCGATCAACGAAGTGGACCGCCAGATGAATATCGCATGACTTCCGTTATATTTGGCGCGACGTCATCCCCATGTACGGCGCTATATATTAAGAACCGCAACGCTAGAGACTTTGCCGAAAGATACCCAGCCGCCGCGTCAGCAATAATAAATAATCATTATATGGATGATTACCTTCAGAGTTTTTCCAGCGAAGAGGAAGCCAAGAAAATAACAACGCAAGTAGATTACATTCATAAAAAGGCCAACTTTGTTTTATGCGGTTGGACATCAAACAATGTAAATGTGTTAAACAATGACCTCGCGCCTTCACAAGACATAAAAGTATTAGGCGGCGACGATACCGAGAAAGCCCTAGGGCTACGATGGGATACTAAGAAAGATTGCTTTATATTTCGAATCAATAAAAACAAAACGCCTATTGAATTACTAAACAACATACGCGCACCCACCAAACGAGAGGCGCTCAGTATAATTATGTCTATATTCGACCCACTAGGAATTATATCACCTATCACTATACCAGCTAAAAGGATACTTCAAAACACATGGAAGTACAAAACGGAGTGGGACAAACCACTACCCGAGGAGTTACAACCAAAATGGAAAGAATGGATGAAGTCACTAAGTAGTATAGAAACGCTATCGATCCCACGTTGTTACGATTACGGTGACGTCACAGCCAGAGAACTACATACGTTCGTAGACGCAAGCGAGGAGGCATACTCCGCAGCGGTATACTGGCGAACTGAACGATCAGACGGCAGCGTACAAGTGACCCTGGTGGCAGCCAAGAGCAGGGTAGCCCCACTTAAACCGGTATCAATACCTAGGCTGGAGCTGCAGGCCGCACTATTGGGAGCGCGCCTAGCCCGAACGGTCGTACAAGAACATGACTACGAGGTTAACGACCTAACATACTGGAGCGACTCTACCACCGCTCTAGCCTGGATTCAAGCCGAACCACGCACATTCAAGACTTTCGTGGCGCATCGTGTCGCTGAAATTGAGGAACTCACCAAGAAAAACGAATGGAGGTGGCTACCCTCAAAAGATAACGTGGCAGACGACGCGACACGCAGCACTCCGGAACATTTTAACTCGGAACACAGATGGTTTCGCGGCCCCGAGTTCCTTAGAAAAAGCAGAGATGAATGGCCACAGGATAAAAAGGTCATTGCCCCCAAGGATACGGGTGAAGAACGCGTCAAATGTCATGTGATCAACGAGACAAAAGTAAACGATCACCTCCCAAATATTACACGTTTTTCCAAATGGACACGTTTGATAAGGACAACTGCAAGAGTACTTCAGTTCATTGACCTGTGTAGACCAAGTAAGCATACTGTCGAACATAAGTGTACTAAGAAAAATGCATCGAAAGATCCAACTTGGAAAATAATACACAAAAACAAACCCGTTAAAAAAGTTACGCAAAAAATAACAAAGAATAAAATAGTAAACTACGTACCTATACCTGCTACTTACATACTACGCGCCGAAGAACAATGGGTCAAGGGCGTGCAAGCCGAAAGCTTCACAAAAGAAATTGCCGCCATAAAGAATAACAAAGCGGCGCCCGGCGACAGCCCGTTATCAGTATTAAGTACATTCCTAGACAGCGCAGGTGTTTTACGTTTGCGCGGGAGAATCACAGCTGTGCAAGATGTGAATGAAGAAATAAAAAACCCTATTATACTCGAGGGTAAGCATAGGTATACGAAGCTATATATAGCATATATACATGAAAGTTTACATCATGGCGGGACCGAGATAACAGTAAATGAGATAAGACAACGTCTTTGGATTACAAAACTACGTCCATCTGTAAAAAATGTTATAAAGAGCTGTTTATACTGCAAAATAAAGAAGGCAAAGCCAGCCATACCTTCTACGGGGAACCTACCGTACCCCCGTTTGGCCCATCATGCACGGCCTTTCACTTTTACCGGATTAGATTATTTTGGCCCCATATCTGTCACTGTAGGTAGGCACAAAGAAAAAAGATATGGAGCCTTATTTACCTGCTTAACGTGTAGGGCTATACACATAGAAATAGCTAGCTCGCTTAGTGCAGACTCGGCTATCGCTGCTCTCAGGCGGTTTATAGGTAGGAGAGGTTGTCCCAAGGAGATATGGAGCGACAACGCTACCTGCTTCAAAGCGGCAGATAGGGAGCTAGGTGAAAGCGCCTTAAGCGCTTTAGGGAGTGAGTCCAATGCGCGGTCCATAAGCTGGAAATACATACCTCCCGCATCGCCGTTTATGGGCGGGGCCTGGGAGAGGATGGTGAGGGCAGTCAAGGAAGCTTTGAAGGTCACGCTGAAGGAAGTCCACCCGTCAGACGAGACTCTTGCCACGCTACTCGTGGAAGTGGAAAACACAGTGAACTCCAGGCCACTCACACATGTCAACGTGTCTCCAGACGAGCCCGAAGCCCTCACGCCTAACCATATTCTGATCGGCCCTAACCCAAATGTACCCTCACCGGGTAATTTCACCGCAGCAGACGTCACAGCACGGCACCAATGGCGGCGCGCCCAGGCACTCGCAGATGTCTTTTGGCGACGATGGGTTCGTGAGTACCTGCCACTTCTACAAAACCGGCGGGAGCCTTACGGCAGCGGCACCCCACCCAAGGTCGGAGATGTCGTCGTGATCTGTGACCCTAACCTCCCACGCAACACCTGGCCCAAGGGAAGGGTGACGCAGGTGTTGCCAGGCGCAGATGGAGAGGTACGAGTGGTAGACGTCATGACCAGGGGACTCGTACTACGAAGACCGACGAAGCGCATTGTCGTGCTTCCCACAGAGTCGCCTGATGGCGACGGCGGGAGAAGTGTGCACGACGACGACGTAAAGTAGTGGCGCCGCCGCTTCTCGCTGACCTCGCTGTATCTATTAAAACTTGTACCGACCTGTCCCTGTTAAACCTACTTGTAAAGCGACCGCGCCGCGTGCTCAGCGACAGGAAAAAACTTGTTTGCGCCGCTCGGTCGCTTCGCGCGTTACCATTGGTCGGAGAGAACAAATATGGCCGGCTCCCGCGCCCCGCAAATCGATGCGTATAAAAGGCCCCGACATTGGCAGCGCGCAAACCAGTCAGTCAATGTAAATCTGTATATGTAGTCAATCTTCTGTCAATATTCTAAGTCTGTTGTCAATATAAATTTTATTCTGCTAAAGTTCTATAATTCTTTGAGTTTCGCTACCTCACCAAATCTAATACAGTCCACTCGTCCGTAACAAGGTCCTAAAAACACATAGAATCGACTAGCAAAAGCATGTTTAGTTTGAGGCTTTGAGCAAACTAGGTCCTTCCTTCTCCTGTCGGAAGGAACTGGGTCATAGTGAAGGGTAGAGTGCTACTGCAGTATCATGTGAAGAATAAATAATTGCCGTACTGTGAGCACATTACATGCTTTGTAGAGCAGCTGTGTCAGAAATCTAAACGGACGAAAGCGTAGCGACTTTTAGAATTGCTCTTTATAGAGCACGTTCTAGAGGGAGAAGAATTGAATTTCCCACGCCACCCCAGGACGTTATGCAATACGTTAGAATAGACTGACACAAAGCTAAATAAACCTGTTTTATTAATTTATACTCGGCTACATTACGTAAATACTTAAAAACATATATTAGTTTGCGAACTCTAGTGCATAGTAACTCGATATGTTTACGGAAATTTAAATTGGAAATTGGATTTAGTCAAGCAGACGTAGTTGGTTTTTTGGGTATTTAGCGTAAGTAGATTCTCACGTATTTTACTTATGTATTTTTCTTTTAAAATATCTGGCTCAGTCATTTCGGAGATCAGGGAGAGGAAATGGTCAATTTTCGTCTTCTTCAATGAATATCAAAAATATATTTAAGCTCCTCATAACAAGCCCTTTCATTAAATATGTGACACAGTTAGGTTTGCAAAACTTTTTTTTTCTAATTTCCTAATTTGTCCCTCAAATATGACCCTTATTAAAAAAAAAATTATTGGCACATCTGTGTTTTGGTTTTAGGACTAAAACAATAATAAATGCTTTATTTCCAAATTTACTATTGTTACATTGGACCTACTAGAACATTCGAGAAAGCACGTGATTACAGTGTGGTACGTTGGAATTTCGAGTGCATTCCGTAATTATTGCTTTTAAAGTTAGGTAGGTAAAAATTCGCGACCTATTTATAAAAAGACATTAGAATTTCGACCGTACGCCTAGGGCATACGGTTCATATTTGTTTGTACAAGTAGCTAGCAATAATAATTACCTACCTACTATTCTTTTGTTAGTGTTTTTATGACCCTCTAGAATATTCATGGTTATTCTGGTGTGTCTGTTGGCGAGTATAAATACACCGCTCAGGCCCGCGACAGTCAGTCTTGTTTCGGCTACACAACGAGGCAATTCGAAGTGAACTACAAGTGCGATATCTAAGCGAATAGTGAACAGTAGTTTATTGTAGTTTACTTGTGATTAAGTTTGAATTGTTTTGTGATTAATAAAGTTATTGTGTTGTTCAATCGGTAGTAATTAATTTATCTCATACCCAGCTCGTAACACTATTATCAGGATAGCACTATGTAGAACAGACTAAATAAACCTACACGAAATTGTAAAAATGCCGCTGAATTTAAACCGCTGGCACCCAAGCTAAGATTAAACTTGTGTTATGGGTGTCATGGCTCTCTCTTTATACAATGCCAAGATAATTTAAACAAGTATGGAGTCACAAAGTGATTAGTATCACTAGCAATTGCTGGAGCAAGCAGTTTAGTAAGTATTTAACTTAAAACTATGGACTGTAGCCATTCTCGGAGTGTGTATTTATAAATATGTGTGCGTGTGTGTGTGGATGTGCGTGAATGTGTGGTGTGTATGACTCTAAATGTTTGCGCTTTCGTGTGGAGTGCAAGAGTAAATAAATAAGAAAATTTTTAGAGTAACTTTTCTACTCCTCATACGAACGACTTCCCAGAATTTGGAATTTTAAGTTTCTTTCAGCAAAGGAGATCACCCAGATTGGGCTATTTTTAAAAGTGCCAAAATGAAAATAAACTTATTGTGTTGTAATACCAAAATAAACTTATTATTTGGATAGAGCATAACATAATAAACATTTTTTTATTATTACACTAAAATCGTAACTCAATTCACCGAAAAGTTATTCAACCACAAAACATCTGAGGTCACCCAAATTTGGGTAAATATTTATTTTTGCCAACTAAAATAATCGCAATAATGAAATAGAGGTTATGGATATCATCATCATCATCTCAGCCGAAAGACGTACACTGCTGGACATAGGCCTCCCCCAAGTGTCGCCACATTGGTTATGGATATAAACATGTTTTATTATGTTACCCAAGTTTTACATAAGTAATAATGATTACTTTAATAAAAAACGCTACTGGTCGATAATCAAAGCAGATCTGCCAATATCCTTGATATGTTTATCCTAACCCATCATAGAGCCCTTATAATATTTGGGTAGATAAAGAAGTGTATGCAAATATACATAATTAGGCATTACAACACTCGTGTGATGCTATTAAGAAACTCGCCTTCGGCTCGTTTCTTAAACCCACACTTGTGTTGTAATGCCCTTCATTATGCACAGTCGCATAAACTACTATTATGAAATGTGATTTTGCCAAAATAATCTAAATATTAATGATTACCTAAATTAAAAGCAAAAATTATGAAATATCAAACGAAACATTAGTAAAGAGAAGCATTTGCCAAATCGTTGCCCTAGTGCTTGAATGGCCAACCGACCAATTTTAGCAAAATGGACTTTTTTATTTAAAAGTATAGCCACCCTGATTACGGACTCTACAATAACTATTTCATTAATTATTTTTTTATGTAACTTGCACAATAACAAAAATAAAATATTCCAATCTCCCATGAAAAAACTGTTTTAAGTGCTTAAGTGCTCTAACTCCATATTTTGCTCAAATGAACGCATCTAAATATCAGTCTCCGTTCTTGTTTGTCCAATCTCCATCGACTGGCCAATCACAGTCAAGCATTTCGAACCCGTGCAACGCCATTTTGTTTGTTTATTATTTGCTCCGATTTCGTGTTAGCGGCATTTCTCGATAATTTTAATGATTTTAATTGTTTCTGAACAGTACCAAGTGCTATAAAATGTCAGTAGCAACGAAGAAAAACGATTATAAATTAGGCGCATTGGATTTAGAAAGGCACTTTGACATTTCATTGATAATCTTTTGTTTTAGTAGTCGTTGTTACATATAGGATGATTGTTATCATCTACTCGCATCTAATTCGTGATTCGATCTCAGTAGGTACTTCACGTGCTACTTTTTACCGACTTAAAAAAGTAAGAGGTTATGTGTTCGGCTGTTTGTTTTTTATGATGTTCACCGATTTTTCGGGCATTTGGGAACCGTTTTTTTTTTTGAAAAAATACTTACTTCCGAATTGGTTGGATCATGGACAAAAAACTTGGACTTTTACACGAACAATAAAATGAAAATCCACGATGGCGCCGAGGAATATTATCGGATTTTCCTTCTTTACTGTTTCAAACAAAGTCATGATATACCATTTTTTAAATCCTCGTGATGAGCCCTTTAATTTGATACCCATAATGCAGTAAACTAGAAGAATAATATAGTATTTCAGTTCTGCGCCTTCGGCTTGACCTTCGGAGATAACCTACCTTACCTAAATGCACACACATGTATCTTTGATTATCTAAAGCCTTACTCTCCTAACACATTTTGAAGTTGTATTCGAACCCACAGAAAATCTTGTGTAAAATAGAACATACTGTATAGCGTTAATGGTGGTGGTTTGGACAAACAAGCACTAAACTTGCACGTCATTTTAGAGCACTATCTCCATGTCATTGTGCTCTAAATCCATAAACATAATTTTGTTGGAACCATTTTGGCCAACCTCTATCATTAAAATGAAATATAATCAGTGCATTGTTTATTATTTTCAATTTGTATTTAAATATATGTAAAGCAATACTACATGTGTCTAATGTATGAAAGATTTTAATTAACTTCTAGTAATATTCGTTAGTAACTTAAAAAAATGTCTCCTGTAAAATTTGCTCACTGGTCGATTGGCCATTCAAGCACTAAGGCGGCGAAATAGTAAAGTGAGTATAAAACAAAACATTTGCGGAATAAGTTGTTTAATTGTTTAAACATTTTGTCAAAGTAGTTTTGGTGAAACATGAATGAACCAGCATAAGCACAAACAGCTTAGATACTGGGACACGTGGTCCTCTCTATGTGAGACAGTACAGTAGTGTGGTGCGCAGGCTGGGCGAGGGCACGTGCGAGGTCGTGGCGATGTCGGACACGTACAGCGTGGCGCTCGGCTGGCTGCTGCTGGCCGACGTGCTGGCCCAGCTGTGCGAGCTGGCGCGCGGGGACCTCACGCACCACTACATACAGATATACAGGTAATATACTGAACCGTAACCGGATCGTGTGTTCGCCAGAGCTCACTGAGCAAATGCTACTACCAACGTATACCTACCTATATAGCCCATTTTTCTAACCTCGCCAATACTCGCCATTGCTCGTCGTCCTTCTCCTAGCTGGCCCAGAGTAGGCGTGCAGCGTCATGCATTGTGGTTTTTTTGGTGGGCCTTGCCATCATTCGAGATGGCTCGCCACGACTAACTGTGTTTTCTCAGGGACAGTGTCAATCGCATACCCTCTGTCAAAATGTACAATGTACCTGAGTTTTGTGGAGCTGCTATAACCAAAAAGTTGTGTACATTATTGACATAGGTGTCTGTATATTGTCGTGCTCGGTAGTATTGTACTCGTAGTAAGGTGTAACATGGCGCTGATTGCACAGAGAGCGCGGCTACGCGGAGCCGCTGGTGACGGCGACGCTGCGCCTGCTGCCGCTGGGCGTGTTCGAGTTCGCGAGCGACAACACCGGCACCACGCCCGCGCCGCCCGCCGCCGCCGACCTCTTCCTCGGCGTCAGGCCCTTCTCTGTGCACGGTGAGCGCACACACGCGTCGAGTACTTTCCGCTGCGTGTAGCGGTGTAGCGGTGTAGTAATGTAGTAACGTTCGGTTCTCACAGAGCCGGCGCGGGGCACGGACATCAGCGCACTGGCGTGTCGCGCGCTGTACCGCACCGTGTGTGGCGCCGGGACCAGCGGGGCGCGCGGGTGGTGGGGGGCGGCGGGGGCGCGGGAGGCGCGCCTGCTGGAGCGCGTCGTGGCCGCCTACGTGGCGCCGCCGGCCGCCAGGGAGCAGCTCGTGCACCTGCACCAGCGCGCGCACGAGATAGAAGACGCCGAGGTAGGTCACACGACCCTCACAGCGGGGCGCGCGGGTGGTGGGGGGCGGCGGGGGCGCGGGAGGCGCGCCTGCTGGAGCGCGTCGTGGCCGCCTACGTGGCGCCGCCGGCCGCCAGGGAGCAGCTCGTGCACCTGCACCAGCGCGCGCACGAGATAGAAGACGCCGAGGTAGGTCACACGACCCTCACAGCGGGGCGCGCGGGTGGTGGGGGGCGGCGGGGGCGCGGGAGGCGCGCCTGCTGGAGCGCGTCGTGGCCGCCTACGTGGCGCCGCCGGCCGCCAGGGAGCAGCTCGTGCACCTGCACCAGCGCGCGCACGAGATAGAAGACGCCGAGGTAGGTCACACGACCCTCACAGCGGGGCGCGCGGGTGGTGGGGGGCGGCGGGGGCGCGGGAGGCGCGCCTGCTGGAGCGCGTCGTGGCCGCCTACGTGGCGCCGCCGGCCGCCAGGGAGCAGCTCGTGCACCTGCACCAGCGCGCGCACGAGATAGAAGACGCCGAGGTAGGTCACACGACCCTCACAGCGGGGCGCGCGGGTGGTGGGGGGCGGCGGGGGGCGCGGGAGGCGCGCCTGCTGGAGCGCGTCGTGGCCGCCTACGTGGCGCCGCCGGCCGCCAGGGAGCAGCTCGTGCACCTGCACCAGCGCGCGCACGAGATAGAAGACGCCGAGGTAGGTCACACGACCCTCACAGCGGGGCGCGCGGGTGGTGGGGGGCGGCGGGGGCGCGGGAGGCGCGCCTGCTGGAGCGCGTCGTGGCCGCCTACGTGGCGCCGCCGGCCGCCAGGGAGCAGCTCGTGCACCTGCACCAGCGCGCGCACGAGATAGAAGACGCCGAGGTAGGTCACACGACCCTCACAGCGGGGCGCGCGGGTGGTGGGGGGCGGCGGGGGCGCGGGAGGCGCGCCTGCTGGAGCGCGTCGTGGCCGCCTACGTGGCGCCGCCGGCCGCCAGGGAGCAGCTCGTGCACCTGCACCAGCGCGCGCACGAGATAGAAGACGCCGAGGTAGGTCACACGACCCTCACAGCGGGGCGCGCGGGTGGTGGGGGGCGGCGGGGGCGCGGGAGGCGCGCCTGCTGGAGCGCGTCGTGGCCGCCTACGTGGCGCCGCCGGCCGCCAGGGAGCAGCTCGTGCACCTGCACCAGCGCGCGCACGAGATAGAAGACGCCGAGGTAGGTCACACGACCCTCACAGCGGGGCGCGCGGGTGGTGGGGGGCGGCGGGGGCGCGGGAGGCGCGCCTGCTGGAGCGCGTCGTGGCCGCCTACGTGGCGCCGCCGGCCGCCAGGGAGCAGCTCGTGCACCTGCACCAGCGCGCGCACGAGATAGAAGACGCCGAGGTAGGTCACACGACCCTCACACCGTCCCTCACACAACTTTCCATGCAAATATTTGTGTTAATTCGTAAATGAACAAAAATACGGTAAAGCGTTAGCATTAAACACGGATTATTCTGTGCCCGCAGGTCCGCATCGCGTGGTCGTCGAACGAGGTGACGTGCGTGTACAACGTGGAGGAGCGGCTCATCGAGCTGCGCGTGTGGCTAGCGCGCGCACACCCGCTGACGGCGCCGCGCCTGGCCGCGCCGCACGCGCAGGGGCCCGGCGCTGACACGCACTGGGTGGCGCTCTACCTCTCCTACCAGGTACGTGTAGCAGGCGCGCGCACACCCGCTGACGGCGCCGCGCCTGGCCGCGCCGCACGCGCAGGGGCCCGGCGCTGACACGCACTGGGTGGCGCTCTACCTCTCCTACCAGGTACGTGTAGCAGGCGCGCGCACACCCGCTGACGGCGCCGCGCCTGGCCGCGCCGCACGCGCAGGGGCCCGGCGCTGACACGCACTGGGTGGCGCTCTACCTCTCCTACCAGGTACGTGTAGCAGGCGCGCGCACACCCGCTGACGGCGCCGCGCCTGGCCGCGCCGCACGCGCAGGGGCCCGGCGCTGACACGCACTGGGTGGCGCTCTACCTCTCCTACCAGGTACGTGTAGCAGGCGCGCGCACACCCGCTGACGGCGCCGCGCCTGGCCGCGCCGCACGCGCAGGGGCCCGGCGCTGACACGCACTGGGTGGCGCTCTACCTCTCCTACCAGGTACGTGTAGCAGGCGCGCGCACACCCGCTGACGGCGCCGCGCCTGGCCGCGCCGCACGCGCAGGGGCCCGGCGCTGACACGCACTGGGTGGCGCTCTACCTCTCCTACCAGGTACGTGTAGCAGGCGCGCGCACACCCGCTGACGGCGCCGCGCCTGGCCGCGCCGCACGCGCAGGGGCCCGGCGCTGACACGCACTGGGTGGCGCTCTACCTCTCCTACCAGGTACGTGTAGCAGGCGCGCGCACACCCGCTGACGGCGCCGCGCCTGGCCGCGCCGCACGCGCAGGGGCCCGGCGCTGACACGCACTGGGTGGCGCTCTACCTCTCCTACCAGGTACGTGTAGCAGGCGCGCGCACACCCGCTGACGGCGCCGCGCCTGGCCGCGCCGCACGCGCAGGGGCCCGGCGCTGACACGCACTGGGTGGCGCTCTACCTCTCCTACCAGGTACGTGTAGCAGGCGCGCGCACACCCGCTGACGGCGCCGCGCCTGGCCGCGCCGCACGCGCAGGGGCCCGGCGCTGACACGCACTGGGTGGCGCTCTACCTCTCCTACCAGGTACGTGTAGCAGGCGCGCGCACACCCGCTGACGGCGCCGCGCCTGGCCGCGCCGCACGCGCAGGGGCCCGGCGCTGACACGCACTGGGTGGCGCTCTACCTCTCCTACCAGGTACGTGTAGCAGGCGCGCGCACACCCGCTGACGGCGCCGCGCCTGGCCGCGCCGCACGCGCAGGGGCCCGGCGCTGACACGCACTGGGTGGCGCTCTACCTCTCCTACCAGGTACGTGTAGCAGGCGCGCGCACACCCGCTGACGGCGCCGCGCCTGGCCGCGCCGCACGCGCAGGGGCCCGGCGCTGACACGCACTGGGTGGCGCTCTACCTCTCCTACCAGGTACGTGTAGCAGGCGCGCGCACACCCGCTGACGGCGCCGCGCCTGGCCGCGCCGCACGCGCAGGGGCCCGGCGCTGACACGCACTGGGTGGCGCTCTACCTCTCCTACCAGGTACGTGTAGCAGGCGCGCGCACACCCGCTGACGGCGCCGCGCCTGGCCGCGCCGCACGCGCAGGGGCCCGGCGCTGACACGCACTGGGTGGCGCTCTACCTCTCCTACCAGGTACGTGTAGCAGGCGCGCGCACACCCGCTGACGGCGCCGCGCCTGGCCGCGCCGCACGCGCAGGGGCCCGGCGCTGACACGCACTGGGTGGCGCTCTACCTCTCCTACCAGGTACGTGTAGCAGGCGCGCGCACACCCGCTGACGGCGCCGCGCCTGGCCGCGCCGCACGCGCAGGGGCCCGGCGCTGACACGCACTGGGTGGCGCTCTACCTCTCCTACCAGGTACGTGTAGCAGGCGCGCGCACACCCGCTGACGGCGCCGCGCCTGGCCGCGCCGCACGCGCAGGGGCCCGGCGCTGACACGCACTGGGTGGCGCTCTACCTCTCCTACCAGGTACGTGTAGCAGGCGCGCGCACACCCGCAGACGGCGCCGCGCCTGGCCGCGCCGCACGCGCCGGGGCCCGGCGCTGACACGCACTGCAATGCCTCTGTTGCTAGCCGCTGCAATAATGTAGGTATCTACTAATTATCTGTGGAGTGTGGATCATCTTCATTGTGAAAATTTTGAGAGTTTCTGTTTTGTTTTCAATGGTTAATTTGTGACTGACCTGACAGAAGAAAAAAGCGTTAATTTGTTCAGTTTTAAATGACTATTTTTCTCGCACTCGAAGTGAAAAGTACAGTTTGCACCTCGAGACTAAACGCCAATATGATATACCCTCGCTTTCATTGTCTCCCTCGCAAGCTCGGGAGTCAAACCACCTCGGGTATATAATGGCTTCGTTTAGTGCCTCGTTATAAAATATACTATTACATCATAACGGCATCCATCGGCGTCGATTCGACGTTCGTACGACTTAAGGCGGCGAGCCGCCCATTACCTGAACGCGCCCCTGCAGGTGGTAGTCGTAAAGCTGGTCGGCATGATTGGCGCGCGGAGGCACTACGCCGGGGGGAAACCACGCTGCCGCGGCAAATTGCCGCTCAGCCGACAAACCTCCGGCGCGATCTCATGGCGACATGGAGAGAGCGACTGTCGCAACCCCGTGCAAGGCACGCCACGATAGTGGCGGTAAGTCCCCTCTTCGAGGAGTGGCTGGAGAGGCGCCACGGCGTCCTCGCCTTCCGCCTGACGCAGTTCCTCACAGAACACGGATGTTTCGGGAGGTTCCTGCATCAAATCGGGCGGGAAGAAACGCCCGGATGTCTGCACTGCGAGGATCTCGCGGAGGACACCGTGGAGCCCACGGTGAAGGTCTGCTCCGCTAGGGCGGAGCAACGCCGTGTCCTCGTAGTGGCGATCGGCGGCGGCGACCTCTCGCGTCCGGCCCTGGTTCAATCCATGGTCCGGAGCGAGACGGAATGGGAAACCGTCACCTCCTTCTGCGGAGCAGTCATGCTAGCGAAGGAGGTGGCGTAACGCGAAAGAGGAGAGCCTCTCGCCCCAGCCGCCGCGGGAGACGCACCGGGCGTCGGAGGCCACGTGGTGGCTTCCAGCCGCCGTAGACGCGGGCCTGTGGACGGTTAGCTATGGGCTAGCTAGCCGTCCGTCCGACGACATGACGATAGGCCGTGTCGACCCGACCAGAGTGTTCCACGCACGCCTCCATGTCAGCATAAGGGGAGGGGCCCGCAAGGGCCGAAGCCTGCCGTGGTTGCAGGACTGTTCGAAAGAGATACCGTGGCCCCGGAACTTAAAGGGCAGTGCATCATTTACAAGTTAATGCGAGCGGCGGACGCATAATCTCCCCACCACTATGCAGCTGACGATTTTTTAAAGTTCAGTTATTCAGAATGATGTAAACTATTTATGGAGCAAATTTCAGCCGGCGTACGACTTTTTTTTTTCAATCTAACCTAACCTTCCAATCCTACACCCACCGCGGGCGCGTCAGCTGACACTGGGTTTACTTATCAGTCATTCGAGATCTGTTGAACAAGATGTCAATCGATCGGCGTAAAAACACTACCTAAAATGCAACGATACCTCCCGGACTATAAAGGTTGCAGCCCACATAGACGACTCCGCTCCTATCCAACAAAAATAATATAATTTATTTATTTATTTAAACTTCATGTACAGGAGTAGTACATAGGCGGACTTAATGCCACAATATAAAACTTAAGAAGATGGGTCAAGGCATTCCCCACCAGTCAACCTAAAACCACCTAACCAGCGTAACCTAAATATGAGCTTTATGTATTGCTATTTAGATAAACTTTACATTGGCAACATAACTTAGCAGACAGCTCGCTGTCAGCGGGGTTACCGCTGTCAATGCCAATGTAAAGTATATCTAAAGAGCAATACTTAAAGCCCATATTTGAATTATATTGTTTTTGCCGGGTGAGAGCAGAGTCGTGTTACGTACTGGGCTAAGACTTTAATACGAGTACCTACTACAACAGCGTCGAAATATCGGGAGCTCAAAATAACAAATACTCACGGAAGATATCCCGTAAGTGACAATATAAGGTGAGTACCTACTCGACTAAAAGTATGAGACAGCTAACTATTTTTTACGATTACAATGGTAGTCCCATGGAAAAAGTTGTTGAGTTGCAGCACACCCTTGAATTTGACCAGGATGCAAAGCGACACCTTTTGTGTAATTGATTTGACCCAATAAATGTAGCTGTGCCTGTCTTTTCACAGTTATTTGTACCCCTGACAGTAGTAATGCAATAGTAGTCTTATTGCAACGACTGTGATTTTATTTTGAAACATGATTCAATAGCAACACAAAATTTTGATATGTATTATGGTCGGTATCGGAAAAAGATCATCGTTATAATGATAGCGTTTCAAAATGTTCGGTAAACTAAGTGTGAAAAGAGTGTAGCGGCCCCGGAGTGGTGCCACAGAGTAATAGTGTGGTGTGCACAGAACGGCACGCTGCTGAACGCGCTGAAGATGTGGACGCGCGCCGTCAGCGCCAAGGTGGAGGCCTCGCCGCAGTGCTACATCTGTTACTGTCGCCTGCATCCCAACAACGGGCGCCTCCCGCGCGTGCTGTGCTACCAGTGCAAGAACAAGTTCCACACCATATGCTTGGTACTACATACTTATTTCTTCTAACTCTCTCACCCTGAAATCTACTCATAAACTTTCTATTAACTAATACGCATACAACTTAAAAGGGCGTGTTCAGAAAGTTGGCAACCTCGCAAATACCCGTCAAATATTGACCTGTTTTAATTAATGTTGACAGCAGTGATATCCTAGTGGTGTGACCTTAAGACTGTCAAGTCAAAGGTCTCCTCAGTTCGAACCGAAGGCACACACCTCTGATTTTTCGGATTCATGTGCGTATTGTATAATTATCACTTGCTTCGATGACGGAAAAACATCGTGAGGAAACCAGCATGCCTGAGAGATATTTCTCAACGGCATGTTAAGCCAAGACAGAGGCGCTTGGGCGACATAAAAACTCTGACACCAGGTTTAGCACGATAAAGAAAGATCAATGTTGAAATTTAACGTTTTGGAAATTAAATGTAGCTAACAAACTATCTAGAATATTGATTATGAAATGTAATCATTAGTATCGTAACACCAAATAATTAGTGTTACCTAAATGTCAAAAAATACTATGCCGATTTAAAACCCAGTATTCGGTGTCACGATATTAATTATTGCTTTACATAATCAATATTCTACATAGTTGTGAGCCATGTTTCTCATTTACCTACAGTGATATTGCCAAATTAATCAAAACAGGTAAATATTTGACAGCTATTTGCGACGTTGCCCACTGTCTGTATAGGCGCTCTTAATGCTCGAAATGTGTGTCAAGTGTAAAGTGTGTAAAGTGTCAAGAAAACCCTTTTTTTATTTATAAATAAGACTTACAATGAGTACGCCTTATTCATAAAAAATGGGTATGTGAGGGTATGACGTATGAGTCATTCGGTCGGTGTGTTGTGTTGCAGCGCAAATGGTTCTCGACGAGCAACAAGTCGAACTGTCCGCTGTGCCGCGCCGCCTTCTGATCCCGCGCCGCTGCAGCGACCTGCACACTCTACTCGCAACTCCCTCCATGTTATTGACTATGGATATCCTGGCTTCATTATGCTGGGAAATTAGCGAGAATTAATAGACTAATACAGAATTTATAAAATGTTACAACTTAAAATGAATTTGCTTAATTTCAAATCTTTTAATGAAATGTTGTCATGCTAAAGATTTTCTCCCTAAACAAAAATGTACAGATATACTTTACCATCAATTATTGGTAGGTTTTTATTTTCACTATCAAATTACAATACCTACCTGATAGAACGTCCTCGCAGTTTAGTGATCATTTAATTATACCCTAAAGGTATGTAAGAAATGAGAAAAGTAAACTCTCAATATACAATGTTTACTTTAAATAGCATTATTAGAAAAGTAAACCAAACATTGTTGTATTTAATTAATTTTCTATTGGTACCTGTAAGTGTCTGATTGAAGTGAACTCTTTATATTGCGCGTAACTGTAAATAAATGCGAATTTATCATGAAATGTGCGTATTTTATTCGAGAAAACGACGTCTAAGTGCTCATTTACGGAGACGCGGCAGTGCGTTGCGCGTTTTTTTCGTTGAATGTACCATGTTGTGCACGGACACGAGGGCTGGCAGATATACGTGCGGCGCACGTTGCATGATAGGGAGCTCGTTTTTAGGGTTCCGTACCTCAAAAGTTAACAACAACCCCAAAAAGCGATTTTAAGTTTAAATATATGTTATTGGATTGAAGTAAAATTATTATGTACATTACATACATACTACGACTATCTCTATACTACGCTCCAAGGCATCAACGTCATGCCGTCCGGTCTCTTGCTATCGGAACACACCAAGCCGTTTCTAAAACCGCTGGTACGAGCTCGACTCCCATTCCCCCACGGCCAGTAGACGGGCACCGGGGCACGCTTCACAGTATTGATTGACGTGGTTAAAAGGAGATTCCGTACAAACCAAAATACTACAGAGCGGCACGTCTCACTGTCTCTGCAAGGACAGGTTGTCGGCCAAACCCGTACTGGGACAAGCTATTTTCCAAGCGTTCAACGCCTCGGTCAAATACGGGCCTCAAAATCAACCTGTGAGAAAGATAAAATATCCTTGGTTATTTTTTTTAACTTCTACTTGAAATTTTGCGGACGTCGCGGCGTCGAGGCCACTCAAGCGAATCGGAAGAGTGGCTTGCTGCTCGGTCGTCCTGGGCCACATTATAAGGATTGAAGTAAGTGTTCCTAATAATTTGGTCGACTTTCCTAACAGATGCTTCCAAGGATGGGAGGAGCAAGACTATGCGTGAATTTTGGTCCTTAACAACAGTATCGAACTTAAGTGTGAAGGCTGAATGAATGTTACTTTTGAAACAAAATTAACATTCGTTATTATTCATTTAATTTACAAACCTATTATTTGCGCTTGGTGCAATAGCAGTTTCATGGGATCGAACAGCAAAGTTAAGTTTGTCCTTTAAATAGTTTGTACGGAACCCTCGGTGCGCGAGTCCGTCTCGCAATTGACCGGTATTTTTTTTAAACAAATCGACTTTATGTCACAGAAAAAAAAACATCAATGAATAAAACCTAAATAATTAAAACTGAGTATTTACAATAAAAAAAACCTTTTCATAAATAGATTTATAACATAGACACCATCACAAAGATCGAGATCTTTGTGAACTTGCAGGGTTGTATTGATAATTTTGATGATTATAATTCTGTAACTGCATTCGTCTTACAGTCCCAAACGATATTTTCATTAACATGCAACCTAGCACTGGCCTGCAAATTGCAAAAAACGTATGAAAATTAGTATATCGCGGATTACCCTGGAGCATCCAATGTGCCACGCAGTACAATACAACCGCGCAAACATACGTCGGTTTAGTTCTAACCACAAATATCACGACACGATTAAGCGTTCGCTGCGCCCCCGTTAGGGGGTACCAGGGCGATGGCCCCGGGCCGCGGAGGCTATACCTGGGCCCGTAGTTGGTGGGACTCTGTCCCAGGTCCTAGTGGGTGCATGGTAGCAACATGCTCCCATGTGTGTGTGTGTGTGTGTGGTTGCAATGTTGTATACTGTAGGCGCGCCACAGCACATCGCCCCCCCCGCCCCCCCCTCCCCTGGCGGTGAACAACCAGCGACAAAGTTACCGACTTACAGCGCACCTACAGTGGATGTGTGGTACCCGCCCGCCCCACTAACCAGAGACTCCAAAATAATCGCTCAAACAAATTTAAACTCTAAATCCAGCAGGATACAGTTGATATTTGTACGGGACTGTTGTAAAACTCAAAAACGTAGGCAAGTAACACAAATTCATTCGTCATGGTATACAAATATTAACTCTCTGCTGATAGATTTAGAGTTAAAATTTGTTTGAGCGTTTATTTTATTTATAAGGACGAACGACTGGGTCATTCGTCGACTGGCGACAGTGAGACTCCCCGCGAGATGGCAACTTTCAATTTTTATATTATTTTTTGTCGTCATCTCGCGCTGTACAGTCAAATGAAAACAGATTGAAACCAATTTCTATAATATCTAACTATAGCCTGGGCCTGATTCAGTTATAAGGTTATTGATTCATTTAAAGCGGCGGCGCGGCGGCGGCCGGGGGTGTAGAGAGACAAATGCTGGTGGAAGTTTTTTTTCAACCAACTTCCAAAAAGAGGATATTCTTAATTCGACTGATTTTTTTTATATTAATGTACTTCATTGTTTTTTTTTTATTTTTTTATTATGACATAAATGGATTGGTTTTTTTTTGTATTAATAATATAAATGTATAATGTATTGGATTGGGTTTCTGTGTTTTTTTTTAGTAATAATATTATTGTATTAAATAGTTTTTTTTGCATTGCATTGTGCAATGAAACGACGGCGACGTAGCTAAAATGCTCCGCGTGTCCGTGCAGAGCATGCGCCGCGGTGTGTTCTTCCTCGAATTGGTATTACCATAAACATAACCTACAAAAGTTCATGACTAAATTTCTACTTATCTCGCCATTTTCAAACAAAAGTTCTTGCACAACCTAATTCAGAAGTTGACGCGGAGTTGAACGAAATATTTTTCATTTATAGGCGAATGTTTGGCGGCTTCCATTGTTTTTTCAAGAAAATCGTTGGAGCTGTTTCTGAGATTCACATTAAAAAAGAAAACAAAAATGCTATACGTTGATATTATCATTTAAAAAAACCCAAACCCAACATTATACATTTTTATAAAAAAAAAACAATCCATTTATACTATAATTAAAGAATATTATTCAGGGTTGCAATGTTTAAAACATTGTATTAAACAGTGTTTAAACAATTTTCTTAAAATTATTAAAGTAGCCCCTTTTATTCAAAATGAATTGTTCCCATATTGGATGCTTTTACGCCCTTCCCCCGGGGAATTCCCAGAACTTCTCCGCAATTCGTGGTTATTTAATATAAAGGGTGTAAAACACCTCTTAACGAATACGAAAGGCACTTGTTCTACTCGTCATTCTGATCATTTTTTTGTTCTACACTATACCTGGGAACCTTCTAGTTACCGAGATATTGGGGGTCAAAATTGCAAGATTTTGACAAGCTTTTTTTTTAAATAGCACTTTTTATCGCATGATTTTTACTTTAAATATCTCTACGACCCCCGTACTATTCAATCCATCCATCCGCACAATGTTTTGAGTGTGTTTCATTGAGTTATACCACAAAACATGATTTGTAACCTCAAAAAAAAAAGTTTCCCAGCAATAATTTTTGCATATTATTGTAATAGTGTGATGTAACTACAGAATGCATGGTTAACGGCTTTGTGATGAGGTGGTTTACACCCTGTATAATGGTCACGCTACGTAACATGCCCATATTAACTTGGCACACGTCACGCAGCTGGGTGAGGGTCATATGTGTGGAGTCATTCTGTGCAGGTAAGCTGCGTGTACCTACCGAAGAAACAGCTCACCTGGGTCCTATCCGGTAGTGGAGAGGCGGCGGAGGGGGGCCGACCTTGCATGCAGGACCGCTGGAGATCCCTATCCTGACGACTGGCCTAGCCTTAATACAACAAGAGTCAGAGTTGGCCAGGCCGTCCAGGACAACAAGCTCGACACTTTGGCCCTGCCTGATGGCCTTTATCAGGTCCATCAGCAGGTGGACGGCGCGGGCTGTGAATTCCTTCGTCGTGGCAGGGCCGCTCTTAGCACCATAGATAATACACATAATAAGATAGATGCGCAACTCTGGTTTTCGTTTTTAAAACTGTATACCTCAACTGTTAGATGGCACTGTTACTTTCTGTTCAACCAAATTAACACAAAAAGTAATTCTTGACTACGGATTCGAACTTGGGAACTACTATTCACAAAACAACCGCTGTTGCCGCTAGGCTGACAAATTGTATAAAATAGCTGTTCTCTTTATGACGGTTGCAAAACAGTCAAACAGTTGAAAAGTTTGTGTCCTCAAACGCACAGATGGCAGCGCTATCTATGAAAATTTTGTTTGACGCCAATGTATGGAAGTTTCACCCCCCTGCAGGGCTAGCATGGCCGGAGACATTCATTTTATCCACGGAAGAGGACAAAAACTATTCCCCTCTGTCAATTTTGTCCGCCCTCCGAGCATGGCGACATGGGTGGATAAACTATTCAAGGTGGACAAAACGGGAAACGCTTGTCCCCGCAATTATTGCCATTTTATGAAAACTTTTATTAAATTACAAAATAGTAGAGAATATTAGGTACAACTAATTATATTTTTCCAAGAGATATAAGTACTTAAACTCACAATCTATAGATGAGGACAAAATTCTCCATTCATTCTTCATTCTCTTCCACTAGTCGCCATGCTATAGGCGGGGTGTGAGTATCCACATCTCATGTCAAAAAGTGATATAATTATCTTTCCCCCTGTTGCCGTGCTTTGGCAGGTGGATAAAATAATGTTATCCCTTGTCAGTGGAAATAACCCGTGGACAAAAGTTTTATCCCCGGCCCATGCTAGCCCTGCTGCTTGGCATGGTGTTCCAGTTGTTTTGGGGCCAGGAGCCGCGCTATGCCGGCGCCAGCCGTCGGTCCCTCCGTCTTCTTCATTCCAGGCTTCGGTAGGGCCGCAGGCGGTGACATAGCCCGCGCCAGGGGCGAAGGCAGGTCGCCCGCTTCGTCTCCCTCAGGTGCGGTGGGGGACGCGGGTGCTTTAACCTTGCCCCCTCGTTTCCTCTTCTTACCCCTCCGCCGCTTCGAGGAGGGGGGAGCTTCTCCCCTGTTGGTGGGCCCGTTGGCCGCCGCAATGAACGACTCGCATAACCACAAAGCGTGACAGAGCATCTATTTATACGGTTCTAACTACAGAGCGGCAGAAATATGTCCGGCAAACGCCACGTGTTGCTGCCGCGCTCTTGCTGCTCCATACACACCAGGCAATAAAATTCTTGAAAATTATATTACATGTTTATTTTCAGTATTTCTTATGATATCACTTTTTGTAATACCTACATGTTTACACAGCTAAAATAGTACAATCACTTGACTAGAATGTAAGGGGTTATGAATATCTTATCAGTCTTCATGCAATACATACTGTGCTAAAAGTGTTAAGATATTCATTACATACAAAAAAACCCCTGATTTAAAATCGCCATGGCCTATTAAGATCATCATAAAAAGTGACATTTGGTTACAATGTCATAAAATGATGCACAAACCTCAATTCATATTATTAAACTCTATACCCACAACTCAAAGCTGACTATTTCGCCCATGACTATTAACAAAGTCGGATCTGCAAAATCGTGTTTTTTTGTTTATTGCATAAAACGTGCCTAAATATCTAAGGCTATCATCAGCTGAAATAAAAAGTAATAAATTATACATAGTTTTTAAAATAACTATATTAAAAATGTCGGAAGTTACCTAGATAGTCCGCTAACAATGTCGGATAATAACAATCGACGTTCTTAGCGGGGCGCGCGGGCGGGTGAGCGCGCGCTATCTGCCAGTTCCGACTTTGTTCACGGGATGAAAGGACGTCGCGTTGCGCGCTCCGCGTATTCGTTTTTACGACCGTTTTTGTTAGTTATTTACTTTTTATCATAGATTACGATGTCTACTAGATCAGCACGTTTAATCAAACTTGTTACTGAACGTGATGAAGAAAATCAGGTTAATAGGGGTAAAAATGCCGATGAAAACGTGGCCGAATATAGTGAGGAAAGAGGTATATATTTTTATTTATTATTGCTTTTACGATTTTGAACAATCCTGTTTATGGTTTATCTACTCTATTATTTATCTATTTATCTAATAATGCGATTTAATCCTAATATATATTAGCATTTTCTAACACGAAATTTAAAATTGTAGGATGTACCACATCCGACGTTATTAATCGCTTTTTGAAGTGGATAAAATGTCGGTTGTACCACATCTGACATTGCTAATCGCTATTCAAAATGGGTAAAATGTCGGATGTACCACATACGACATTGTTAATCGCTATTTAAAATGGGTAAAATGTCGGATGTACCACATCCGACATTGTTAATTGCTATTTAAAATGGGTAGAATGTCGGGTGTACCACATCCGACGTTGTTTAATGTTTTGGAGATGGGGTGAAATGACGATAGAGCCATAACATAGACGTGGTAGTACCGTGTACCACTACGGTAGCATCTAACATTATAGCAAACATGCTCACTTCATAATATTGTATGACTAAAATAAGCCATATTTGCATGAAAATTAAGCTTTTGATACATGCATGCATGTATGTATACATAATAATAGCGATGTTAAATTGTTATGCTTTTAGAAAATATCTATAACATTTAAAAAAAACTTTTTTTTTTTGTTTGTGTTTTAGTTCCTCGGGAGTCTCCTATACCGGAAAGTTTGGACAATGATTTAATTCAAATTATAGATTTACTCGACGATGCTGATGAAGGCATAGTAAATAATACAGTTCAAATTCAAGAAGATAATAGTACTGCAACTCCGATGCCATCACCACCTCCGCTACATGAGTGCCACAACGATTTTTGTACCTGTTTTGAAAATGAAAACCCACCGATTTTGACCAATGAAGACCTGTATGGCAATTTGCCTACACCTTCTGTGGCATCCATAACAAGTTTTACCACTCCCACTTCTGTCAAAAGCGTTCAAACTCGTCGATCTGCTGTTAAAACAGATAAAGGGAAGAAAAGGCTCATACATAAAGAAAACTGGATAGTTAATAAGTATTTAAAACATCAAGCTTCAAAAATAGCTGCGCGACGTTTAAAGCAGATGGATAAAGATGAAGCAAAGTCAAATGAAGAAGTATTAGCAGCTACTTTTGATTTTGAAAAAGTGTTGATAACACCACATGGAGATGTCGTGACCTTAAATTTTACGGTATATAATTTAGCTACCAAAAAAGCTACATGTTTTATGTGGCATGAAGCTATTGCCAAACGTGGGGCAAATGAAGTTTCTAGTTGCCTTTATCAATATATAAAAGAACACGCACTTAAAGGTGTAAAAGTTTTTAAATTTTGGTCTGACAATTGCGCGGGTCAGAATAGGAACCGCATTGTGTTTTCTCTATATTTGCTTGCTGCAAAAGAATTTGGAGTCACAATTACTCATCGTTTCATGGAGAAGGGGCATACCCAAAATGAAGGTGACAGTGTGCATTCAACAATCGAGCGTGCTAGTGACCGCAAGATTATTTATATGTATCAGAGGAATGGTACTGCCTCGTTCGCTGGGCCAAAGCTGAAGGTGAACCTTATGAAGTTAAAGAGATGACAACTCCGGAAATATTTGACTTTAAATCATTGCTTCAAAATAAAAATTGGAATAAAGATACGAATAATGAGAAAACACAATGGACACGTATCAAAGAGGTAACAGTTAATGCACATAATTTTGACAGAATTGAATATAAATATGATTTTGAAGACACACCTAAAACTATTGTCGTTTTGCGATCGGGTACCCGGAACACAGCCAGATTATCTCGCGAATTTTCAATTAAGCCAGCGTATGAGAGAGAACTTCCAATAAGCCACAACAAACATAAAGACTTACTTAAAGTGAGATAATCCCCAGAAAGTATCACAATTTTTATGAAAATTTAAAATTTCATAATTTATCAGAAGGAATCTCGGATGAAGAAAACTGAAGTTAATTTATATAATTAAAAATATTATTATTAAGTTTTAAGGAAACCATAAGCTGTGATTATTTACCTCAGTGCCATATTAAATCTAAGGATAAAAGTTAATTATTAGAATATAAGTAATAAGAAGATTTTCTATTTTGTTCAATTTATTTGGAAAAATGTGGTGGCATAACCACCACATTTTCATAAGACGGCTGATTTTAATTAGTTAATCTAAATTTAATTAGTATAAGCATTTAATATAAAACCGACTTAAAAAAAAAACAAAAAAGTGAAAAATAACTTTAGCTTCTGAAGTCGGTGACAAAAAAACTAAAGCAATCAAACAAAGGTCACCGACTTCAGAAGCTAAAGTTATTTTTCACTTTTTTATTTTTTTTTGAAGTCGGTTTTATTTTTTGCAAAAAAGTTTTTATTTTCAACTTTTTAGTGGTTCACATGTGCTTGATACATGGAAAGTGCATACCGTTACAATTACAACAAGCCCAAACACGACTATGGTACATTGTCTCATTATGGAGTTCCGTGACTCTTGGCTTCATCATCAGATCTGATGGTAGAATTGTTCTTATCAAGCGCAAATGCTTCACTTGTTGTAGAAAATACCAAATACCAAAATCACAACACGTTTTCATATAAAATTTGAAGAGTTCCCTCGATTTCGCCAAGATTCCATCATCAGGTCCTGATTTGGTGGCTATGGGACCATTTGGAAAGAATACTCTTTCCAACAAAAAAAGAATTTTCCAAATCGGTTGGCAAGCGACGGAGTTATGCCCGAACAAACATAAAAAAAAAAAAAAAAAATAGATACATCCGAATTGAGAACCTCCTCCTTTTTTAGAAGTCGGTTAAAAACCAAGAACTGTGATTATAACCTATAAAAAAAACTGAATTATAATAAGTCATAAAAAATATTTTATATTTTGTTTAGATGATTGTCTTTATTTGAATAAGTTTTCATAGTCTGTTCATTGTCAATAAATATATTTAATTTCTTTACATTTTTGGTATTTTCTTCAGTAGTTTTTACATACGACATGCAGTTTTAACAAATATAAAAATTTTACAATGTCGTAAGTGGCACTTCCGACAAGCAATTATTAATTTTGTACAAGCAACAATGTCGGTTCTGGTACTTCCGACAAATCATCATTAGTTTTACCCCGTTAAAAAAGTATTATGTGACTTTTCTTATATTTACACATTAAATACCGGCTATTCATAATATTGTCCCGAACACAAATAAATAATAAAGCATTACTCTAAAATTTCATAAGCCTACTTTAATTAAGAACAAAGATATATGCAATTAATACTTTGCATCTCTCTCCTGTAAAGTTGCCGTTTTTCACATCCGACATTGTTAATAGTCATGGGCGATTTATTTCAAGTTTTACTTTATGTAGATCCTTTTATGTTAATAGGCCCTGGTGTTATGATTTATTATTTGGATTATCACTTCATCAGTCTGCTTCAGTATGCCCTGAGAATGCCTCATCGTCTAGTGTGCCTGGAGTTGCTGGTTGATCCAGTCTATATCTTCATAGAAACGAGGGTCACTGACTCGAAGTGCTGCTCTCTTGTAGAAGAAATAGTACCATGGAGACACTGAAACAACAAAAAGAAAATTAGACTTGAGAGCCCGTCTGGGGGAGTATTCTAATCACACTCTATCTGCCATTGCTGTGTTCCAGTTAGAAGGGGGGGCCAGTGTAGTTACAAGTATGCAAGACATTACTGCACTGTCTAGGATAGCAATGAATCTGCAATCCATGATGATCTGTGCTACTGCCAAGTACCAGTGGTCACCGCTGTCACAATTTCATCCAATACCTCATAAAACAGTTTAAAAGCCACTGTACTAGCAAACTCACAGCATCTCTGCAGCGTGAACAGGCATATGAGCAGTGGCGTGGAGACGGACTCGGGATCCGCCCACTTCTCCAGCAGCCAGGCGGCGTGCAGCGCCACGCTGGCCACCATGTAGGCCACGCACACCGACCCAGCCGCGCGAAACTTGCGCACCAACACCTCAACCAGACCTGCCTAAAATTCATTGAAATATTATACATACCTACTGCATTGTAAGTACCTACATTCCTAGATATTTAATAAATGATTTTAACTATAAAAATATAGGTCATTTATTTTTATTGTTGCTAAGTAGGTTTAAAAAATTATGGTAAAAAAATACGCTTACTTGAAATAGGTAGGTGGAGAAAAAGGTCATCAGCATTGTAGTTATTGATAGCACGAGGAATAAATCCTGAAATCTATGAAATTAATTATAAATAACAAAAGGATTGTTTGAAACGGTTTTTATAATATTCGTATGAAATTAAATTCTTACATGAATAGCACAAGTAGTCCATCGCGACTTCGGGGAAATAAACTTACGCAGTTAAACAAAAGATCACAAAGCATGAAAATTACTTGAAAAAATAAACAAAAAGTATATCTAGGGGTAGATAACTTCATTTTCACAAACAATCAGTTTTCGTGTTGTGAAAAAAGAGCGACTCGAACTCAAAACAAAATATATCGACCGACCATCGCAGGGGGGGGGGCACACCAATGGGCACACTTAGCACTGCTGTCATCAATTTACATAGACGACAGTGACATCTGGAGTTTGGTGGGATAACCAAACTTGACAGCCGTCTTGTCTGTCAAACCTACCTCCATGGTCAAACTGAGTTCATACCATATAAGTTCCTTGGTTCATACTTCATAGTCGTAGTCGCCATTGGGCCATGACGTAAGACGTTGAGGCGCTTCCCGAGTTTATCTCAGCTAAATCTGTTAAAATTGTGTACTTGTTAATGTTATTTGTTTTATTTTAGTTCATAATATAATATAACTTTGTTTTTTATTGTTTTGAACAGCTATAATACCGAAGTATGCATGCATACTATGTAGCTCACACACACATATGTAAAGGTATGAATACACAGTACACACACATACCTTAGGTAAGTGTGTGTAGATCAGAACTTTAGTTCACCCACCAAAGTCAAGTTGGCAGAACTTTCCATATATGCAAATTTTACCACAGAGGTGTCACTCTTTCTCTCGGTACTCTTTGGAGGGCACACTTAGCACTATCATCAATTTACATAGACGACAGCGACATCTGGAGTTTGGTGGGATAACCAAACTTGACAGCCATCTTGTCTTGTCTGTCAAACAAAGGTCATAGTCGCCATTGGGCCATGTTAATGTCAATTTGACTTCGGCTTTCCCGACGTTGATGCGCTTCCCGAGTTTATCTCAGCTAATTCTGTTAAAATGGTTACTTGTTATTGTTATACATATGTTTTGTTTTTAGTTCATATTATATATACCTAACTTTGTTTTTCTGGTCATTTTTATTGTTTTGAACAGCTATATTACCGAAGTATGCGTGCATACATATAAAGCGTAAATGTATGAATACACACACAAACATACCTTAGGTAAAAGTGTGGAAATCAGAACTTTAGTTCATCCACCAAACTCAAGGTGGCAGCACAATACATGCAAATTTTACCACAGAGTTGTCACTCTTTCCCTCTTATAGTTACTATACTCTTTGGACCACCGACAACAAGACATTTTGTTTCTTTGCTTCTCGTTTTCACCCTCTCCCTATCCCACTCTTCTATCTCTGTTTTTCGGACATCAAGCCGATCAAGCCATGAAATAGCAAGCAAGTCTTTTTTATATAACACATCTTGAAATCGTAACTAATAAAATGAGCTTGCAAATCCTTTATAAGATTGGGTTCTCCTTTACAGCGTTTAAATTGTACAGCCTCCTGAGTCCTGACAAAAAGTTTTAGATGGTGGTGAAACGTGGTACTACATATTTCCTACCTCGCATCGCAGGCTCGCAATGCTCGCAGTGCCGCATTAACTGTAAAAGTAAATCTATCCGTATCTTATTTTTATCTTTCGTGATTGTTTATCGTAAGTCTCGATAGATATCATAAATTGTCTTGTTAAATAGTCTTTGATAAATATCTCAACGCTATTGCAAACGCCATGAGTTCACAGATTAGATATTAGTAGCTAGCTCATGAGTTATTCCGCGATCATGGCACTATCAACAGCATCGGTTAAAAAAAAACAACTGTTTCCAAGAACTCGATAGATGGCGTTGAACCGACTACGTTACTAGGTGCCAAAGCCAAAATGCTTGAAAAATACACGTCACATACGCTCGTTGACTGACAATTTCGTTTGCATTAGCTTCTGAATGTAACCATTAGGTCCAAGTGAAATTCTGTGACGTTCTGTTCCCTGCATTAACGTACCCAGATCAGCGCCATCTATCCAGCAACTAGGAAAGAGTTTAAAAACAAAATCGTGGTGTCATTGCCTTGTCACTGCTCAGGGACCAAGGGTTGCCAAAATGTCGCTAAGGTTCTCCTTTTTCGCCGACTACAAGGTGTAAACAGAACCTTCACGAAGATGTCTACCAAGCTTTTTTTGTACAAACTGAGTACTTAACTCTGCGCAAAAATAATTGCTGGGAAACTACTTACTTTTTTGGGATCCCTTCTTTTCGCATAATGTTTTTTGTCCTAATATACTTCGGCATAACGATTTTGGCACAATTTGTTTTGGCATAATAATACTTTGGTATAATTTTTTTAGGCATACATTTTATGTTGGCATAACCATGTTAAAGACTAATTTGTTTTGGCATAAATTTGATTCGCATAACGTTAGTAGGCCTAATGAATATTAGCATAACGTTAGTAGGCCTAAAGACTTTTAGCATAACGTTAGTAGGCCTAATGACTATTAGCATAATAATATTTAGGCATACAATTAATATAAATAACAAAATAACTGTAACAATCAAATAATATTGTTGGTTAAAAAATTAATATGCTGTGCAACAAAAGTTAGTGACAGAACCGAATTGCTGCAAAACCGACTTCACGTAGTCTTGTTTGTCCTACCCCTAGAGTGTTATTTAAAATCGCGTAGGCGCGTAGGGGCGAGGCGGCCCGCGGGCTGAGGAGCAGGCGACTGCGAGCGAGCCGCCGCGGATGAGGCTGGCCGGCGAAGCCGGCCAACAAGCCGAAGCTGCGGTGGTGAGCGAAAGTAGTCTGCGACGATAAGCACGCGTGGGGCCGCCGGAGGGCCGCAGCGCCGGAGCCGTCACAGAAACCCTGCCTGCTGCATGCTGCTTGCTTGCTTGCTTGCATGCTTGCTTGCATGCTGCATGCTTGCTTGCATGCTGTATGCTTGCAATGCTTGCTTCCTACAGCGAAAAAATACTCACAAAATTGTTCAGTACGTTATAATTAAGGAAAAATAATTTCTATTCTACCTACAATATCAAGCGCCTACAAATTTCATTAGAGCAATATTGTATAAACGTGTATAGTGTCTAATATTTTAGGTGTTAATAATTATTTCACTGTTATACCTATAAAAATATGTTTTAACATTTTTATGCGTTATTTATGCTTAACTTTTATGCTTTAGGACATTATGCTTAAAAAAGATATGCTTAGAACTTTATGCTTAAAAAAGTTATGCTCTAGAACTTTATGCTTAATAAGTTTATGCTTTAAAATATTATGCCTAATCATTATTATGGTTACAGACATAATGCTTAAAAAAATTATGCATAAGCTGTTATGCGTAATTATATTATGCGAAAATATAATTATGCCAAACAACATTATGCTAAGTTATATTAGGTCTTAAAATTTTATGCTAATGGATAGGGAACCTACTTTTTTTTGGAGAGAAATAAATGTGCAGATGGACGTAGGTAATAATGGGTTGTGAAGGTATTTAAAGTTAGGTGTGACCTTAGAAACTAGTATTTGAAAAAAATAGTCGAAATAAGTGAAACTTCGTAATGAGGAACTGAAAATAGGAAGTGGAAGGAGGGGCATGGGGGAAGCGTTAAACGTTAAACGCAACCTTGTTGGGAGTCGCATTAGAAGTTTCACTTCAAAAAACGTTTGTGAAAAAGTTGGAACTTTGACCTCCAATATATCCGTAAAACTCTCTATTTTGTAACTGGAAGGTTTCCAGGTACACTTGAAAACAAAAAACGGGATCACATTGACGGAAAGAAAAAGTGCCTTACGTCACATTATTTCACTTGAAGCTAATGGATAATATAATATTCGGAGGCTTATGTAAACGAAAGTTTCGGTCAACGAGTGTATGATTGTGACGTGTGTTTTTTCAAACGTTTTGGCTTTGGCACCTAGAAACGTCGGATCAACGCCATCTATCGAGTCCATGGAAACTAGTTTTTTTTTTAATTCTCAACAAGAAAATTTGCCCAAGCAACAACTGAGACCGCGACGGGACACC
This sequence comes from Xestia c-nigrum, assembly GCA_916618015.1. NCBI lineage: Eukaryota > Metazoa > Arthropoda > Insecta > Lepidoptera > Noctuidae > Xestia > Xestia c-nigrum. The sequence goes on from OU745250.1 coordinate 26,446,417, forward strand.
GATTGTTGGATGCTCCGTCTAACTTTTTCTTGTGATTATTCTGTGTGAGAAATCTCGAAAGAGATATCATGTTATTTTTAAGTATTTTGTATAAAATATTATGCATTTCGCTATCAGGTATCCGAGTGGCTTACTTGATTGATTGAATAGGAAGTACCTACTTTCTAATTCCATGATAATATGATATGATGTCTCCTGACAACATGACTTGTTGTCAAAACTGTCAGTGTCATGTCACTGTCAGTCACAGTCGCGTACTGAAGTATCTTTCATGATTTCATTTAGCGAATAATTAGTCTTTGAAAACATACGTTACCAGTGTCGTAATTCTGAAGAAGTTGTGAAATTGTGACGAAGATTTGAGGATGGGTGGTGATCGTGAACGCGGCCGACACAGGAGCCGCAGTCGTGACACGCTTAAAAGTCGTGACCAAGAATCTGGTGGTCGCAACCGTAGCCAAGAGCGAAGCAAGGAGAGAAGCGGTCGTGACCGAATCGTTGAGCGAAGCAAAGAGAGAGGCGGTCGTGACCGAAGTCAAGAACGAAGGAAGGAGAGAAGCGGTCGTGACCGAAGCCAGGAAAGAGTTGCACGAGACCGCAGCCGAGAACGAAGCAAAGGGAGAGGTCGTCGAGATTGCAGCAGAGAGTACGGTGGCAGCGGGCGCAACTTCAGCCAGGAACAAAGTAAGGACTGGGGAGGTGGCCGTGACGACCGCTCGCATGCTAAGTACAACGACGACAGCACGGAACGAGAGTACTCACATGCCCGGGAGCGAGAACGTGACCGTGGGCGCAGCTCCTTCAAGGAGTACAATGGTGGAGGCCTGGGTGGTGGTAAGTATTCATTAAGAATATCTCAGTATCCAAACATAGTAGTAACAGTAGGAAACTAACAAGCTACTTGCACTGTAATTGAAACTAGTTTAATGTTTTTGTTCTGAATAGACATTATTCCAGCTTTTGTCAAATTTAATTGAAATTGGACAATTTCGGACAATTGGTCAATTACTTTTATATAATATTATTTTGTAGAGTGGATATCATGTTTCCAGGTTTAGGAGGAGGTGGTCCTCCAGCAAGAGCCCGGTATAAACCACAAGAAGAAGAGTTCTTTGATGCGCGACGGGAAGAGAGGGAGAGGATCGGCCAAATTGGAGTAGCCTCTGTTTGGGGCAAGTCACCACTCAGGGCAGAGTAAGTGTTTACTACTTACACTCTACTCCACACAAAAGTCTTATAAAAAGAAATCACGAACTTATCTCTAAAAATATCTTTCAAACAATAAAAAACATACTAATACGCTTGCGATCATTCTGAGTTTTTGGCAAATAATTCTACAAGCAATATATTAGACGTTGTCAACGTCGTTTTAACGTCAGGATTAAATTAAAGGTAAATTTGCGATAAATACCCGTCTTCATATGTTTTATAATGTGTTCTGATCGTGAAAGTTTAAAAAAGACAATATATTAGCATGATACTGTTTCAGTTTTTTAATCCAATCAATAGATTTTTTGTAAATCGATTGAAACCACTCATTTCTTGCTATTTGGCACGCAGTGGCTGACGTAACAACCACTTTGTAGTGCAAGCTGATTAGAACTTTATTCTAACAGCATTTCAAATTTAGCTTTATCTTGCTAATTTAGCTCGTCTAAGCGCCTTAACTTACCATTTTTATTCTTGGTTATTCTATGGTAATGCCTTATGCACTGAGATCCTTTATTATTAAGATGCCATATTACTTGTAATGTAACCTTGTTATTCCGATCCCACCTTATCCATTTTATTGTACCTTGCTATCTCATTTTTAGCTCTGAAGAGGAACAGTCACAACCTGAAAACACAGGAAGTAGTAAAGAAAAGAAAAAGAGTAAAAAGTCAAAAGACAAGGATACCAAACAGAAGCTTAAGAAGTTAAAGAAGAAACTCAAAAAAGTGAAGAAAGCAAGGAAGAAGGCAAAGAAGAAGAAAGCCAAGAGCTCCAGCAGTGACTCGAGCGACAGCAGTGAAGAGGAAGTGTGGGTTGAGAAAGGACGTAAGTGTTGTGTTATATATAATCAACAATACGAGTTGTATTGTTGTTTCACAAAAATGTTAGCACACTCAGTCGTGACAGTTATTGCTGGTCAGACTACCAACAACTGTCCATTAAGATCACAGTGAAAATTTCATCAGAACTCGACGGCATTCGACGACACACATTTACAAATGCAAGTGTCGCCATCCGTCGTCGACGCTTCAGCGGCAGCTGCCGACGCGTCGTCGACAGGTGGCGACGGCTGCAGTTTATCTGCCGTTGGCAACGTGCCAAGTTGTATTGTTGACAAATTAGCTTGCTGTGATAGTACCCCTGTTAAGCATAAAATGCTTAAGCTGGCCACGCGAAGTAGGTGCTCTTGTGTTATCTAGGTATATTTTCTATGGTTTAAGCGCAGGCCAAAACGCCAGCTAGCGAGCGAGCAGGGCGAAACCCGTTTCTCCTCTTTTCATAGGTACTTCAGTTCATCACTTCCGTTCAGTGTGAATCAAAGGTGAAGTCCCTATGTTATGGTTTTCTTTATTTTTATTTTTGTTATTTTTATTCACAGAAGAACATGACATACAAGAAACAAGAGAATCAAAGTCTTCCAAAAACGGCGACGAAGAAATGGCGTCGGAGGCGTTCGGTCCGACGCCGCGCGTGGGGCCAGCGCTGGGACACAAGGACTTCGGGCGCGCACTACTGCCGGGCGAGGGTGCCGCCATGGCCGCCTACGTCGCCGAGGGGAAGCGTATCCCGCGCCGTGGGGAGATCGGACTCACCTCCGACGAGATCGCGTCCTACGAGTCAGTGGGATACGTCATGAGTGGCAGCAGGTATGAATTCGTTTGTTCCACTGATCTGTGATCCGAGAGTGCTAATACACCTGTTTCAATTAAAGTATGAAGTAACATAACATTTTTAGTGCCATTATGCCGCGCAGTTTAGTCTCAAAAACGAGTTGAACGTTTTGAGACTAAAATTGTTGTTGTATGGTCAATGGTGTGATCTGATCGCAGGCACCGGCGCATGGAGGCGGTACGTATTCGCAAGGAGAACCAGATCTACTCGGCGGACGAGAAGCGCGCCCTGGCGGCCTTCAGTAAGGAGGAGCGCGCCAAGCGGGAGAACGCCATCCTGTCGCAGTTCCGCGACGTCCTGCAGGCGCGCACGCAGCGCCGCGACAACACCTAGCGCGCATACACAACACCAGGCCTGACAGTTAAGTCGTGGCGGTTGGCGCATCAGTTCTGATTTAATGGGTAGCAAACTGAACGCCTTATAGCTGGCATCACGTTGCAATCTTGCGTCTGGGTTCATGCTGCATTGTGCAATCAAGCAAGAGGAAGACAAATTGTAAATAAATGACAGGTTTATAAAAGTAAATGTTTAATTTCCTTAATCATATTTTACAAGATATGGCTTTCGCCTTTAACCTGTTTGGGTCTACTGTACAATATTTACAAAGTCATCTTGTCCATTATAATTAGGTTGGGTACTATAACTCCGTGTTTACACCAAGGAAAAGGTGCATTAAGTATCTGACCAAAAGGTCGATTTCTTTGGCCGAAGCCTAACGTTTAATAACCCCATGAGGGTTCGAAGTGATTATTATTTTGATTATAACAAAAATCTTAAAACAATAATTACAAAAACAATCGCTAACGTTATCAACGTGGTCAGATAGGCAATCGCCCAATGTACTCGTTAAGTACTAGTATACAGCTGCATCCGGGTGGACTGGACAGGGTTCGTAAATATCCGATATTTGTGATATATATCTGATAAACATCAAGTTTGTTATATGTATATCTGTGACCATAAAATTGTCAAACATGTTAGATTGTTAACTCTCAAAACGTCATGCATTTCACAATATTACGGTTTCACTTCGATAGATTACAATCTACCGAAAAATAATGCGTTTTATTGTAAGCAGTGTTTGTTTGACAATATTTCGAGAGTTTACAATCTCTCTAGTTATTCCAACTCGCCAGAGAGATTACAATCTAACGTGTTTGACACTTTCACGGTGACATACACAGGTAATACAGGGTAAATACGGCAAACGGCCAACGGAGCAGCAAGAGGAGATACTTGACCGTTACAGCTACACGAAAATGGTCTTGTAAGACTATCCATTTTTATTTCGTAAAATTTCGATCCCCATGATGCAGAAATTTTCGAAAAAAAATATAGTCAGCAAGAAAATGGCCATTTTATACAAAAATAAATAACTAAAAAAATCAGCAATTGCAAAAAAACATTCCCCATACATTTGGTTTAAAAGTTAAAAAAATAGTACTTTTTGATACAAGTGGAGAAAGTTTGTTATTGTAGTTCAAGGCGGTATTAACACGAGCCGTAGGCGAGGTAAAATATGCGTGTCATGAATTATTATGAGACTATGATTTAATTATTTTTTTCGTGCTTTTTCTTTCGCCACATTGAAGGAGAAGCAAAGGTATGAAGCCGTTAATTCAGAACACAAATAAATGTAATTTGTTAGTAAACGTAAATATTAGTTTTAAATAATCATTTTTATCTAGGATATTGAATTTATAAACACGATTTAAATAGGTATTCAAAAAATTAAATTATATATTTTTTTAATTTCGGCAAAGCGAACTACGTCAAACATTTTTAAATATTCAAATTGTCATTCACCTCTGACTATAGAGTCGCAGGTGAATGTTTTTTTTAATTATGCATTGAACCAGTTTGTCATCTGTGGCGATTTTGCTTTCCGCACACGTGTGGAAAAAATACAAAATACGCACATGTGTGAAATACACTGCATTTTGTACCTAATCATAGCGCGAAAAGAACCAGTTTTCGAGGAAGTGAATTGAAAATAACATTTTTGAAATGATACAATCCTGTTTCTGACCAAAAACTCACTCTAAATCATTGCAGGTCCTAAGAAAGAATTCGTGAATCTAAAATACAAAAAAAAATAAAAGATCAAGAAGACTGTAGTTTTTTGATATTTCTGAATTTTTAGTATTCTAACGATGGTTGGTCCACGTCCGGTAGAAGTTTTTCAAAACAAGATCGATTGGCATAGGTATCAATTTTTTTTTTTGTGTAAAATGGCAATTTTCCTGCAAATGCTATTTTTTTCTAAAATTTGTGAATGGATATTGAATTCTCACGGAAAATTATGGATAGTCCCTTAAGAGCATTTTCGTGTAAGTAGCTGCAACGGTGAAGATAGTTCCCCTTACTGCCCTGTTTACCTTATCCACCCTGTTTATGGTATTAGTTACGAATTCAGGAAATATTTTAGGGAATCATATAAAAAAAATATAAATAAAAAAAAATGAGGCACAAAATAAATACTGGCTCTTTATTTACTACGTCCCGCGTCGTATGCGTCATACAACGTCGTATTTTATGAAAATTGTCTCAAGAAATTGGAATTTAAATTATTTCGTAAAAACAAAAACCTCACATTTTTTTTTGCTATACCTTCGTTATAGTAGTTAGATGATTCTCTGAAAATATGTTTCTACATAATATGTATGTAGACCTTATGACCTTAGTGTTCACACTTACACACTGTATAATAAACATACACTTCGTGTCTGTTGAGTATTGCTAACACCTAAAAGAACATGTGCAAATTGTTTAAACTTCTTAAACAACACTAATACGATGTAACGTAACGTAAATGATACGGTTTTGACATTTGTCTTTTACAGGTTTCATTGAAACAAGAACCTAAACTAGTGTAAACGAGGGGTATATGCCTGTATGGCACTCACTAGATTAGAATATCATAGAGGAAGAGTTTACGATTCCGGAAGGTACATTTACATTAGCAAATATCGTAGAAAATTCCTATCTAATCACTAAATTAAATATGTTAATGTAACATAATAGGGTCACTTATTGTTAGCTTTGACTTGCTTCCCGATGAAAATGTGTACTAGAGACCAGTGTGGGTGGTAAAAGGAAATGGTGCAGCAGGGGTTGTTTTATATTCATTATATAAAATAGCCCCTGCTGCACCGTGCTTATTAATATAACGATCGGCGCATTATTTTCAAAGATTCACTACCCTGGTGCTCAGTGTTCCGAAACAACAATTAAGTTAAATTATGGGATGTTAGAATCATCAAGTCTTTTCGAACCGTTTCGGTTTCGGTATAATGCGGTTAACAGACAAATGCGAACAGGGTTCGGATCGAGCTTCAGCGCTAGGCGCTAGAGCGGAACCCGGTCGTACTGGTCCAGGCGCTAGAGATGCTAGAGGTGCTAAAGCGAGACCCGGTCGTACAGCGCTAGGCGCTAGAGCGGAACCCGGTCGTACTGGTCCAGGCGCTAGAGATGCTAGAGGTGCTAAAGCGAGACCCGGTCGTACAGCGCTAGGCGCTAGAGCGGAACCCGGTTGTACTGGTCCAGGCGCTAGAGATGCTAGAGGTGCTAGAGCGAGACCCGGTCGTACAGCGCTAGGCGCTAGAGCGGAACCCGGTCGTACTGGTCCAGGCGCTAGAGATGCTAGAGGTGCTAAAGCGAGACCCGGTCGTACAGCGCTAGGCGCTAGAGCGGAACCCGGTCGTACTGGTCCAGGCGCTAGAGATGCTAGAGGTGCTAAAGCGAGACCCGGTCGTACAGCGCTAGGCGCTAGAGCGGAACCCGGTCGTACTGGTCCAGGCGCTAGAGATGCTAGAGGTGCTAAAGCGAGACCCGGTCGTACAGCGCTAGGCGCTAGAGCGGAACCCGGTTGTACTGGTCCAGGCGCTAGAGATGCTAGAGGTGCTAGAGCGAGACCCGCTCGTACTGCGCCAGGCGCGCGCGCGTGGTCTTCAGTTCGCGGCGCAGCGACACCAGCGTGCGCTGTGCGGCCGCCAGCTGCGCGCGCAGGTCCTCCTGCCCCTCGCCCTGCACCTGCACCTGCACACACACACACACACACACACTGTAGTGCCCGCTCACGTGCACGTGCACACGGACGCCGGCGCGGTAGTTACCTCGGGCGCGGCCTGCTCGGTGCGCGCGGCGCTGGCGATGAGACGGTTGAAGTTGCTCTTGTTCATGATGATCTTGACGGCGGGACGCTGACCGCCCGGTGACGTCACGGTGGGCGTGGGAGCGCGCGTAGCGATTCTGTTCTTCGCCTTCATGGGAACGATCTTTGATGGGGAGATTATTTTTGCGTCCGCAGGCAGTTGCACGAACTTAACCTGATTGGTTAAAATTAATTTATTAATATCTATGTCGGACTCGGGAACATGACGAAACTGGCAAAATAGTTGCTGGATTAAAAACATTGTGTAATAAGAAACCTGCATGTCCTGCGGGTTGATAATCTTCTTGACGGGTATCTTGTTGTCCTTCGGCACGGCCAGCAGTTTGTTGTTGAGCGTGAATATCTTCACTCCGGGCTTGGGCGGCGACTTGACAGGCGTGGCCGTCAGGACCATGCCTTTGCCCTGGTTGGCGATGGACGCCACCTTGCTCGCCGACGCTGAAGGTGTCTCACTTTCCTTCAGCATTAATTTGCCAGCGTCTGCAAGTATACAGTGGAGTTTATAGTAGGTGCGTCCACTGTCGAGCGTGCCTGTATGTGTGTGTGTGTGTGTACCTGAGAGCACGACGGTGCGGCCACTCTGCAGCGCGTTGAGCACGGTGCTGCCGTCGTCCGTGGGCAGCAGCGTGATGCCGTGCTGCCGCAGCAGCGCCGCGCCCGCGCCACTAGCGCCACCGTGCCTGTATGTGTGTGTGTGTACCTGAGAGCACGACGGTGCGGCCACTCTGCAGCGCGTTGAGCACGGTGCTGCCGTCGTCCGTGGGCAGCAGCGTGATGCCGTGCTGCCGCAGCAGCGCCGCGCCCGCGCCACTAGCGCCACCGTGCCTGTATGTGTGTGTGTGTACCTGAGAGCACGACGGTGCGGCCACTCTGCAGCGCGTTGAGCACGGTGCTGCCGTCGTCCGTGGGCAGCAGCGTGATGCCGTGCTGCCGCAGCAGCGCCGCGCCCGCGCCACTAGCGCCACCGTGCCTGTATGTGTGTGTGTGTACCTGAGAGCACGACGGTGCGGCCACTCTGCAGCGCGTTGAGCACGGTGCTGCCGTCGTCCGTGGGCAGCAGCGTGATGCCGTGCTGCCGCAGCAGCGCCGCGCCCGCGCCACTAGCGCCACCGTGCCTGTATGTGTGTGTGTGTACCTGAGAGCACGACGGTGCGGCCACTCTGCAGCGCGTTGAGCACGGTGCTGCCGTCGTCCGTGGGCAGCAGCGTGATGCCGTGCTGCCGCAGCAGCGCCGCGCCCGCGCCACTAGCGCCACCGTGCCTGTATGTGTGTGTGTGTACCTGAGAGCACGACGGTGCGGCCACTCTGCAGCGCGTTGAGCACGGTGCTGCCGTCGTCCGTGGGCAGCAGCGTGATGCCGTGCTGCCGCAGCAGCGCCGCGCCCGCGCCACTAGCGCCACCAGCGCCACTAGCGCCACTAGCGCCACCAGCGCCACTAGCGCCACCAGCGCCCGGCGACGAGCACTACACACACTACAACCTGTTAGCCTACATCCCGATTACTTCTTCTTACTTTTTTCTTCTCATGTATGAAAATCATACCTCAAGGTTTAGTTCTTGCTTGATATTCTTTTCAGTCTGCTTTGGTTTGATAGGCTTCAAATCCTGAATCCCTATGAAAAAAGAAGTAATTAGTACCAAAGCATGACATATAAAAGGCGTGGCTGGTCCAGACGGAGACGCCCGGGATGTTGAACTTGTATAAAGACTGGTTTTAAACAGTTCTCGATAGGGAGAAATTGAAGGAGAGTAGCTTTTGCCTTCGTGGCAAAATCCTAACTAGATTACGTACTGAAACCAAAAATAAGAAGCGGGAAAAAGCATATTGAAAATGTATGCAATAGGCTAAACAGCTTTGCATTTGCGCTAAGAAATCTTAGGAAAACTGTTGGACGTAATGCCGCGCTGTTAGCTTATCATGGATATGTCTCATCGGTGTTAAGATACGGGTTAATTATATGGGGTAATTCCACTGACAGCAACAAGGCATTTATAGTACAAAAAAATGTTTATGAGCTGTGTTTGGTGCAAACCCATTAGATTCATGCAGACCTATTTTTAAAAAACATATTAACATTAGCATGCTTATACATAAGTACTGGAAATGGCAGTATTTGTAAAAAAACATCAAAAAACTCAAACTCAAATCATTTATTTCAACTAGACCATTACGGCACTTTTGAATGTCGATAAAACGAAAAAAAGGCTACAGTCACAAGACACAAGGCATAATAACTTGAGAATGTACTGTAGTTGTCATCATGGGAGTGGAGTTATTTTGGACCAAAAATTAAAGTTCACTTCTCATATCTCTGATACGGTGAAGAAAGCAGCTCAAATGTTAGGTTTCATCAAAAGAAAAGCGAAATCGTTTGGGGTAAAAACTAAAATTATCCTTTTCAAGGCGTTGGTACGTTGTCAATTAGAGTATGCCAGTATAGCATGGAATCCTATGTATGTTGTACATTCGCAACGTCTCGAGAACATCCAGAGAGCTTTTACAAGACATATTGCTTACATATCCACAGGAATATCACACAGATGTCCATACGAACAACGTCTGGCTTTCTTTCAACTTGAATCACTAAGAAACCGTCGTACTGTCCATGATTTAGTTTTTCTACATAAGGTTGTGAATAGTCAAATTGAATGCGAACAGTTGCTCGATCGTGTCATGTTGTCAGTCCCATATAACCGTCCTAGACAGCCAATTTCTAGACTGTTTCAACCACCAACCAGTAGAAGCAACATCGGGAGACACTCACCAATATCAAGAATGTGCAATCAATACAATGAACTCAACTCAAAATTGCCTGACTTGGATGTGTTCTTTGGTTCTCTACCCAGGTTCAAAACCCTGTTGCGCTCCCATTTGAACCAACATTTAAATAGCCTTAAGTAATTTTTATTTTTGTTTTCAGCCTTTATATTTAAATTTTGTTATTTTATTTTGGTTTTTTGTACTTTATTATTTTAAGTGTGTTATTGTAAGTCTGTTATTTGATCTCTTTTTTAGTTTTAAGTCATAGTTGTTTTATTTTGTTATGAATGTTGTGTAGGTACTTAAATAGCCTTAAGTAATTTTTATTTTTGTTTTCAGCCTTTATATTTAAATTTTGTTATTTTATTTTGGTTTTTTGTACTTTATTATTTTAAGTGTGTTATTGTAAGTCTGTTATTTGATCTCTTTTTTAGTTTTAAGTCATAGTTGTTTTATTTTGTTATGAATGTTGTGTAGGTACACCTATAATTGGTACGTACATTAGAACCATACCAAATGGACCTTTAATTATAAATGTGTTATGTATGTACTGTTGGTGCACCTATTTTAAATAAATAAATAAATAAATAAATAAATAAATAAATAAATCATCGCCTATTCAGTAAAGCCGATAGCCTCAATGTTTATAAGGTGGGCAAAATGTCAAGGGATCCAACAAAATTAGCAATGCCAAAATGTAGAACAGCGTACTGCCATAAAAACGAGTCGAATGGCAATACAGATATTTAATAATATACCAAAGGTTATTAGAGAACTACGAACCAGCTTATTCCAAAAGCATCCCAGAGCGTGGCTCATAGAAAACTGTTTCTATAGTATTAAGGAATTTATGAATTATAGGACAAAGGCAAAAATTTCATGACATGTAAATTATATTTGACATTTTTATTTTTAGTTATTGACATAATAATATTATGTAATATTATTTCTTTGGTTATCAGTTTGTATGTTTAGTTTTTGAAAATTTGTAATAGAATTATTTTTATTTGACATTTGTATTTTGATAATTTAGACAATTCTTGATTTAGCACACTTAATTTGACATTTAAAATTTGCATGCCGAATTTATCTAGTTGGCGGAATATGAAGAACTATTTGTATATTGTAAAATCTGTATAATACCATATTTCAGGCAAATAAATGAATTTAAATCTGAATGTGATGAACCTTTTGTTTGGAGTAAATAGTGTTTGTTTGGAACAAAAATATGTATTATTATTTATTTAGTACATTGAGGACTTACAGCTAATAAAAAAACTATGACATGTAGACAGAGGAAACAAAGATAAAATGTAAAGAATAACTTACTGTGTACAGCTTCAAATGTTTGTAATTGAGGTTCCTCCGAGGCTGTTTCCGCCATTTGTTCTACAAAAGAAAATATTCACACATTATCTTGGAAATCAAGCCATAAGATAGGCTAGCGATCGCGGGGTGCGCGGTGTGTGCGGGACGGGAGGAGGAGGAGGAAGGAGAAGGGAGGAGGAAGGAGGGAGCGTACCGTTGACGAGCGCGGACACGGAGCGCGCCGCCTCGCGCTCCTTCAGCGCGTCCTCGATGAGGCGCACGAGGTCGTCGCGCCGCAGCTGCAGCGCCAGCGAGTGCGGCGTCTTGTGGAACTTGTTCAGCGCGTACGGGTCCGCGCCCGCGCGCAGCAGCTCGGCCGCGGCCGCCGCGTGGCCGTTCTGTACCGCCCAGTGCAGCGGCGTCATGCGCAACATGTCGCGCACGTCCACGGCCGCGCCCGCGTCCAGCAGCAGCCGCGCCACGGCCGCGTGGCCGCCACACGCCGCCAGGTGCAGCGGCGTGCGCTCCACCTTCGTGCGCGCGTCGCGCGACACTCCCGCGCGCAGCAGCACGGCGCACGTCTCCGAGTGCGCGTTGCCGGCCGCCAGGTGCAGCGGCGACGTGCCCAGCTGTACCACACACATTAGTGAAACCAAAATATGTACTTCCAGTCATGGGTTGAACTCAAAATATTCGTCAAAAAAACACAATATTGGTGTAGCGGCTCGTAAAGAGTAGAGAGCGTAGGGAGTTGGACACTAGAGAGTAAACGTACCCAGTCAGTGGTGAAGGGCGCCCCCTTGGCCATGAGGTCGAGCACTTGCGGCGTGTCGCCGGCCCTCGCGGCCAGCAGCAGGCGCCGTCCGAGCTCCACGGCCGCGGACGACGCCGCCACGCGCGCGCCCGCGCCCCCCGCACCTCCCGCCACCAGCGTCTGCGACTGCACCGCGGGAACGCGACATTACACGAGTAGCCATTTATATATTTTTCAAGAATGTAGTCGTTAGTATAGTCACTAGTGGACGTGGACCTGACAGAGGTTGCCTTGTAATTTTCTCCTACTGGGTCCAACTATAGCCTAGAGCCATCCAGGAGGGCCCAGGATACATATATGTAATTGTACATGTATATCGTCCCTTTATCTATATCTATACTAATATTATAAAGCAGAAGAGTTTGTTTGTTTGTTTGTTTGGTTGAACGCGCTAATCTCAGGAAGTACTGGTTCGAATTGAAAAAATCATCATCATCATCATCAGCCTATAATATTCCCACTGCTGGGACACGGCCTCCTCTCAATGAGAAGGAAATGGCTATAATCTACCACGCGGGCCCAGTGCGGATTGGTAGATGTCACATGTCTTCGAATTTTTGGTTCTAGGACATGCCGGTTTCCTCACGATGTTTTCCTTCACCGTTTTTGAATACTAGAGATAGCAAATTTTTAAAAAGAAACCCATTTACATTCAAGGATTTTCAAAAATTTGCTTGCCACACTCGGGTTTGAACTGACTAAAATTTGAAAGAATACATCCTGTACTTTTATGAAATCAATTGATAGGGCCCATCATATGAACCAAATCTCTAACAAAAATGGTAAATTAAATGAAAGGCAAACCATGAAACTGTACAGTCTTAGTGGGATTGTACATTGACAATGAAGTTGTAGTTGTAGTTTGTTGAGTGTGTTCAAGATAAAGTCTCACAGAAGATATTTTAGTTTATTCCCGTAAGTTACAGTAAAGTTCTTGTTGGCAATTCTCACACGTTACTTAGTGTGGTCGTCTAAATGCACCCTAATTATAAAATATTAAAATCCAACCTTCTGGTGGGTGTATTGACGAGTAAGCAAAATTAAAACTAGGGCAAATGTACGTAAACCGTACAAAAACTTAAACTGATAAATTCAATTGAACAAGATAGCACTTAAATCAAAGGACTAATAACTATATTGAAGAATAATGCAATTTACACATATTTGTTTATGCAAATTCCACCCTGTATATATATATCGCTCCCCTTTTTTGTTTGGGGGTGCATCGCTGCTCTAGGTATTGTGTTGTGCTGTCCATTAGCGAATAAATGATTATTCTATTCTATTTCCATTTGTGGCATTCCACTCAATCATTGATATTGTTTCACAGTATTTATTTAACACTTCAAGCACAAAGTACAGAGGCGGACTTAATGCCAATGGCATTCTCTACCAGTCAACCTTTAGGTGATGCAGAGACAAGCAGTGGTAGGTGTCATTCCTGAAACTTCACGAATAGTATCCATCATCCATAGAAGAAACAACATTATTTTTTCAAAATAAGTACCTAGTTTCTTTTTAGTTACCTACTAAGTTACATTACTTGCTCAGAATATGTTTTTCATTATTTTCCAAAGCATTTTGAATTACAAATACAACAGCATTAATGCATAAGTGCAACACTTACAGTTATTATCTGCGGTGTTGTGATGCGCACCACCACATCCTCCGAACACAGGTCTGATGTCATTGTCATTCATCTGGAAACATTCAACACAGCGCCTGTTAATAAATATTATATTATATTATCTATATCTTAATATTATAAAAGAAGTGTTAAGTAATTTGGAATAGGTAACTTGAAAATAATTACAAAGTACATCATCAACTACATAATCATATGGTGAATATAGTCTGGAACGGTTACTTCTCAGTAAGATGGTTCCGGCTGGTTGTTTTACTATTATCTGGTTTGTGGTGATAGGGAAAAGGGTAAATAATCATTAAAAAAGAAAAAACAAATGGGACATTTTTAATAATTTCTTGCAAATTGATATAATAATGTATGCCTAGGCAGGCTTACAAGGCATCATCTACCAATCAACTACTGCGTAAATAGACTGCCTAAATAGGACAACATTGTGAAACAAAATAAATAATTAAATTATTTTCGAAAATTACTAAATAAAACAACAAAACTGATGCATTTTTTTCGGTGCAAAATGTTTATTGTCTTGTAAGTTTATTGTGTATCATGATAACAGGGGCATATTCCTAATAGCAACCAAGTTATTGAATGTATTTCAGTTCGCGCTTTTTACATCTCACTATTATTGATTGAAATTCAACAGGATAAGGATGTCAAGCTCATTGCCTTGCAGTACCTTCGACCGCCATAAAACACACTTCCTTTTCCTGTCACAACGGAAGTGATCGACAGTTTCTTGACTCAGAACAATAAAATACATATTTTAGCATACTTACCTATTTGGTGTCTTTTATAGTACCAGTGAGCACTTATTTAAGGCGCCCCATATTGGAATTAAAGTAAAAAAGTGTAGACGTCAACAGAATTCTGTACGTTTCAATGAAAGAACCAACGTTTGTCTACCGCGAAAATAAATGTCAAAGTTAAAATGTGTAATTATATTCACATAATCGTATTCGTAGTATAGATATACAAGTAATGTTTTATAAGAAACCGTGTGGTAAGTCTAGAATAATACCTAACATGGTTTTCAGTTAATTTCAATAATATTTCCTTTGTTTTGAGGTTAACATTTTGTTTTTTAAATGTTGGTATTAATCCTTGTGTCTATGAACTCTATGACTCTTTGATTAAGGTTTGCTCATAGACAAAGATAACTAGAATCTATAAATCCGCATTTTTACTAACGAAAGATATCGCAAAAAAACAAGCTAATTATGAAAGGTAGCGCTGCTTGTTGCGACTCCATCGAGGAAAGTTAAGGCATAGCTATTCACATACAATCGAATTGTAACTGAATCGATTATGACCCTGTGACCAGGCAGCCCCCGTATTCACAACGCTTCGATTCGCTTCCGATCCGGGAAGTCGTATGTTTATCTCGGTCGTTTTCGTAATGCCCGACGAAGACAGATTACGAGTTGTCGAATGAAACGAGTCGAATGTTTGTGAATACGGGGGCAGAATCGTTTTGGTGAGAGATTATTCTAATCCATGTTGGTGAGGAGAGATTTTCTTTTTCCACTCTTCCCTAGTCGCTGGATAGATGGCGTTGGTCTGACTACGTTACTACAAGGAACAGAACATCACATAATTTCACTTGGACTTGCTTGGTTAATGGTTGTATTTGGAAGCTTATGCAAACGTGGGTGTATCCCACTATTTCCATGGAAATACAAAATAGAAAAAGTAGGACCAGCGATTTTTACAAATTATATCCCATTATTTCTATTGCGACAGAAAAACGCAGTTAATATGTTATTTGAAAAGTTTATGTGATATAGTCACAGACGTATAATAAAGAGTAGGATTATAGTACAGACGACAGCACATTAAGCGGCGTCCCCACTAGGATCGCTCGGCCCGGCTTTACGAGCCGCGTAGCCCTAGTGGAGACGCCGCTTTATAGTGCCGCCAAGTTAGCTGTGCATGTGGACAAAATTGGAACTACAACCGGTCATGCCTTTGTTAGTGTCCGCCAATCCGCGTTGCGGCTGTGACAGGAAAATTAAATCACCCACTTATACAGGGTGTAAACCACCTCATCACAAAGCCGTTAACCAAGCATTCTGTACATCAAACTAAGGCCCGTATTACAGAACATCGCTCAAAACTCAAGCGTTGCTTAAAACTAGTTTCAACCAATCAAATGGCTTGAATCTAGTTTTAAGTAATGCTTGAGTATTGAGCGATGTTCTGTAATACGGGCCTAAGTAACTTTACGCAAAAATTATTGCTCGGAAACAACTTTTATTTTTTGAGGTATGAGGAATGTAACGCACTTAACACATTGTGCTGATGGATGGATTGAATATTACGGGGGTCGTGGAGGTGATAAAAAAAACCTACAAAAAAAACTTGTATATTAAAAAAACTTGTCAAAAATTTGTAACTTTAACCCCCCATATCTCCGTAACTACGTTGACTTCCTTCCGCGCACTCGTTCGGGCTGGATGCAATTTATTTTGCTGTTGTTTTTAATTACGATTTTCGTGTTCCGTGATCGATTCCCGGCTCGTGAGTTGTTTCTAGGTGTGTGCTATTGTGCTAAGTGCTGGTATCGTAAGTTTTTTAGTGTTTTTACGTCGGTTATTACTGGTAATTAGTTCATTTCGTTTACTTTCGGTGAGTACATTTACTTTCTTTGGTGTGTGGGTACCTCGATATAATTTTGTCATTTGGTAATTCTGTTACTTTTCTTACGTTTTAATAGTTTGTGTGAATTACATAATTTATAATATGTTGTCCATTAATGATGACCCGCCTGACCGTGGCAGAGATGCATTCCATACACCCGGGTCGCCGACGACCTCCGCTAATATCTCGACAAAACGTTTGTTTCGCGAAATGTCACCTTCGTACATTTCGCCCGAAGATAGGTCAAAACGGCTTCACACATCCAACTCAATTGAGAAGCCCTCGCCTATTTTAAACGTCAGTACTGCGAGCAGCGACCACTATTGCGATTTAGTGTCACAGGCGTCTGCATTTTTATCCAAAATTAACGACCTTGTTAATGATCAAGGGTCCCGCATTAATGTCGCAAATAAATCAGCTATCATGGACATGACTCAGCGCGTAACGGCCATCGTTTCTTTGTTAGCAATAAAATCATCCTCCAACGAAACTAAATTAGCCAATACGGAACGCGAATTAGATAAAATTAAATTCAATTCCAATACTGTCAATAATCATAATAATGTCAATACTTGTGATTGTAACAAATCTTCGTATGCGGATTCGTTGAAACTTCGTCTACCTAAAGTTGTGCCAGCGGTCGAGTCGCGCGCCCCTCTCCCTTGCGTCGTCGCCTACCCTACTGCTGAGCGGTCAGCCGATTACTCGTCATCGTCCGCGACTAAACAAGCGCTTATGAAAGCGATTAAGCCTAGTGACGACGGATTTCAAATTGTAGGCGTTAAGAAAACCGCGAAATCTGGCGTTGTATTACGTGTCGCTAATGACAACCAAATTAAAAAATTACAATCGGTCGATGCTATTAGGTCCGCCGGTCTAAGACTTGAAAAACCGAAAGGCCGAAGGCCCCGTATATTAGTTAAGGACGTCCCATCCTCAATGGAAGACAATGTTTTTCTGCACGCGTTATACCGTCAAAACATTAAAGATGAGTTGCCAATAAATGAGGATGATTTTATTAAGTCAACTAAAATTATTCGTCGGCGTTCCTTAGATAACGGTCGCAAGTGGATAGGTGTTGAAATCGAGTCCTCCGTACGTAAACATCTGGTGTCCACCAAAGAAAAATTATTTATTGATTGGGCGACTTGCCGTTTCATCGATGATGTCGAGGTAGTTCGTTGTTTACATTGTCAACAGTTCGGTCACGTTAAGAAACATTGCGTTAACAAATCACCTACCTGTGCTAACTGCTCCGAAGCGCATGAAACAAATAACTGCCCGCACAAGGATAACTCAAATTATATACCGACTTGCGTGGCGTGTAAACGTTTTAAAAAACCGTTTGATCATCGTTGCGGGTCTCCAGAGTGTACCACATACAAACTTAAGCTCGAACAGTTAATCCTCAACACTAACTACTAAAATAATGGATAGTTTAAATATAGGACAATTAAATCTCCACAACGATAGGGTGGCGACCTCTGAACTAGACAAATTAATTATCGATTATAACTTAGACATTGTACTTGTTCAAGAACAATACCAGAATGCACACTTACGCCACAAAGTAGTTCAGCTGGATAGCAAGGCACGAGCCGGAATTTACGTGACGCGTTCTTCTAACTTTACAGTAACATCTTTGCGTAACCTCATGACGCCCCACTGTGCCGTTGCGGAAGTCTCATCAGCTTCTTTCAAAGTTTACGTTGTGAGCTGTTACTTTCAATACTCAGATCCTGTTGCTCCTCATATACATAACCTCCGTCACGTCTTGCAGTCACTCGCGGGCTGTAAAGTTATCGTTGGCGCTGATGTTAACGCGTCATCGTCTCTGTGGTATGGCAAGGTTAGGTCAACGGATTCCGACCGACGTTGTGCTGTTGAAGATTTTATTGCTGAAATGAACCTATCGATTCATAATACCCCTGATGCACCACCTACTTTTTGCAGCCCAATGGGCGAATCTTGTATTGACGTCACACTTTCTAGTGCAGACGTTCGCTTGGATAGGTGGCGTGTCTTACCAGATGCGTCTTGCAGTGATCATCGCCTGATCGTGTACGAATTTGTTCCGGTGTCTACTCAAGGTCCGACTCATATCACTGGTAATTTTAGATATAAAAGTAAAGGCGCGAACTGGGAATTCTTTGGCTCGCTTTTTGCAAGTCACGCCAAAGACTTCACTCGTGATGGGCTGTCAGCTGAAGAAAGTGCTGAAATTATGTCAGGCACCTTCACTTACTGTGCTGACATCGCTATTGGTCGCGCATCTATGACCAACCTCCGTAGATGTGATTGGTGGTGTGACTACTTAATTGAACAACGTAAAAGCTATCGCCGAGCGCGTAGACATTTAAACAAGCTTAAAAAACAAAAAGTCACCGGAGAACCATATACCATTGCTTTAAATGCGTTTAGAGTTGCCAGGTCCCGCTACAGAGCATCGACTGAAAAATCTAAGGGTAATTTACTGCGAAAAATTGTAGAAAAATTAGATAAAGAAGGTCCGTGGTCTCCTTTGTATCATGAGTTCAAAGCTAATCGATCGGTCGACCTAGCGTTTATCCAAAACATTAAAGTAAATAATAAACACACCACCGGTATTGAGGAAACGACCGAAGTTCTATTAAATACTCTGATACCTGATGATTCGCCGGTAAATGACAATGACTACCATCAACAGATCAGAGCGTGGGCTGCTGTGCCACCTGAATCACCAGCGTCAGACCTTCCATCCATTGACGAATTCATTAATGTTGTCAGGAAACTGCCTCTTAAAAAATCAGCAGGTGAAGATAAAATATCTAATCGGATGATAATAGAAGCGTGTAAAACAGCGGGCGACGCCATTCTATCTGTTTTCAACCGATGTATTGCGGAAGGCGTTTTTCCTCGCGTATGGCGACGTGGCTTTATACGAATAATTCCAAAAAGTGGTGATAAGCCACCGGACGACCCTAAGTCGTACAGGCCCTTAACCCTACTACCAAATTTGGGAAAACTCCTGGAGCGCCTTATCGTTCCGCGTTTGCTACCGGACGGACCAAAGTTTCATAACAACCAATTCGGATTCACCGTGGGTAAATCTACTGTTGACGCGGCACTTTCTGTTAGAAAAATTGTTAATAACTCTGAACACAAGTACGTGGTTGGAATCTTTTTAGATATTTCCGGGGCTTTTGATAACGCTTGGTGGCCGATGCTACTACTTAAAATGAAAAATCGTGGCTGCTACAAAAACATATATAATCTTGTTCATTCATTCTTTTTAAATGGTACCGCGCAACTAAAACTCGGACATCATTCTATGTCAAAGTCCCTTACCATGGGATGTCCACAGGGCTCGGTAATCTCTCCGTATGTATGGAATATAGGTTTTGATGATTTCCTCGCGCTCCCACTCCCACCGGGCTGTTCATTAACCGGTTACGCGGACGACGGCCTGCTGCTCATTCAGTCAAGTACCCGGGCTGGACTCGAGAATTTAGCTGACACTTGCCTACGATTAATATCTCAGTGGGGCGATCGAAACCGTCTGACCTTTGCACCGCATAAAACATTTCAACTAATTTTAAAAGGTGATCTTAAATCGTGGCCGAGCATTAAATTTAATAACGTTCCCGTGAAAAGAAAGCAGTCCGTGTGCTACCTTGGACTGGTCTTAGAGAGGAATTTTTCATTCGTAGATCACATAAAAAATGTCGGTGAAAAAGCTAAAAAGAACTTTTATTCCTTAACGAGGATATCCAAATCTACGTGGGGATTGTCATTTTTAACTTTAAAGACCATCTACGTGGCTACTTACTTGGGTTGTATGTGCTACGGGGCACCTGTTTGGGCCGATAGGGCCACCATAGGAGCGGTGCGACGTAAATTGCTTCAAAGCCAGCGTTTGGCGTTGATATTCTTATGCAAAGCGTACAGGACGGTTAGTACCGAAGCTCTTCCGGTGCTTGCGGGTGTACTTCCAGTCGATCTTGAGGTGCAGCGGCGGGCGGCAATGTACTATAACGCGCGTGAGACCACGGACGCAGACTTTTTAACCGTACGTGATCGTGCTAGGATTTCTAGATTATTCAAACCACAGACCGACGTCTGGGAGGAACTTTTATCTGAATGGCAATGTAGGTGGGACAATTCCATCAAGGGCAGGCACCTCCACCAGTTCTTTCCATCCGTTCGTGAGCGGCTGGACAGGACATGGCTGGAGGTTGATCACTGTGTTGCCCAATTTCTCACGGGCCATGGCAACTTTAAGAGTAAATTATTTTCCTTCAAGCTTGTTGACTCGCCTTTTTGTCAATGTTCAACATCTGACTGCGAATATGAACAATCTGCTCATCACATTTTGTGGGAGTGTAGTCTTTGGCAAAATGAACGCAATATTATGTTGGATAGTGTACAGGTTACATCCGGAGTTATTTACTATACGGACCTTGTGGAAACTAGAGCAAATTTCCGTGCGTTCAAGCGTTTTTGCCATACCTATTATTGGAATCAAATATAACAGCTCTCAACTTAGGACCCATTAACGTTAATATTTATCCGTGGTGCTAGGCAACTGGGCCTATCCCAGTTGTAAACGTCCCTTTGTGCCTATTGGCCTTGTTTCGTTCTGTCTCCTGCTGATATGGAGGGAAGTGGAAATTACAGTTCTTTCCTACTCCTCCGCTTTACTTTCTGATTAATTTCGTTGCGGGATCCAAGACAGTTAAATTCATTCTCTGGGACTTCGTCGAGCTTCATTGTCTCGGCGCTTTTCTGGTGGTCGCCACTGTTGATTCTGGCTTTCAGGAGTTACAGTGGTTTGGGCGTGTGTGGCGGGCTTGTCCCAAATAAAAAAAAAAAAAAATCTCCGTAACTAGAAGGTTCCCAGGCCCCTTATTCACAACCATTCGACTCGCTTCCGATTCGGAAAGTCGTATGTCTATCTCGGTCGTTTTCGTAATGCCAGAAGAAGACAGATATACGACTTTCCGAATCGGAAGCGAGTCGAATGATTGTGAATAAGGGGCCAGGTATGGTGTAGAACAATAGTACATTGTGATACAAGTGGCGCCGTGTGTTAAACAGTACTTTTCACCACGATTGCGAAAAAATAAAATAACCATATTTAATATGATAGTTTATTTTTATTAAAAATGAAATGTACAATTTGTACTGTTGTTCTAATGAGATGTTTTTTCCCGGCAACATAATCTCAGTTCTCTGTGAAGACGAATATAATATTGTGTCGTCTGTGGGGTAAACGTAGGAGATAAAAAGAAATCCTACTTATAACTCAAATAAATAACACAGAAAAAATTTCGCGCCTTTTTTATTTCTTCTGTAGCTGGAATGCAACGCACACATCCTGCCAAAGAGTTCAGCGTTCGGCGCGGTTGGTTGCATTTTTTAAATAAAATGTTTTTTTTTTCACTTCTCATGCTCTAAAAGTACGCCGTTATAGCCCTACGAAGCGGGATTAAAGTGACCGTTTATTCCCTAGGGAGTAAAAAGTAATTTAAAAATTGGTTGCCTGTAAAGTCGGTATACGGGCGAAAGTTTTTTGAGTGGTGAAATAATTTTAATGTGAATATTCATTCGTATAGTAGGAAGAAGGATGAAATATGTCTGTCTCTCTCGCTCTTAGGCGGGCTAACCATGCCCGAGTGGAAGGGACGCGTGCCTCTCACTCGCTCTCATTGTGAGCGCATAACGTGAGCGGAGCGTAACGCAGTTTCTTGAAGTGTCACCCGGCAAACCAATTTATAAGACGTTGTCACGTCCAAACCAATTTATAAGACGTTGTCACGTCAAAAATGGAACGATCTTTTACTCTGAAACATGGTCACAAAAGATTAACTTGTCAAAGGTTTTATTTAAATTTCGAATTGGCATGCAAATAGAAAGCGGTTTATTGAAAAAAAAAACAAACGAACTCTTCAATGCGAGAAAAATTTATGGTTGTTTGTGTGCATCGTTGATTTTGAAAAGCAATGCTACTGTTGCTAGCCGCTGCAGTAATGTAGGTACTAATTATTTGTGGAGTGTGGATCATCTTCATTGCAAAAATGTTGTGAGTTTGTGTTGTTTTTTCAATGGTTAATCTGTGACTGACCTGATAGAAGAAAAAACTGACCGCTCAGTTCAGAATTTTTGTCGAGTGTAAATTTGTTTAGTTTTGAATGACTATTTTTCTCGCACTCGAAGTGAAAAGTACAGTTTGCACCTCGAGACTAAACGCCAATATAATATACCCTCGCTTTCATTGCCTCCCTCGCAAGCTCGGGAGTCAAACCACCTCGAGTATATAATGGCTTCGTTTAGTCCCTCGTTATAAAATATACTATTATGGAACAGTAATAAGTCAATTCTTTATGTATTACTAGCTTTTGCCCGCGGCTTCGCTCGCGTAGAATTTGGTCTGCTACATTAAGTTACGTGTCATTTTTTTTTAAATACTGATATTTTTTTAATGTACCTTCACATCGTACATCCCAGATTTCTAACTTCAAAATTAGTTTCCATACAATCTTTGAACTCCTATACCTAATATTTAGAGAGTATCTCTTGAGGGTGGAATTATCTGAATTCCTTTCTAAGTGCTCATTATTTTAAGCTATAATAGAACTCTGCAAATTTCAAAATGCTAAGTCCAGTGGTTTCTTCATCAATCTTTACCTGTATGGTGTGTTTATAAAAAGTAGGCTTGAGATTATCCTATCCAGCACAAACGGAATACTAAACACTGACAACTAAACAGGTCGGACCAATGTTACTTGCATTTAATCACTACATAGTATAAAACAAAGAAGCTTTCTTTTTCCCTATGAATGCTTAAATTTTTTTAAACTACGCAACGGATTTTGCTGCGGTTTTTAGGGTTCCGTGCCCAAAGGGTAAAACGGGACCCTATTACTAAGCCTCCGTCGTCTGTCTGTCTGTCTCCAGGCTGTATCTCATAAACCGTGATAGCTTGAAAGCTGAAATTTTCACAAATGATGTATTTCTGTTGCCGCTATAACAACAAATACGAATAAGAATTAAGTACATATTAAGGGGGGCTCCCATACAATAAACGTGTTATTTTTGCCGTTTTTTTATAGACAATGGTACGGAACCCTTCGTGCGCGAGTCCGACTCGCACTTGGCCGGTTTTTTAATAGATTTTGTAATAACTAAAGAATTATGTGGTACGTAATTGGAATGTGCACAACCATCAATAACGTCTGCCCTCACGCGTCTGCCCGCGTTCGGGTCGCGCCCTCGGCCATGCCTCGTCACTGCTTGGATTGCATTGTTCGCCCCTCCCCCGCGACTGCGACGCCGCATCGCGCTCCGCCCGTGCTGCGGCCGCCGCCGCGGCGTTAGGCGCTCCGTTCAAGTCAATCATATCGTGATAACTTTTAAACTATTCGGCCAAATTACTTAGTGTGAAAGACAAAGTTTATCAACATTAAATACTTAATGCGAAAAATGTATCCATTTTGATAAGAGTTTGATAATTATATACTAAATGTGCATTGTAAAATAGTACCAAATTTAATTAGATTTATGGTTCACAATTTTGGTTGTACTGGCTTGCACATAAAAGGTAGATATATACTGTCGCGGACTTTTATTTAGATCTACTTAAGACAAACAATCCTGCGGTACATCATCTTTATGTAACTCCATTGGTTTAGGCAGCGCACGCCAAGATAGCTCTCAGATGGAAGATTTTTTTCCGACTTAATTGACATGTATCGTTATATTATGACCAAAACTACATAAAATCATTATAAATTATAGCCTATGTGTTATTCTGATGAATAACCTATATTACTGTAAAGTTTCATCCAAATCCGATCAGTAGTTTTTTCGTGAAAGAGTAACAAACATACATCCATCCTCACAAACTTTCGCATTTATAATATTAGTAGGATAGGAAGTAGGATGAGTAAAGATTGCGTTCACGAACACCGACGACGAATTTGAAAAAAAAAAGCTTATTTTCCCTAGGGCTATGATGAGCCCCCTCTGGTACGCTATTAGGACGGTCTTTTCGAGCAAGAGGAGTGAAAAAAAAATGATCGCAATGATGGGGAGAACAAGTGCCTTTCGGCTTCGTGAAGTGGTGTATTACACCCTTTATAATTATTCCGCACTTTTATTCATTTACTCACTAAAATTCATAGCCATACTCGTATTTTAATATTATATTCTTAAAATGATTTACTTCCCTTTTTTTGGTGAGTGTCTAAAATAGCAATATTAAAATCACCACTAGCGACGCCCTCTAATGAACAGAGTTGGTGGCGCTGTAAGCTATTAGAGTTTGACCAGCGAAAGCTGTCCATGAAAAAAGGCGAGAATTTAAAAAATCAAGAGCTGTTAACCCTGGCTATACACTGCATAAACGTTGTTGATACTATTTATTATTCGGGAAGTAAAATTTTTACATGTTTCATGAGCTGGAATTTTCGAGTGTATTATTGTCGGCGACAAGACCCTCTCAGCACACCAGGGCGCAAGTAATAGCCATAAATAGAGTATAACGTGAGTCGATTAGTTGTATTAGTATTTTGAAAACTTGTGATATTAACTTAGTTATGTAATTAAGTGATGTGTTCAATGGACCTTTTTGGCGCAGCCGTGAGGCACACAGCACAAACTATGTATTTTTGTCCTCTTTGTAACTTTTTAAAAATATTATTGTGTGTGTGCATAATGTACTGACGTCAAATAAACATTTTTTCTTTCTTTCTTTCTTTCAAATGTTATTACCAAAATGTGATTTTTCGCATAGGTACTGCTGCTCTGATCCACTATGTTTATGTTGTGTCGCTTTCCTTGACCAAGTTGATTTAAATGTACGGTCGAACGAGTTATTTGGTATACAGTTACATTGTAAAACCCACAAATTACATTGTAAAATGTAAACCAAATAGCTCGTTCGACCGTGCATTGGAACAAATACGTACGTAATTAAAGAAAATTAACAATTAAATACAGTTGCTGTATTTAATTGTTAATTTTTACCGCGTTATTCACGTTATGTTTTATCATTTTGATTTGATTTTAAATTCAATTCTTGACTTTATTTTGTGCATTATAAAAATATTAAATCTAAGCCGGAGAGGTGATCTGTACCACAGCATCTTCCTACATCAGACACCTTTCTCTATCTAATATTGTAAAAAATGTTAACCAGCGCCTGTAATTCATGATGTCGAGAAAAATAAAGATTGTATGATTATAATGATTACATTTATAGTGTACTGGCCCTGGCTCCATACACTTCTGGAATATCTCCACTCTTAAAGAAGCGCGAGAGTAGCCCGCGAAATTAAATTCTTCTTACGTGTTTTGAGTCGCACAAGTAACACGTATGTAGTTACAGAAATAAAATCATTAAAATCATCCATACAACGGCTTCACATCATGTTGGCAGAATTTATTTAGGTAATCATTATTTACAATATAATTATATGTCACCGTAAAATTGTCAAACACGTTATATTGTAATCTCTCGAGTGATATTGTAAACTTTCGAAATATTGTCAAACGAATATACTGCTTACAATAAAACGCATTATTTTTCGTGAAATGCTTGCGATGGTAGTCAACTCCCGCGGTGTCAACTCACGCCAAGGCCACCAAAACGAATGGGTTTGTTAACTAAAAAATCTAATTAGGCCGTCACTTAGATTATCAAAAAATATTTGACCCGTATTTTTTCTTTTGTCATAAAAACCAAAATTGACGGAGATACGACGCTTTTAAAATTCCCAATACGTCACTGTTTGGTATTCTTAGTGAGTTCTGACAGGAAAAAAACGTTGGTCGGTGATAGCTGTCACACGTGTTCGTGAGATTTAATTTAATTTTTTTTCATTCATTGAGTTTTGGTTTAAAATATAACTATATTTTCTTTTTTATTGCGCAGAGGTTTTCGCAGAGAGTCCATTATGGACTCTCATCCCCTACCTGATCCCCCTGATCCTCCAGATGATATCCCATCTGCAGCTGGTGCTCATGGTAAGCGTCGTTTGGATGACGCAGATTCAAACAATGACGTTATTAAAGAATAAGTGAAAAATGTTATTTCCAAAATATATATTTGTGAAGTCCAAACAAGCAGATCAAAATAACAACCCATAGCAACGTCACAGATATAGGAAAACGTAAAAGGTATAAAGCAGTTAGATGCGCTCTACACTAGAAGTGCTTCCTTAACATTCCCTCTTCTTCAAGCCGAACTCTTCACAGAGCCTTACCAGTCTCGGTTTGTAAACAGGCTTCGTAAAAATGTCGGCAAGTTGTTCTGCAGTCGATACTTGCTCTATGGTTATATCCTTCTCGGATACACACTGTCGCACATAGAAGTGTTTCAGTTTTATATGTTTCGTCTTGCGGTGCTGCTCGTATGAAGGGTTATATGCGAGCTTAATTGCAGACTCATTATCGATTCGCAAAGTAGGCGTATCTAGGTTGATTTTTAGATCTTGAAACAATCTCCTCAACCAAACCATTTCACGACTAGCCTCACTGGCTGCAACTATCTCCGCTTCTGTGGATGATAGAGAAACCATGGATTGCTTAGAACTTCGCCAGGATATTGCTGAGCCAGCATACAGGCATACAATCCCGCTTGTTGAGCATCCGCTCGCTTCGTCTCCGCCGTGATCTGCATCACTGTAACAGATGAGACGCTTTTCACCTTTATTGTACTCAAGTCCAGTATCGATGGTCCCTTTCAAATATCTAAATATCCTCTTCACCTGTTGAATATTGCCTTTGGAAGGTCTATCAAGATTTCGAGATACTACTCCAACCGCATACGCAATGTCGGGTCGAGTTCCAACCATCAGATAGGACAAAGATCCAACAGCTTCCCGATACGGAAAAGCTTGCATTTCTGAATTTTCTTGTTCCTTATCTCCTTTACCGGATTTTATAATGGGTGTCCCAAGCGCCTTGCAATTGCTCATTCCAAACTTTTCTATCAGTTTTCTAGCGTAAGCAGTTTGGTGAACTTTTATAGTACAATCTTTGTGTTGTTCTATCTCCAGGCCAAGAAAATAGGACGGTACTTTCGTGGTGATTTTAAATCGTCGTTTTAATTCATTTTCAATGAAATCGTCAGCCTCTTTCTCATCTGACGCAGCCACCAGTCCATCATCTACATAAAGCGCGAGCATTATCTTCTTTTGTCCACGTTCTCTGATGTAGACACAGGGGTCCGCTTCGCTGCAGATGAAACCTGTCTCCATAAGGAAGTCATGGATACACTGATTCCAACATTTAGGTGCCTGCTTCAACCCATACAAGCTTCTTTTTAGTTTGCAAACGCGACCAGTCCCGTCATCGTATCCTTCCGGTTGTCTCATAAAGATTTCCTCTTTGACCGTGCCATATAAGAAGGCTGTAGAGACGTCAAACTGTCTGAGTTTTAAATTCTCATTTGCAACAATACTTAGTAGTATTCGGATTGTGCTCATTTTAGCAACAGGGCTAAATGTCTGGTCATAATCAATTCCCTGCTTCTGGGAATATCCAACAGCAACTAAACGTGCTTTGTACTTATCGACAGTACCGTCAGGGTTCTTTTTTATTTTAAATACCCATTTGCATTTTAGTGCTTTTCGTTTCTTAGGTAGGTTAGTCAGTTCCCAGGTCTGATTATCTTGTAAAGATTTGAGTTCATTGTTCATTGCTTCGATCCATTTATCTTTTTCAGAGCTTCGCAAAACGTCTTGATAAGTAGTCGGTTCAGGAATAGATACAGCTTCGCTAACAAACTGCTCAAACCGTTGTGGAGGTCTGATCTGGCTACGATCACGCAGTTGTCGTGTCGAAGGTTCCGTATTTACGGGTTCGTCATTTACAGGTTCATCTTCCTCTAAGGACTCAAAATCTTCTTCGACGCTTTCATTTGCTTCTGAAGGTGGATGAGAATGACTCTCTTCGTAAATAATTTTAGAATCTGTAAGAGGCATTGGCAGCTCGTAGGTGTTTATTTTAGGTTCAGGTATTGCAGAAGTTGTGTCAAACTTAGTTTTCACAAGTGAAGGTAACTCATCAAACACAACATTTCGAGATCTGATCAGTTTTAATTCCTTTACATTGAAAATTCGATATCCTTCATCACCATCATACCCAATAAGAATGCCTTTCTCAGCTTTCCTACCAATCTTACTTTTTCTCTTTTGTTTTGGAATATGCACATAGCAATTGCTTCCAATGATTTTTAAATGATTAATCTTGGGCTTCTTGCCGTACCAGAGCTCATGAGGTGACCTTTCTTCTATAGGAGTAGGTCCCGTTCTATTTAATATGTAAACAGAGGCTTTAGCTATCTCTGCCCATAAACCATCTGGTATCTTTTCATGAGCGTGCATCAGTGCTCTTATCATCTCCACAATTGTACGGTTCTCTCTTTCTGAGGATCCGTTTTGTTCTGGAGTGTATGGCATCGTAAATCTTTGTTTTATGCCATATTTTCTCAAAGTATTACGTACTTGTTCGTTATCGAACTCACCTCCATTATCGCTTAGCAGCTCCATCACGACGTGTCCGGAAGTATTTGCTTCTGCTAAAAAGTCCTTTAAGCGAGCGTGAACTTCAGACTTTTGTCTCAGGAAGTAGATCCATCGATATTTTGAGAAGGAGTCTTTGAACAGAACAAAATATCTGTACTTGGAGATAGAGTAAGGGAATGGACCACAAACGTCTGTACTGATTAGCTCTTCAGGTTTGTTTGCTCTTGGTCTCTCTCCAAACTTCTGCCTATGGCTCTTGCCGAAGACGCAGCCTTCACAGATAACAGCAGAACTTGAGTCTACTTTTACTCCAAGCTCTCTTTGTATCAGTTTTGCTACATGTCTCTTGTTCTGACGTCCAAGGCGTTCATGGTATAGTTGAAGATTCTGTGGCGTCGTTAGTTGATTTACCTCAAGCTCGGGCATCAGTACTTTAACTTTGAGTTTGTACAGACCACCGTACTTGTAGCGATTCCCAACTAAAATGACTTTGTCATCGTTCTTCACATAACATGACTGAGCAGTTGACTGAAAAATGCTATTCTTCAGCGTATCTTGTGCAGCTAGCACAGAAAATAGATTGCGTTCAATACTTGGAACGTACCATACGTTTGTTAAGACCAGTAATTCTTTGTGACCGTTTACATCAGCTTCAAGTTGAATAGAGCCTTTTCCTATGGCTCCAAGCACCTCTCCATTGGCTGTCATAACTTTATGTGGCTCGCCAAAAACTTCGAAGGTGCGAAATACATCTCTTCTATTAGTGACATGGCTTGTCGCGCCATTGTCCACATACCACAAGTCTTTATCTGTTTTCTTACTTTCGCAGGCTAGAGCTATGCCTGTCAGCATCTCAATCTTTGAAGATTGCTTTGGAGGTTTTGGAGGTCTACCGTCCGCAATCCACTTCTTGCAAGATGTGACTTTTTGACAGCTTTCTCCACAGTATTTGCATTTCTTCCATTTCTTTTTGCTAATTCCTTGTTTTTCGTAGCGCTTCTCTCCTCTTAACATAAGAAGTCCATTGCTACTTCCGCTTTCTTCTAAATTCTTCTGATGTAAAGATCTCTCAAAAGTACATACTTGTGTCGTCAAGTTTTCTATATTTTTGTCACTCTTATTCATCAACAGCCAGCTCGACTTAAAATTGAAATATTGCTCAGGAAGTGTATCCAATATTTTACATATTAATAAAATTTCTGGTAGATCATTTCCTTCAATCTCATTGTTCAAGTCATACCAAACAGTTTTGAGAGTCGAAATATGTGTGGCCATATCATGCTCCTCGCTTTTCTGGTAGCGGAAGAACCTCATGCAGAGATCGTAACTCCTGTCTTCCTTTGCTCCATCATAAAGCCTATGAAGCTCTTTCCACATCTCACATGACGTTTCACATCGCATTACCTTTTGTAAAGTTTCTTCAGTCATATTCGTAGTAAGAATTAGAAGTGCTTGACTGTCACATTTTTAAAACATATCCATTTCATTCTTAAACTTTTGTAAATCTTCAGTTTTAGCCGTTTGTCCTGGATTTTCCGGCTTAATTAACTTGCCTTCAATTGCTTCTAGCGTACCTGGAGTACTCTTCAGTAGTAATTTTACCTTGTATCTCCATGTTTGCCAGTTAGTGATACCGTCGAGTCGACCGATCTCGATTTTTACGCCGGACGATTGCATAACTCTTTAGTTTTACCACTATTGCAACTAAACAATGTTAATTGTTAACGCTCTGCTACCATATTAAAGAATAAGTGAAAAATGTTATTTCCAAAATATATATTTGTGAAGTCCAAACAAGCAGATCAAAATAACAACCCATAGCAACGTCACAGATATAGGAAAACGTAAAAGGTATAAAGCAGTTAGATGCGCTCTACACTAGAAGTGCTTCCTTAACACTTCCTTGTTTCTGCTAAAAAAACAATAATTGACAAAGAGATGGCTGTAGCTTCCATCTAGACCATGTATGTCCACCCAAATCTTGTGGTCGGTATTAAAGCATACACTAGTTCCGACAAAGGTCCTTTCATTGTCCACGTTTCCAGATCCATACCGGATCCTTCAGCTGGGACGACTATTCGTCCAATTAAGTTTGGCCAGTTTTTGTTTTCTAACAAAGTTACTAACATCTGCACTGATGGTTTAAAAAAAGTGGGCAGGAACAAGATTTCCGTCGAATTCACTTCTGGTGTCGCGGCCAACAAGTTCCTCGATAACCCTATTTTACTATCATACAACTATGAAGCAACCATCCCTTCGTATAATATTACCAAAATGGGTATTGTCCGTCATGTCCCGGTTGACATGTCAATGGACGAATTTGTTGAGTCCGTGGTCCTTCCTGAGGGTTGTGGAATAATTTTAAAAGCCCGCAGGCTTAATCGAAAAGTAAGAGAGGAGGATAAGACCTCTTGGGTACCTACCCAAACCATTGTAATCTCCTTTCAAGGCCAAGTTCTTCCTCAAAGGATTTTCTCGTATCACACTTCTTTGCCCGTGGAGGTTTATCAATATCCTACCATCCAATGTCAAAATTGTTGCCGATTTGGTCACGTTAAAGCTCAATGTCGGTCTAAGGCCAGATGCTATCGCTGTTCGCAACCTCATACCGGTGACAGTTGTGACGTTACTGAGTCCATGGCTACGTGTATCCACTGTTTGGGTAATCATTTTGCCTATAGTGGTAATTGCCCCGAGCAGAATAGGCAGAAGTCCATAAAGCTCCTCATGGCACGAGAAAATCTTTCGTACGAAGAGGCATCGAGATCTCTTCCTAAAGTCACCAAATTATACTCCGATGTTACGCAAAATACCCCTCGTTCCCAGTCTATTTTTTCTCCCTTGCAACCTAATTCAAGCCTTTCCAATCTTTCTCCACCTGCCTCTTACAGGAAAACTGTGTTCTCTTCTTCGCGTCCCAAAGCTCCATTAGGGAAATCTTATGACAGGACTGCCCATCATTCCATTGTTGCTGATGAACCCTCATCCCTTCCCAACGGATTTGCCCTCCTTTCTCAGAATCTTCCCTCTTCAGGTCCGCCTCAAGAAGATAACCTTCTGGAATTGCTTATGTCTCTAATTATTAGTCTAGTTTCACGTAATAATTCAACCCTACCGCCCCACGTTGCCCAAAAACTTTCCCATATTCTTTCCATTAATTCTAATTATGGATCCAGTCTCCGCTCTTCAGTGGAATGCTAAAAGCATCCGTCCGAGGAAGCCCGAACTTCTTTTTCTCATAAATAAATTTCACCCGTCTATCATTGCCATCTCAGAAACCTGGTTGGTGCCTGGTTCTCGTTTCCGGGTTCCAGGTTACTCTTGCCTTCGGGATGATAGGGCTGATGGATATGCGGGAAGTGCATTACTTGTTAGGCGCTCCCTCCCGTTCTCCCAAATTCCCCTTCCCTCTTTTTCTGCTGACATTAATGTTGTGGCCGTCAGGGCTTTTGATATAACTTTCCTCTCTGTGTACATACCTCATCCTCATTCACGTTTAATCCCAGATCTTTTATGCATAATCTCCTCTGTTCCTTCTCCAATCATTTTGATGGGTGATTTAAATGCTCACCATCGATCATGGGGTTCAAGTCATGATGACAACTTTGGTCTTTCCCTTCTTGAAATTCTTGATGAAGCGAACTTCTGCGTCATCAACAATGGTTCTCCTACTAGAAGAGTTCGTCCTACACAAAACCCTAACTCGGCTGTGGATCTTACTATGTGTTCTGCTTCTCTAGCTTCTATTCTTTCTTGGAGTATTTTGCCCCATTCTTATGGTAGTGATCATTTTCCTATTATCGTCTCTATCTCTGATAGAGTTACGCCAATGCGTAATTTTAACCCTTCACTTAAGTATAGATTAAAGGATGCAAAGTGGTCTGCTTATGCTTCATCCCTTGAGGATAGGATTTTTTCCCTCCCAACTCCAGACGGTAACAACCTTGTTGGTTGCTACTCCAAATTCGTGGAATCGGTTACTTCTAGTGCTGATGATAATTTTCCTCTTAAAAAGCCCTTCAAATTTCAAGTTTCAACTCCTTGGTGGGATTCGGATTGCACATCAGCAGTCAACGAAAGGAAAATTGCAGAGGAGGATTATAAAGCCTCTATGT
The DNA here is from genome assembly GCA_916618015.1 of Xestia c-nigrum. Taxonomy (NCBI): domain Eukaryota; kingdom Metazoa; phylum Arthropoda; class Insecta; order Lepidoptera; family Noctuidae; genus Xestia; species Xestia c-nigrum. The sequence goes on from OU745250.1 coordinate 26,479,267, forward strand.
CCCTTCACAATTTTTTAAATTTTCAAAGGAAAGCTGCCGTTGCCACTACACTTCTTTCTAAAAAGAAAAAAGAAGGGTGGCTCCGCTATTGTGAAAGTTTATCCCCTAGGTCCCCTTCTTCCTTTGTTTGGAAGCAAATAAAAAGATTCAGAGGTTCCTGTGGCTCTATCGATATTTCAGCCAATGAAACATCTTCTTGGCTGGAATCTTTTTCCGATAAATTGTCTCCGTCTTCGGCTCCAAACCTAGACAACTTTCCTTCTCCTTCAAGTCTTCTACCCTCTGTATGCTGTTTTGATTCCCCATTCTCATTTTCCGAACTTCAACTGGCACTTGATGGTCTCGTGGATTCATCTCCTGGGGCAGACGGTATTCCATACTCTTTTTTAAAAAATGCCTCTAATGCTTCTAAGCAATATTACCTGGACCTTGTTAACGGCTTTTATATGTATGGTTTAGTTCCACAACCATGGAAAAATCAAACGATAATACCGGTTCTAAAACCTGGTAAGAACCCTTCAGATGCAGGTAATTATAGACCTATTGCGCTTTCATCAGTCTTGTGTAAGGTCGCTGAGCATATGCTCAAGCATCGCCTTGAATGGTTTGTGGAAAGCAAGAACTTGTTGCCCGTTTCCCAATATGGATTCAGAAAAGGGATGTGCACTCTAGATAGTCTTAGCATATTAACAACCGACATTCGTATCTCTTTTTTAAATAAACAACATTTGGTGGGAGTTTTTCTCGACATTGCATCGGCATATGATAATGTTTTACTTCCGGTTCTTAAGGATAAATTAGTCCGTCAGTTGGGCATTCCTGAGAAGCTGGTTCGTTTTATTTGTAATTTGTTGATGGAAAGAACCATTTCTATTAAGTCTCGTGATTCTCTTTTACCCCCCAGGACTATCTGGAATGGTTTACCGCAAGGTTCAGTACTTAGCCCTCTTCTATTCAGCCTTTACACTTTTGATCTTCATTTAACAGTTGACTCATTTTGTCAAATTTTACAATATGCTGATGACCTGGCTCTGTATCTATCCGTGAAATCTCTGAAAGATGCCTCTGAGCGTCTAAATTCTGCCCTCGGGTATCTATCCGAATGGCTCCTTTTACATGGATTATCTTTATCGGCTCCCAAAAGCTCAGTAGTTGTTTTCACTAGAAAAAGATTTCCCTCCTCGGTTGATATTAAAGTTAATGGTCAAAATATTGCTCAAGAAAATAAAGTTAAGTTCCTAGGAATCTGGTTAGATTCAAAGTTATCAGGTGTCGCTCATTCTGACTTTATTTCTCAAAAATGTGAAAGAAATATTAATGTTCTTCGTTCTCTTTCTGGTGTTTGGTGGGGTGCTCATCCCTATACTCAAAAATTATTATATAATGCCATAGTTCGTAGTCACCTGGATTATGGGCTATTTCTTTTAGATCCCGGTAATAAATCTGGCCTTCAGAAGCTTGATAAAATTCAGTCTAAATGTTTACGCATTATTCTCGGGGCGATGAAATCGTCTCCAATTAATGCTATGCAAGTCGAAAGTGTAGATCCCCCCCTTTCTATTCGAAGACAATTCCTTGCTAATCGATTTTTCTTTAAGCTTGTTCAAAATTCTGAACATCCTCTTTTGCGTAAGCTAGATCAATTATCTATCATTTCTGACTCTGGTCGCCGGTTTAATAGAGAACTTCCATGCCTTCTTCGTGCCTTCCTACAGTTCTCTCGTCTTCCTAGTCCGCTTTTTCAAAACCCGGTTTTACCTCTTTATTCTTTGCCATTTGATGCTTTGGTATACCGTCCTGATGTCCTCTTGGACTTTGGAATCAACAAAAACACTCTGGAAGCAAACAGGTTTTTTATCAGAAAAATGTCCACTGATTATAGTAACTTTGTTACTATTTATACTGACGCTTCCAAAGTATCTGATGATAGTCCAGTAGGAGTTGCCGTTTGGATCCCCTCTACAAAAATAATTTTAAGTTATAAATGCCCTTCGGTCACATCAGTTTTCACGGGCGAATCTATTGCCATTTTTGAAGCCATTTCATTTGTTAAATCGCATAATATAAATAACTCCATAATATTCTCAGATTCGAAAAGTTGCCTTCAAGCCGTTTTGTCAAACCCTTTCCGATCAAAATCTAGATTCCCTATTATCTTAAAAATAAGAGATTTACTTTTCCAGTGTCATAAATTAGGTATTCATATTATTTTGGCCTGGATTCCTGGTCACGTGGGTATTATTGGGAATGAGTCTGCTGATTCGTGTGCTAAATATGCAGTCCAGTCTGGCTCGCTTGATCATTCTGAAATCTATTCCCATGACTTTTGTGCTACTCTGTCAACCACTATGTTTAACTCGTGGTCCCAAAGATGGAAAATTTCTAAAACCATAAAGGGAAAATTTTATGGTGATATTCAACCTGAGATTCCCCACAATCCTTGGTTTTTCAAGTATCAGTTGGCAAATAAATTGACCACTTCAACAATCTGTCGTCTTCGGCTAAATCATTGCTGCACCCCTTCTTTCTTGGCTAAACTTAGGATAAGGGATAGCTCCCTCTGTGAATGCGGTCTGGATGAAGGAAGCGTGGACCATTTATTTTTCTGCTGTCCTAAATTACGACTATCTTTATTTTTTATTTTTATTTCTTAGGTCTACCAACAATTGTTTACACTAATTTACAAACACAGATAAAACATGCATTTAAACTTTTCAAAGTATAACAATTACTTAAAGGTAAACACCACATGGACAAAAAAAAAAGAAAACTAATTATAATATCTTAAGCTACATAATGTACAAGTAAACTCAGTAAAATAAACAACTATGAATCAATAACTTACATGCTAAGTATTAAAAGCAGAATTTCTTTGAAATGTGGAGTACACAGTCACATCTTTGTACGATATCATCCCATCTCATATCCCTCGTCCAACCTCCACTAAATGTCTCCTCTCCCTTGTATTTACCCGCTTTGTACGTATTTTAAGTAAGTTCATTGAAATTAATAAAATTAAGTTGTAAATTACAATATTCTATTTATTTATGCATATAATTATTTATATTTTATCTTTTCTTCTTTCCTCTGGCATTAAAAAAAAAAAAAAATATATATGTCTTGCTCTGCGTGTAAAATAGAAAATTAGTCAGATACTCAGATTTGAGTTTTTAATAAAATACTGTCCAAATTTCGTCACTGTACTATCTCCTTCGTTTGATGGTCTATCATTAGATGTACGGGATATTGGCAAAATTGTGGTGACTCTTCCACAAAAGCCATTAACTAAGAGTTGAAGTTGAAGTTGAGTTCTGACATCACGAGCCCCCACTCCCGAGTTTTGATGGGTTTTATCTTTGTCAATATTCGTTGATTTACAAAAACAAAAAATACGTGTCTTTTCTTTTCCAATACTCTAACTGACGGACTAAATAGATTTGCAATTTATTAATGGTGGAAACTAGCCTATTGGTAGCCGACCGAGCGTGGCTGCAAGCTACCCTTGCAGCCACGCTCGGTCGGCCACATTAAGAATGGAATACAACCCTATAACTTCTTAAACCCCATTGAATGACCTTTTCATGAAATAGCTAATGCTTAAGCGATAAAGTTCAAGGTTGATTGGAAAAGAAAGCCAGTTTCAGGTAGCTTGATATGCTGGCGTCTGTACAAGATGGCGGATTCCTACTATGGCATTTTGTTTTGGCTCGTTTGCGTTTCGACAGCTATCCGACAACAAATAGCTGTCGGCAGGATTGATATCGTCACGGTTTCGGTGAATAGCGGTTAGAGGATTTTTGCGATAGCCCTGTCGATCTATTGGATATGACGGCCAATCGAGTGGTTTTGAATAGCTAAAAACATTACACTGACAGCGTGATCGGTTTATAGATTTTCAACAACTGCGATAGAAACAAAAAGCTCATGACAGATATCAGCACAATTTATAGTACAGTTACTAGCTTTGTTGTACGTATCTTAGGGCGCTTTCAAATTGCCAGATTGGCATTGCACGAGTCCGAGGCCATGTGATTTCATGATCCTCGGAATGATTATTTCTCGTCCTCGACAGCCGGTGGAACTCCGTGGAACACTTCACGAATTACACGAATGGCGCGCGAATTCTATATACCGAGGAGAAACTCCGCTGCCACGGCAAATCGGCGCTCAGCCGACAGTGATCTCATGGCGACATGGAGAGAGCGACTATCTTAACCACGGACAGGGCATGCCACAATAGTGACGATAAGTCTTCTTTGAGGAGTTACTCCGGGAGGTATTGTTGCAAATAAAAAATTCATAGTAAGCCGGCTGATATTGTTATCGAAGGTTGATCTTATATTACCAATATTCTTTTGTTGCGCAAGTTATTTTCGTTTTGAAATACTCAATACTCAATACTTTATTGCGTTTTTTTTATTATTAAACGGTTTTATTTAGCTCACCCCGTTTGTTTTTTTATTTATTCTTGGGTCAAATTTCACCCTCTTCCTGTCAACCGATTAATCTGAAATTTTGTATACACTTTGGATTTTGGTGACAATACAATTATGTTTATTCATTATCATTATAAATTCAAGATGGCCGCCGCTACAAAATGGCGGATAATTTATGTTTTATTAATCCCATCAATATGGGTATCAAATGAAAGGGCTCAACAAGCAGAATACAATATACTATAAAAAATTGAATTCCAAGATGGCGGCCGCTACAAAATGGCGGATAACGTAGGTTTTATCAATCCCATCAATATGGGTATTAAATGAAAGTGCTCAACCAGTAGAATACAATTTACTATGCAAAATTGAAATCTAAGATGGCCGCCGCTACCAAATGGCTGATAACAATTTTTTATCAATCCTACCAATATACCCATATTGGTAAGAAAAAAGTTTTTATTTTTCAATTTTTTGTGGTTCACATGTACTTACCCCATCACAGCGTACCGGCGTGATTTTCTTTTATGAACTGGTGTAAACAATAGACAGATATGAGATTTCAGCGATCCCAGTACATTTGCTATCATTTATTGAGGAGTTCCGGTCGCCTATCTTCCGAAGTTCTTCATCAGATCTTTACCAAATTGAAATGGGATCACTCCAAGAATGTACTCTTCCTAATACTACTCAAATCGCTTCTGGTGTGCCTATTTCTCCAGAATCCCATTAAATAGAACTTAACATATCTAACTGTCGAAATCTGGGTGTATTGTACACTTCTGCGCAATCCCTCAGAGCAAACAGGCGTAATGTTACGTCACTATGTTACATAAACAATAAGCAACCAAGCGATTGCAGCAATTACTGCAGCTTTGCCGTGTATTTTTGAAGAGTTCCATTTATATCTCCGAAGATCAGCGTCAGATCTTAACCAAATTAAAACGGAACCACACGGAAAGCGCCAGCTTTCAAATAAAAAAAGAATCATCAAAATCGGTTAACCCAGTCGAAAGTTCAGAGGCAACAAACATTGTCGAAATCTGGGAGTTTTGTACACATCTAGGTACCCCCTCAGAGCATACAGGCGTGATGTTACGTCATGATGTAGTATGAAAAATGAACCTACAAGCGATTGCAGCAATTACTGCAGATTTGCCGTCTATTTTTGAAGAGTTCCTTTGTATATCTCGGAAGATCAGCATCAGATCTTCAACAAATTAAAATGGGACCAATCGACAAGCACCAGCTTTCAAACAAAAAAAGAATCATCTAAATCGGTTCACCCAGTTGAAAGTTCTGAGGTAACAAACACAAAAAAAAAAAAAAAAAATACAGACGAATTGATAACCTCCTCTTTTTGGAAGTCGGTTGAAAAGGGCTTGACAAGAAGAATACAGTGCACTATACAACCTCAATATTTAAGATGGGCGCAGCCACTAAATGGCGTATAATAATAAGATTTAAATTTAGAAATTGAATCTGTAATTTAGGTATCTGATTAATCCAGCCTGAATCCACCACCCAAGTCAAGATTTTGTATCATATTGAGGACTGTGTGGCGTTAGGGTGGCTAAAAATGATAAATCGTTAGCGGTACACCACCCGTAGTTTAAAAAATAAAGACGTGTAAAAGTGTTTGTGAAAACCAATTTGCAAAATAAATATCATTTAATCATTTATCAAGCACAATGCGAAATAAAAACTAAAAACTAGAAAATAAAAATAGGTAAAAAAACTTTTTAAGTTAAACGGTTTTATGTTAAACATACATTGCAATGTTTAAGATAAATGTACTAAAAACCAAAAAATAATAAAATAGATACAGTCGTGGGAATTATAAACATATGCATAGACTAGACTAAAATAAAACCGTGGGGCACGTCAATTGTCTATAATCGTTGATTAAAATGTTTGTTTTGTAATGTTACACTATAATTAGGCAGTTGTTCAACCGACAACGATGGACGTGTGATAAGAAGGGCTAGAATGTGGAAACAAGCTAGCAAGCTCGATTATAAGCGAGTTTTAGGGTTTCATAGTGGTGAGCGAGTAGTACTTTTATCATATGTTTTGTCGATTAAAGACAAACTACGAGCAGTGAAACGATTCCTCGCCAGCCAGCAGTGTGAATGTCCAACGATAAACTAGTTGAAACATCTCTTTTATTTACATGGAGTGTATAACTATTGGAATTTCCATGAGCAAGAAAATAGTAAGTAATTTCCTCACCGTCTGCGGGCCAACTGCCTAACGACGAATTAAACGATTCTTCTATCGCACATTGAGTCGATAATTTGTAGACAATTGACGTGCCCCACGGTTTTATTTTAGTCTAGTCTATGCATATGTTTATAATTCCCACGACTGTATCTATTTTATTATTTTTTGGTTTTTAGTACATTTATCTTAAACATTGCAATGTATGTTTAACATAAAACCGTTTAACTTAAAAAGTTTTTTTACCTATTTTTATTTATATTTTTGATGTATTCCGGTAAATTATTGTATATTTTAATGGACATAACAAATGTACTAGAAGAGTGCATTTTTAATCGTGAACTGGGAATTTTTAATCTGCTTTCATGTCTAAGTGCAATTTTAGTTTGGATATCTCCTCTTTTGGTATAAAATTGCGGATAATTGCGTACAAATTTACAAATTTCTAATATTTCCCAAGATACCATGTAAATTGACGCGCGATTTTGTTTTTACAATTTGCGTTCGATTTCAATGAACAATTTATTCATGTTCCAAATTCAAATCTCATTTCTGCCTGCTAAAAAGTCTAGTGGAGAAAAGAGCAACTTTGCTCCCGCTTATAGAGGAACAAAACGACACTTTTCGAATAGAAGGGATGATAAATCATTATTTCTCATTTCTGTGGTTTTGTTGTGAGGGGAAACACGTTAAACACTATTTTGTAGTCAAAAATATGTAGAAATATTAAGTAATTTTTATTAGTTGGTATTTCTTTTGGATAAAGAGGAGTTGGCTCCAAAACCTGCACAAAAAAACAGATTTTGCTCGTGACGCTATGAGAGCTGCACGATAACCGTAGTTCGTAACGTGCGGCAACGGTGTGCTCATTTCTAGATAGTACGTACATAGTGTGAAAACTTGAAATTGGGTAAATACGACAAAATAATTTTAGGTATTGGTAAAAATTACACTAAACCCCATGAAGGTCGTGATAGAATTATCGGTGCTTCTAACTAAAGAAATTTGAGTATAATACTGTTATAATTGTAAATGTATGGCACCGAAATGTTAAATGATACGATTACACTTACATGTAATAATTTTTCAAATTGCTATTTTATGAATGTATTTCACACGTACCATAACCAAATTGTATATGTTATGGACCAAGTGATGAATTGGGCATTATACATAATGCCCGGTCATTATGAAAAATGCCCAAATATAAGAGTGCAATTTGATAAGAATTATTCGAATAATCAAATGGACCGGGCATTATACATATTGTCCATCAACTTTTGGGCAGAATAATACAAACATATGTTATTACTAGTTTTTTTATTGATATTGTCATTTAACTTAAAATAAACTAAATATTAAACCATTTAATAATTAGACTCATTATTTGGATTAATCATTAAGGACTTCTACAATAACAAGTCATATTATTAAAAATATAACATAAAACATACAAAAAAATCAAAAAAATTACAACCTGTCTAATACTGTTACATAGAAATGACTTATTATTATCCTACTATATATATCCTACTCATCATCATCGTCTGCTTTATCCTTTTCCCAACTATGTTGGGGTCGGCTTCCAGTTAAACCGGATGCAGCTGAATACCAGAATTTTACATGGAGCGCCTATCTGACCTCCACAACCCAGTTAATACTGGGAAAACGATACGACTTCGTAAGACTGGTGTCAGACTTTTGGGGCCATTGACTGCCTGTAACGACTGTCAAAGATGGACAAATGACAGTCGGGACCAACGGCTTAACGTTCTTTTCGAGGCACGGAGGAAACTCGGTATGTAAGGGTGGTCACCCATTCACAGACCAACCTAGGCAAGCACGGCTTAACCTAAAGAACGACCCGAGCGGCTGATATTATTTAGCCACGAGCCTATGTCTTTGCCTTTTTGGCTTGGCGACATCTACATTTACCAGACTTCCAACCATTTTTACAACCACATCTACTATAACCTTGCCCTCCGCATTTAGAGGACATTCTGCAACACTTTCTCAGCGAAATCTCTGTCTCTGGAACATAAATCTTAATTTCGTAATTCAGTGTTAACACACTCGCGTTGACACTGAATTACGAAACTGAAACCCATCCGCGTCCGTCCATATTCGTTTACAATGCAAAACTAAACAAAAACAATAGCGCTTGAAGTCCGCTACACGAGCCGCGCGCTGGATGGCGGTCTCTGATTGTTCAAAGCGTGCCACGCCAAGCGTGCCTCGCTCCCCGCCCTCACACCGCGGCAAATTTAGCTATATTATCAAATTGCCCAATTATCATGTAGCAATATAATAATGACCGTGGAATGTGATAAATAATGAAGTTAAGATAGTATTAATCACTTAGCCCGATAGAGATAGCCATTATACATAATGTTCGAACATTATGTATAATGCCCGCATTAATCACCTGGTCCATAACATATACAACCTTATTTTTTGTAAAAAAAAATCAGCTGTTCCCTACATTTATGTTCGCATAACTCATCAAAATGTAGGGAACAGCTGATTTTTTTTTCGCGATTTCAGGGTTCGTCCCATAGAAAAAGTTGTTCAAAATGATGAGTACAATGACCCCTTTTCGGGTTTAGTATAAACAAAAAATAACCCTGTATATGTCACCGTAAAATTGTCAAACACGTTATATTACAATATAACGTGTTTCTCTCTAGCGATATTGTAAACTCTCGAATTATTGTCAACTGAACATACGGAAGTATCTCTGCCCCCATAATCGGGACTTGGGGCTCCCCCCCGTTAGTTTAGATAGGTTCCTTTAAACCCTTTTTTTTATTTATTTTTTTAAGGATGGGAAATCACCAAATGACCCCCCCCACTCTGGGCGGAGCGGGAGGGAGTGTCAGACTCTTACTGACTAAAAACCATCCATGTTCCTTCCTCGCCTTTTACGTTCCGGGGCCGCGGTATCTCTTTCGAACATGCCCGCAACCCCGGCAGGCTTCGGCCCTTGCGGGCCCCTCTCTTTTTGCTGACATCTCTTTGAGGCGCGCGTGGAACACGAACGCGCCGTCGACACGGCCTGTCGTCGTCGTTAGACGGCCGGACGGCTAGCTAGCCCATAGCCAGCCATCCACAGGCCCGCATCTACGGTGGCCGGTAGCCACCACGTGGCCCCCGACGCCCGTTGCGTCTCCCGCGGCGGCCGGGAAGAGAGGATCTCTCCCTCTCTCGTTCCGCCACCTCCTTCGCTAGCATGACTGCTTCGCAGAAGGAGGCGACGGCTTCCCATTCCGTCTCGCTCCGGACCATGGATTGAACCAGGGCCGGACGCGAGAGGTCGCCGCCGCCGATCGCCGCCACGAGGACACGGCGGAGCTCCGCCCACGCAGGGCAGACTTCCACCGTGTGCTCCACCGTGTCCTCCGGTCGATCCTCGCAGTGGAGACACCCGGGCGATTCCTCCCGCCCGATTCGGTGCAGGTACCTCCCGAAACATCCGTGTCCGGTGAGGACCTGCGTCAGGCGGAAGGTGAGGACGCCGTGGCGCCTCTCCAGCCACTCCTCAAAGAGGGGACTTACCGCCACTATCGTGGCGTGCCCTTCCTTTACACCCTGCACTCGGAAATAGGGGCCCCGCGAAGCAGGGCTCCGTCGACTACGCTTTTTAGGGGAATATAAGGTTAGGTTATATTAATCGGTATTTCTCAGGAATGGTACAATATCTTTTCATGAGAGTTGTACCACGCCAAGGGGGACCCCTCCTAGCCTCCACACCACGTGAGTTGACTACCATCGCATGCATTTCACGAAAAATAATGCGTTTTGTTGTAAGCAGTATGTTCATTTGACAATATTTCGAGATTTTATAATATCGCTAGAGATATTACAATTCATTTATTATTGACAAGTTTACGGTGACATATACATGTAAAAAGCTCAACCTTTTCATTGACTCTTTAGATTATAATGCTAAATACTTACCAATGATGAGCAAGGAATATATTACAAACCAAAAACTAACTCACATATATTCAAGTCAAAACCATAAAATAATACCGTCTATAGTCCAACAACCTATTATAAAACAAAAAACAATCGTCTAAAAGTAAGACATATTACTCCACCTCAAATGTAACCCGCAGGTCCCTCTGTCAATATAACTGATCTAACGTTTTTTCGAGAATAATGGCAATAACAATCAGGTCACTTTACTACATCAAAATGTAGCAGGACTGCTATCTAAATTAGATATATATTAAAAATAGCTTTATCAGAATTTAGAACTAAACAAAACGACATGGACATAATATGTATTTGCGAAACATTCCTAAAATGTGGAGAAGAACAAGGTAATAAAAGTAGTAGGTATAAGCTACTTGTACAAAACAAACAAATATGAACCGTATGCCCTAGGCGTACGGTCGAAATTCTAATGTCTTTTTATAAATAGGTCGCGAATTTGTACCTACCTAGCTTTAAAAGTAATAATAATGGAAAGCACTCAAAATTCCAACGTACACATACTGTCATCACGTGCTTTCTCGAACGTTCTAGTAGGTCCGATGTAACAATATCATACCTACATAAACAATATCATAGCACAATCCGATAGTGTAGTTTTCCTAGGGATGTCATTAGATAGTCAGATCTCATGGAAATTACACATAGATAAAATCTGTAAAAAAATAAACAGGCATGTTTACGCTCTTTGGCGTCTTACACGTATATCCAGCCAAAAACAGGTTTACAAGCTTATCATGGATATGTAGCCTCCACCATACGATATGGTATTATATTATGGGGCGGCTCAGTAGAATTTAATAGAGTATTCCTGGCGCAAAAACAGTGCATTCGTGCACTTTGTAATGTGGATTCACTAACGTCATGCTAACCATTGTTCCAAAAGCTCAATTTATTAACAGCACCGTCCATGTATATATCTGAGTCTTGTATTTTCGTCAAAACACATCAGTACCTATACAAATCGTTTGGTGAATACTGTAATTTGAATACTCGTTATCCCAATAGCTTCCCTTTGCCAAACATAAAAACTGATCTGTATAGAAGAAACTGTTACCGTCTATTAAATTATTTAACAAATTACCTAATGAACTAAAAGACCTACCCCTTAGTTTATTCCGAAAAAAAATGTACTCTGGGTTAGTCACAAAATGTTTATACACTACCCCGGAATACCTTAGTTATAAGAATAGAAAATTATTATAACACCTCACTAAGTACCTATTCTAGTGCAATAATAGTTAGATATTTAATTAAGTATGTTTAGTCATATCACCCATTTTGTTTGTAGTTTAAGGTTTTATTTTATATTTTGTATACCAGAAATGGTTTATATGAGGATCCTTATTGTTAGATTTAAAATGTAACAATTATTTACCATCTACCTACCCATATTATGCGAATAAATTATTTGATTTGATTTGAACTTTCAAACAGCTACACTGACTTGATGCGCCTTTACATTGAAAGGTTGAAGTATTTTTTTATTCTTTCTTGACACGATTTTTTTTTTGGCGTGGAGCGGAAATCAAGACAAACGATCGCGATCAAATACAACGTATTTAATTCTAAAAAGAGTGACGACCATGTTCCAAAACAGTCACACAACAAACAGATACTTATGAAATCGTATTGAGAAGTGTGTAGGTACATACAACTTACTCTAGTTTCTTTTTTACTGAGTTTTTTTGTTCACCGATTTCGCCCCCTTTTGTAGACCGATTCTCAAAAGTCTTTTTTAATTTGAAAGAGTATACTCCTGAGGTGGTCCTATTTAGGTTAAGATCTGATGCTGATCTTCGGAGATATACAGAGGAATACTTTAAAAATAGACGGAAAATCTTTCGTGATTGCTGCAATCGCTTAAATGTTTATTGTCTAAAACAACATGACGACGTAACATCACGCCAGTAAGCTCTGAGGGGGTACGGGTTTCCACACTCCAGTTAGATTCTAACTGGTTTCTAATTAACGCGTTACTAAGATTTTGGTCTTAATGGAAAGGAAATATAATCTAGTTTCTAATAAGATTTTTTTTTTATTGATAAGGAGTTAACATTTTTTCGTAAAATAAATATTTTAATCGCGAAATAGCCGTTTTCGTGACTGTTTTTCAAACTCTACATTTATTTTAGAGTATTAAATTAATATTATATTTTTTTGGTTTTTGGTTTAATAGATTCCTTATGTATTCAGCTTTACAACCATGTTTTTTAAGTTGCTCTAGCACTTGTAGTTTGCGATCTACAGGTGTTTTTATTGCAACGGTCGGACAACAAAAATCGGTCGCGCCGGTCGTTCGGATACGATCACTTTTTCGCCAAGTTTATTCGCGCTGTTGCGCAGGGGACTAAGACTCGCTAGAGGCTATGATAAGTTCCGTTTATTGGGGATAAGCCTATTACCATGGCATCTATTGTTAACAAAGTAAAATAAATTCACGGCAAATTTTTGTTTGGCATGAACTCGGTGACAAAAAACTAAATCAATCAAACAAAAGTCACCGTCTTCAGAAACTAAAGTTACATTAAAATTCGTGTTTTTTGAAGTAGGTTTTATTTTTTGTAAATATGCGGTTGTTGGATTTTGATTCACACTAACCTCCGCACAAACTTCTCAATAATTGACATTTAACAGATTGCTTGCATTTCACTGCTAAATAAACATATATTTGTGAGTTTGAATATTGATACTGATACAGTGGGGTTGGTGTGGTGGTGGGTAACATATACTGGTACTTACCTTTACGCGTAGGTACCCACGACATGCTAAGTGCCTACATGCAGTCAAGATGGTAGCAACAGCTAGCTTACAATGAACTTGGCAAATTTGTCGTCGTGCCCACCCCGGGGATTTGGCGAACACAACCAGGAAATAAAAGCGAAACAGTTTGTTTGTAAGATACGATACCGGTGCTGCGAGCTTGTGCCGGAACGTGCGGTAGCCGCCCTAATTGCATTGTACCATTTTATCAGATCACGTGCGAAACAATTTCGGCTGTTAACGGGGACGAATTGAAAGCAATGTGTCTGTCACCGTAAAATTGTCAAACAAGTTAGATTGTAATCTCTCTAGCGATATTGTAAACTCTTGAAATATTGTCAACTGAACATACGGAAGTATCTCTGCCCCCATAATCGAGACTTGGGGCACCTCCCCGTTAGGTTAGTTAGGTTCCTTTAAACCCTGCACTCGGAAATAGATCCGTCGACTACGCTTTTTAGGGGAATATAAAGTGTTTTCAGGTTAGGTTATATTAATCGATATTTCTTAGGAATGGTACATTATCTTTTTATGAGAGTGGTTCCATTGGGCAAGGGGGACCCCTCCTTCCCTCCACACCGCGTGAGTTGACTACTATCGCATACATTTCACGAAAAATAATACGTTTTGTTGTTAGCAGTATGTTCGTTTCACAATATTTCGAGAGTTTACAATCTCTCTAGTTATTTCACAATCTGACGTGTTTGTCAATTTTACGATGACATTTCCAAGGTTTACTAGTTCGCCGCGTTGAAGCGGTTCAAAGTGGACGACGTACGTTACGTAGCCGATACTAAGTAAATTAATTAGCGCATCACTGAACTGCTGCTCGTGAATGTAATGAGAGTCGAATTAAAAATAAAAGCACCAGTAACATTTGCATCTGGCGTAAGATATCTTTACTTATAATATTTATAGAAACCGAGAAGGTATGGGGTTCGTGCCAAGATTGGTGTGTTCGTGCCGGCACGTAACCATTCCGACGACTGCGGACGTGATAACCGCTACTCGTCTAGTACAAGTTTCGCACTCACCAGCCACACTGCCACCTCGACCCGATCCAATACCCTCAGAGTTAGAGCTTTGATTGCAATCTTCGTTCAAAAGGAGTAATGTATGCAGTGGCTGGCGAGCGCGCCGCCGGGGCAGGTAGGCAGCAGCGGGGGCGCGCCGAGCTATTTGTCTAAATCGTGTGGAATGCAAGCATGGCCGGCAGCCGGCACTAGGTACTAGTGACTAGACGTAGCTAGACAATGCGTGCTTCGCCGTTGTTATTACCTACTGCACACTAGCACATGCTTTACACGACAACACCGCTCCACGCAATGTAGGTGCTCGCTGGCAGGAATAATACAATTATATAAGATGCACGTAATGCACGTGATGCGTACTGGGGGTCTAAAATGGCCAGTTTATCAGGATAGGAAAATGATATTCTATTGTATAATGTCTTACGGTATTTTGCTATGGGGACGGGCTGCTGATATTGAGTCTATATTTATTCTGCAGAAAAGAGCCATCAGAGCCATATACAGAAAAGAGCCATCAGAGCCATATACACTTTGAAGGCGCGACTCTTTAAGTAGAACTATTTAAGGATATTGGCATCATGACGGTTCATTGCCAATACATCTACGAAAACATAATGAGTACGTCAGAAAAAATCTTCATCTTTTCCGCAATAGAGGTGACAGACACAATTACAGTACTACAAATAGGGACCAACTAGTTCAGCCAGTCTTTAGACTTGCTGAAGTAGACTCATCTTTCATGGGGTACTGTTTGAGATGCTATAATAAAATTCCACAAAGTATTCTTGAACTGAATGAGACTAAAAAAACATGCATTAAACGCGCACTATGTAAGCAAGCATATTACAAGTTGAGCGATTATATCGCTAATAAAAATGCTTGGCTCAATGCTGGTCCTGCTGCACAAGGACAGGGGCGCAAAAAATGATAGCATTAAATGGTATTGTTGGAGCTGCTGTAGATTGTACAACAATCTTTGCATTGTATAGATTCAATCTCTTTAGTATTATATAATCTTATTGCCCATTTTGTGTGAGTTACTATATTGTTCTTACATATCTCCACCATCACAACCATCCACCATCTCAACAACCATCTTACCATCTCAACATGAAAGATGTAACCAAGATTTTGTAACAATAATTTTATTTAAAAGAGTGTCCATGGACTTTCT
This sequence comes from Xestia c-nigrum, assembly GCA_916618015.1. Classification (NCBI taxonomy): domain Eukaryota; kingdom Metazoa; phylum Arthropoda; class Insecta; order Lepidoptera; family Noctuidae; genus Xestia; species Xestia c-nigrum. The sequence continues at coordinate 26,494,887 of OU745250.1, forward strand.
TGCCCGTTCTTCTCCATAGAGATCTATGCCAAGGAATGGGCAACTACAGTACTTTCACAGTTTTTATGTCTTGTGACTGGGACTGTAGCTACATTTAATTTTCATCTTTGTTTCAATATATAAGAATGCCTGTAATTGGCCTACTTGAAATAAATGCTTTGATTTTGATTTTGATAGACACAGTTACCTAATATTATGAATTCTCCTTTATGATCAATTCAAAAATTGTAACGCAATTCATATTATTTTCCTTTTATGAGTCTGTTAAAGTGGCCATTTTAAAAAAAAACCAGCCAAGTGCGAGTTGAAGTTGGAGTTGGCACCGACCCCAAATAAGTACCTAGTTGCCAAAACGACATACTTACGTACCATTAATTTACGAGTATCTCTACGGTTGTCTGGTTAAGTTCACAAGTGGTCAGGGAAGACGGTTTGAAAGTTTAGGGCACATACTTTGGTAGAATAATAAACTCTCGATGACTCATCATCATCATCATCATCAGCCTATAATGTTCCCACTGCTGGGACACGGCCTCCTCTCAATGACAGGGAAAGGGCTATAATCGACTCGATCGGGCTCGATGACTGTTACTGAATAATTTATTTGTCAGAAGGCGACAATTTGAAAAACTAGGTACTTACTAACTTATGCTGTTTCGTACCATACGTTTCCGAACGCACACGTCTTGACATTTCGAGCATCTGACAGCTTTTTTTTGACGTTTAGTTCTTGTCGTGATCCATTACGAGTTCACATTGATTTTTGTTGATTGATTGAGATAATTACCGAATCTAAGAAAATCTCCTTTGTCTGCAAGATTTTTGGTTGTGAGTAATCGTTGATTAGACGAAACGCCCCTAATTGTGTATTAAACCGGGCTTATTTGTTAATTGTCCGCGCCGATTTGAGGTTAGCTTAGCCCGCGCGTGTGAAATTGAATAAAACATTAAAATTGTGAAAGTTGATGTGCATTGTGCAGTTGAACTATTATTGTGCTTCGTCCAGACGTGTTATACGCTGCTGGGGCAGCGTCTGTTGAAACATAGTCGGATCTGGTGAACCACTTGAACACACATCACTTTACACATACCCACACAGACATACAGTACCAGAGCCGGCTTGATCAAGGACTAGTCATCCCCTTCAGCCCACCGGCACCAGGTAAGTTACCACTTCATAAGGGCAATTTGATTTGTCTCCGCGAATCGCGGAAGGTTCGGTCATACCTTGCCCTGGGTTTGGACCGAACATTTGGTAGCAGAGCGTGGTTAGTGAACAAGACAACCTACCTGTGCCTGATCGATTGGAAGTCTAGAACATTGAACTGATTTGTTGCCGTTGTCAGCCGGGCTCTCACATTTAATTAAAATTAATTGCATTGGCACACATAAGTACCCCCTTTCTGTTGTGCTGGTAATATAAGAATATTGTGTTCAGTGTATTGGTAGATATATGTGTGCTGTGATAGTTTAATATTGTTGATTTCTTGTTGTATTGTATTTGACTTGGTTGAAATCATAATAAGGTTTGGTTGCAATGGCCTCACTGAAGGCTGTAAAGGAGGCGGCCGCTGGTTTGGTCTCACAGCTGAGATGGTTCACCTCAGCTGCGGCCACAGTTGAGCGTGTGGACCTGGAAGAGGTCACGCTTGCTCGATTTGAGCAGTTGAACGAGAGAATCAGCGTTGTGGATGCTACGTTCACCCGCTTCAACGAGCTCATCGGGGATGTGAGTTTGGAGCTGTTGGGCCAGGCAGCCCGTGACAAGGTCGCTGCAGATTATGACCAGATCTTGTCACTGGGGGATACCTTGACTCTGCGAGCCCGGGGAATTTTGAAGAGCCGGATGCCTGTCCAGGCCAAGCAGGAGGCCTCGGTTGCTACGGCCCCCGGCCTATTGAGTAGACTGCCCACTCTGGAGCTGCCACATTTTGATGGTCGCTTGGACCACTGGCTGGGCTTCCAGAACTTGTTCGACAGTTTGGTTGATGCGCGCTCGGATCTCAGACCTGCCCAAAAGTTGGCCTATTTGTTGTCAGTCCTGGAAGGTGAGGCCCGAGCCTTGGTGCAGCACTTGTCGGTGACGGATGCAGCCTACCCTACCGCTTTGGAGCTCCTCTCCCGGCGGTATCAGAACAAGCGCTGCCTGGCTGATGTGCACATCGGCCAGATTTTGGGCCTACCGGCCATTGCCAGCGTGTCGGCGTTGCGCGCCGACCTATTGAACCCATTGGTCTCGGCGACCAACGCCTTGCGACGCTTGCAGTTGCCGGTGGACCAGTGGTCCTATCTGTTGGTGCACATCGTTCTGCGGTTGCTCCCCGCTGACTTGAGGTCCCGCTTTGAGCAGAGGTATGGTGGGGATAGTTCCACCCATCTTCCACCCTTTGACGACCTCCTCAAATTCTTGGAAGACGAGTGTCGCTTCATGGACAACACTTGTGGTGCAACGGGGTCGCGCCCATCACCTTCTAGGCCAAGAGACCAGGGACGGACTAGGGCCAAGGGGCCTGTTGATAGTCGCCCCGCCCCACGTTTTGCTGGCACCCGGAGTCGTCCTGATTGCGACTATTGTAAGGCCACGGGACATGATATGGCAAGTTGCCCGGAGTTCTTGGACTTGCACGTGGCCTCCCGTCGCCGAATTGCCAACGCACGCCGCTTGTGCTTTTCTTGTTTGGGGGCTCATTTTCATCGGGACTGCCCCGAGCCCCGCCCGTGTAGAATTTGTAAAGGCGCTCACCTAAAGATTTTGTGCGCCAACGCGAACCGCTCTGGCAGACCAGCTTCTGATGGGGGTTCGCGCAGGGGAGGGTATGACGGCGACAAGCACCGGGCCTCTGGCACGCCGCGCCGGTTGGGAACCGGGTAGAGGCCCGCAATTTTGATGACCAGACTCCACCCCCCGCGCAAGCCGAACGGGAGCCGCGCGCGCGCCATTTGGTCTCCCCTCGCAGTGGTGGTCGGAAGCCGCGCGCGCGCCATTTGACCTCCCCTCATAGGGACAATTGCACGGCGGCTGCTCGGCAACAATGGCCAGACCAGCACCGCTACCTTTCCCCTCCGCTGGCGGAACGCCCCCGGTTGGAGTCGCGCCCCCCGCCCTTCAGGCATCCGGTGGGATATGCCCTTCCGGCGATGGCGAGCGGCTCGGGGCACCGCGCGGACGAAGCATTTGAATGCTACCCTCGTCGTGAACGACGACAGCCTGGACGCGGCGATCGGTCGCCGCCCAGGCATCGCTAGGAAGTTGGCGCCTGCCCCGCTACAGGACCCCCCCAGATCGAGACGGTTTTGTTGCCAACGGCCTCGGTCAAGGTCTGGGGACCCTTGGGTGACTCGATTGTGGTCCGTGCCATTTTGGACACGGGAGCCCAGGGTTGCCTTTTATCTTCTTGGTTAGCGGGACAGGTCGGCCTGAATGTGAACGACTTTTCAGGCAAGATTCAGGGAATTGGCGAAACGGCTGTCACCACTGTTGAGGGAAGGACCTGGTTTGAAATCACCCCTGTGAGTTGTCCGTATCCAAAAATTGATGCTCCTGCCCTTGTTCTGCCGAATATATTGGGCAACCATCCCCAATGTCAGTTACCTTTGGATGTTCTACGGTTGACGTCAGGCCTGGATTTGGCTGACCCCCGGTTCGATTCCCCTTGTACGGTTCATTTGCTGTTGGGCTCCGATGTGCTGGGGAGAATAATGTTGGGAAATATGAAGGTCTTGCAGCCGGAGACCCCACAGCGCCACGGGAGGGGCTTGGTGGCTGTCTCAACCATCTTTGGCTTTGCAGTGATGGGCCTAGTGTTGAAAGTTCCCCCTCCACCTGAGCCTGATTTTGTGTTGACATCCGGTTCCGCTCTCTCTGACGCCGTTCAGAGGTTTTGGGAAATTGAGGAGCCCCCTCAGGTGGCCCGCTTGAATCCGGAACACGAGGAGTGCGAGTTGTTCTTTCAGAACAACACCGGTCGACTCCGTTCCGGTCGGCTTGTAACCCGGCTGCCCTTTGTTGCGGTGCGACCACCTCTCGCCCAATCCAGATCCACGGCCGAAAAAAGATTGTTGGCGATGGAGCGTCGCATGAGCAAGGACCCGGTGCTGCGGCAAAAATACGTAGATTTTATGCGTGAATACGCGGACTTGGGACACATGTCGGTGTCAAAGAAGACGGATCACAATCCATACAAAATTACCCCACGTCCTATAGCAAAGTGACGTATCTCAAAAAAAAGATAAAAATGTATAAAAAAATATGGTATACTCCCTAACTTCATTTTTTTACACCTTCTTATGGAAAAATTGCTTTAAAAATAGTGCAGGCGGTGATATGAAAAATTCTTTCGTATGAGTATTTACGGACCGATTTTAATAATTCTTTTTTTGTTTGAAACGGTACCCCCAAGGTAGTCTCACGGTCATAAAGTCAGGCCTCTGGTCTCCAGGATTCCGGAGAAATGAAAGTAAAATCGCAAAAATAAGCTCATTTTTGTACTTCACATTATTCTTTTTTCACTATATTGATGTTTTTTTTTATTGTTGCATTATGATGTCACAGAAACGTCAGTAGTAACCCGAGGGAGTGGTCGACAGAGGTTTTTTCACTTACAATAACACAAATGAGAGAGACGAATAACGATAGCGACGCGACGTGGCAAGCAAGCTAAGGAAATGCAAGTGAAAAATGTTGTTTCACTTTTGCAAATCTGATGCGTCGCAGCCTAGACAAACCAGAAAAGGAAAAACCTGACCTGACTGCGGTCCGATGCTCCGGGCCAAGAATGAGCCAGGTTGATGAGGACGGCTTCACTAAAGTAGAAAGGAAGAAGAAGAGGCCGTGTTCTCGTAACCTGTGCGGTACCGCACCGAGCGGACCCAACTTGCTGCTGCACACTGCTGTGCCTACGACGCAGCTGTACATTTCACGTCTGCATCACTCCACTACAACTGAGGAAGTCGTGCAGTACTTGAATGTAAAGACCAACTGCATTCTGCGGGTCGAAAGGTTGGAATCGCGCCACAACTTCAACTTTGGGTCATTTGTGGTTCGAGTTCCAACCCAACATCTACAGACCTGCGTGTATAGTTATAGTATAAGGTGAAAAATATGTATTAGTTTGTTATTGTTGTTTAATGATATTTAATGTATCTTATATAAGGGTCTTAGTTGCCCGATAAATAATAATTATTATTATGTAGTATTCAAAGTAATTATTGAATTCTGTATAATCAAATTCAAATATTTTATTTCAGAATTACATCCATATATAAAAATATATACAAAAAAACTGGTTGTCTGTAAAGTCGGTTTACTGACGATATTTGAACGTGACAACGTCTTAAGAAAATACTGATGGAATGGTAGCATTTTTTGACACCACATTCACTTTTCACTGCACTTGATACTCGATCAAAACATGTAAATGTACTATAGTATAGCAGCTGTCCACGCAGACGCATCGCTCACTCAAGTAGGAGAGAGACGGATGTCGAACGCTGCCGAACGCAAAGGCCGATTGTGCTTCTTTGTCACTCGTTCCGCGCTCTCGCTTGCACTTCAAGCCTTACATGGAACGCCTCAGAGCGATCAGCGAGGTAACGCCGCATGAGGTAACGCCGCATGAGTCATGTTTTTTCGTGCCTGCAGCCGGCTCTATCGAATTATAAGACGTTGTCACGTCAAAAAAAGAAACAATATCACTGGACATTAACACACAGCGCCAGCTAGTGCCACACTAAGCAAAGCTTGTGTCGTAGACACTAGATAGTTGATAATTATACTACATATATACTTTTTTGACGTGACAACGTCTTATAATTCGATAGAGCCGGCTGCACGCACGAAAAAACATGACTCATGCGGCGTTACCTCATGCGGCGTTACCTCGCTGATCGCTCTAAGGCGTTCCATGTAAGGCTTGAAGTGCAAGCGAGAGCGCGGAACGAGTGACAAAGAAGCAGAATCGGCCTTTGCGTTCGGCAGCGTTCGACATCCGTCTCTCTCCTACTTGAGTGAGCGATGCGTCTGCGTGGACAGCTGCTATACTATAGTACATTTACATGTTTTGATCGAGTATCAAGTGCAGTGAAAAGTGAATGTGGTGTCAAAAAATGCTACCATTCCATCAGTATTTTCTTAAGACGTTGTCACGTTCAACTATCGTCAGTAAACCGACTTTACAGACAACCAGTTTTTTTTGTTTGTAAATACGTACTTATTATACACATAAACATCCATGACTTGGAAACAAATGTCCATGCTCATCACACAAACATTTGCTCCTACCGGGATTTGAACCCGACCTGGGTTAAGAACGTAAGTAGGGCATGCAAAACCGGAAAGTCATCAAAACCGGTTTTGAACATCGTTTTTTTGGGACCAAAACCGAAAACCGGAGCTAGGTCCGGTTTAGCAAAAAAAAACGAATTTAGTGTAATTTAAAAAGAAACACCATTTTTTTAAAATACCCACTAAGTCTACAAATAAAACAAATTGTATGATACATTTCTTTTTAATCCAAACCATAATAATTGTACAGGTAACACTTATAATAGTATAAAGATTAATTAACTGAGATCAAATCAACAACAAGTAAGTTCTACCCTTACGTTATGGCGCAATTACACCTGTACCTTGATTCACGTAAATCAAACAAGACAAATATCGATGACGTTTAATTGTCATAGGACAATTAAACGTCATCGATATTTGTCTTGCCTACCTAATAATACCTATTTTGGGTAGGACTTATAGAAGTCCTACCCAAAATAGGTATTCACGTATTCTTTGAACGGGATTCGATAGAACGACAATCCAAACGGCTCAGAACAGAACCGAATCAAAGACTTTTGTCAGTTATAAAATTATCTATATAACACGAATAATAAAACACAAGTTTTAATTTAATCTTGATTGCTGTCACAAGTGGTGAACCATGACGTAATATAATTCGGGCTAACGCAGCAACTACTGGATGTAATTGCGCCCTTCGTGTCATTTCATCCACGAGCTCAACATAAATGTACATTAAAAGACACAAAATATAATAAATTAATAACTAAGTAAATACTCGCACTTGCACTCCCGATAAGGTTATTACTGCAATAACGCAGGCGCAGGCTGGCGGGTTACGGGTGCGGGGTGCGGGGGTAGTGGAGAGAGGCGTGTAAGTGGGTGGATGCAGGCTGTGTTCGGTTCGGATACATATGATGCCTCAAAATTAATTATTTTTAGAGAGTGTTCGAAAAAATGTTGATAAAAATCAAAATGTTAATTGTTACTCAATAATGGGAAAACCGGAGCTGAGCTCCGGTTTTGGCTCTCAAAACCGGTTTTCAAAAATCGTTAAATTTTGGCCGATTTCCGGTTTTGCGCAAAACCGGGAAACCGGTTTTGCATGCCCTAAACGTAAGGCAGCGTCTCTACCACTACGCCATTCGGGTCGTCAAAAAGTATAGTATGGTATTTAAACATTCATGCTCAAGCTTTTGTTCTCACGTTTTCATAATCAGGTGAATAAGGAGATAATCGTCAGTTGATGTTTGATTGAACAAAATAAATGTAATGTATTAAAAACTACCTTAATTGAAAAAAACGAGCTTATTTTTGAGATTTTACTTTCATTTCTCCAAGATCCTGGAGACCGGAGACCTGACTTTATGGCAGTGGGATTACCTTAGGGGTACCCTTCAAACAAAAAAGGTTTTTTTTTTAATCGGTCCATAAATACTCATACGAACGATTTTTTCACAACACCGCCTGAACTATCTTCATAGCATTTTTTTCATATGAAGGTGTAAAAAAATGAACTTAGGAAGTATGCCATATTTTTTTTTACATTTTTATCTTTTTTTTGAGATATGTCACATTGTTATAGGACGTGGGGCAATTTTGATCCATCTTCTTTAGATTGGCGCTCGGTTGAACATTTCTTCCTTCCGCACCACGCGGTCCTCAAGCCATCCACCGGTAAACTGCGCGTGCGCACAGTGTTTGATGGGTCCGCGCGGACTTCTTCCGGTGTCTCGTTGAATGATTGCTTGCATTCCGGCCCCAAATTGTTGAGGGATCTTTGTGACGTCATCACGTCTTTCCGTCGTCATCAAGTAGTCTTTGTGGCCGACATCAAAATGATGTTCCGGCAAACGGTTATTCACCGGGATGACAGACGTTATCAGTTGATCCTGTGGCGGGAGAACCCCCAGGACCCCATGATTGTATACGAGCTCAACACGAACACGTACGGCCTTCGATCAAGCCCCTTTGTTGCTATTCGTTCGCTTTGGGAGCTCGCGGACCGGGAGCGTTTGAGGTTCCCTCGAGCGTCCGCCATCTTGAAAACGGACCTTTACGTCGATGACGTCTGCACTGGAGCTCCCACAGTTGAGGAAGCTATCCTGTTACGTGACGAGTTAGTCCAGATTTTGGCTTCCGCTGGCTATGAGTTGCGTAAATGGGTGTCCAACTCGCCAGCGCTATTGGACGGAGTGTTAGAGGATCATAAGCAGGATCCTCACTTGTTTGAGAACGTTGACAACCCCGCCATGTTGGCCGTCCTTGGCGTTCAGTACCGACCAGTCCAAGACACCTTTACCTATGATGTCGACTTGGAGTCACCAACCACTTGGACTAAACGACTGGTGTTGTCTACTGTTGCAAGGACCTTCGACCCTAACGGTTGGATCTGCCCTGTATTGTTTTGGGCGAAATGCTTCCTTCAGCGCCTTTGGACCGCTGAACTCGGTTGGGACGAGCCACTTCGGGAAACCCTGTTGGAAGACTGGCTCTAATTTGTATCCGCACTTCCTGCGGTCAACGAGGTCACGCTACCACGCGCCATCCTCCCCCCTGGGGGTTATACTGCTACCCTTCATGGGTTTTGTGACGCGTCTTCCAACGGTTATGCCGCCGTTGTTTATCTGCGTACCGTCAGCGCGACAGGCCAGGTGAAGCTGTCACTGGTCATGGCCAAGAGCAAGGTGGCCCCCCTCCGCACGGCATTGACCATCCCTAAGTTAGAGTTGTCAGGGGCGGCGCTTCTTGTGCGACTACTGAACCACGTGGCGCATACGTTGGGTGGAACTGTGGACATTCGGGCTTCTTACGCATGGACGGACAGTCAAATTGTTTTGTGTTGGTTGAAGACGTCCGTCCACTGTTTGGAGGTTTTTGTTGCAAACCGAGTGTCTCAGATTCAGAGTTCTGAAACGTCGTTGATTTGGAGGCACGTGCCCGGAGACTTGAACCCCGGCGACGTAGCCTCACGCGGGTGCATGGCCCCCCGTTTGATTGCTCACCCCCTTTGGTGGGGACCGGCCTGGTTGACTCGCCGCGAGGATGATTGGCCTCGAACGCCAGTCTTGATGTCGGATCCTTTGCCCGGACTTAAGGTGTTCGCTGTTGGGACAAGGGACCCTCCGTTTGACCCGGAAATTTTGTTAAATCGGTACAGCTCCCTCGACAAATTGTTGAACGTAACCTCGTGGATCAGGCGCTTTGGTCATAACTCTAGGAATCCAGGGGACAAGCGCCTGTCACCGGTCCTCTCTCCTCAAGAGCGACAGGAGTCACTCCTCCTTTGGGTCCGCTCTGTGCAGGCCGCACACTTTGAAGGGGAGATAGAGACATTGAAGGCGGGTAGGGTCAAGTTGTCGGGAGCCGTCAGTAAGTTGAATCCCTTCGTGGATAACACGGGTCTTTTGCGTGTTGGAGGACGGCTGAGGCACTCTAGTCTTCCTTATGGGGCCCGTCACCCGCTTTTGTTGCCCAAGGAGGGCCATTTGGTTAAATTGTTGGTGACCGATCGTCACATCAAGAACTCGCATGCCGGTTGTAATGCTCTGTTAGCCATTTTGCAACGAGAGTTTTGGATTTTGTCGGCTCGTCGTACCATTCGTAGCATCGTCTTCCGTTGTATGCCGTGTTATCGGACTAAGGCCTCCACTATGCAGCCCCTAATGGGAGACTTGCCGGCTGATCGTGTCAATGAGGCGAGGCCATTTGCTGGCGTCGGAACGGACTTTGCTGGTCCCTTTTCGGTGAAGACGTCCACCCTTCGCAATAGTAAGATTGTCAAGGCTTATTTGTGCGTTTTTGTCTGCCTATCAACCAAGGCAGTGCACCTGGAGCTGGTAACCTCCCTCTCGACAGAGGCCTTTGTAGCAACTTTGGATAGATTTGTGTCTCGCCGTGGGTTGCCTTCTTTGATTAGGTCTGATTGCGGTACTAACTATAAGGGTACAAGTAACTATTTGAAGGAAGTATACATCTTCCTTAATGAGAGCCAGGTTGACATTGGTAGTAGATTGGCCCGCCGAGGGGTCACTTGGTTGTTTGACCCGCCAGCCTGCCCCCATTGGGGGGGTATTTTTGAGGCCGCGGTGAAAGCGGCAAAGGGGCACTGGCGAAGATTGTTGGGAGACACCGTTCTCACCTTTGAGGAATTAACTACGGTATTTTGCCGCATTGAAGCTGTGCTAAATTCGCGCCCGTTGTGCCCGCTTTCTTCGGACCCGAACGATTTGGAGGCTCTAACACCGGGCCATTTCTTGATTGGACAGCCACTTGTCGCCCTGCCGGAGTACCCTCTTGTTGATGTGAGCCAAAATCGGCTATCGCGGTTTCAGTTGGTGCAACAGCTCGCTCAGAGCTTTTGGAAGCGTTGGAGCTTAGAGTATCTGCACATCCTCCAGCAGCGCGTCAAGTGGACGGACAAAACTCATCCGCCCAAGATCGGAGACCTCGTCCTGGTTAAGGACGCCAACCTCAAGCCTTTGTATTGGCGCCGGGGGCGCATTCTTAATTTGGTGGCTGGCACCGACGGGGTCCCTCGTTTTGCTGAGGTTTTGGTAGACGGATCAGTCATGAGGAGAGCGGTCGCAACTTTGTCAAGACTTCCAATTGATTAGCGGACGGGTAGGCCCGTCCGGGGGGGGGTAGATGTTTCGTACCATACGTTTCCGAACGCACACGTCTTGACATTTCGAGCATCTGACAGCTTTTTTTTGACGTTTAGTTCTTGTCGTGATCCATTACGAGTTCACATTGATTTTTGTTGATTGATTGAGATAATTACCGAATCTAAGAAAATCTCCTTTGTCTGCAAGATTTTTGGTTGTGAGTAATCGTTGATTAGACGAAACGCCCCTAATTGTGTATTAAACCGGGCTTATTTGTTAATTGTCCGCGCCGATTTGAGGTTAGCTTAGCCCGCGCGTGTGAAATTGAATAAAACATTAAAATTGTGAAAGTTGATGTGCATTGTGCAGTTGAACTATTATTGTGCTTCGTCCAGACGTGTTATACGCTGCTGGGGCAGCGTCTGTTGAAACATAGTCGGATCTGGTGAACCACTTGAACACACATCACTTTACACATACCCACACAGACATACAGTACCAGAGCCGGCTTGATCAAGGACTAGTCATCCCCTTCAGCCCACCGGCACCAGGTAAGTTACCACTCCATAAGGGCAATTTGATTTGTCTCCGCGAATCGCGGAAGGTTCGGTCATACCTTGCCCTGGGTTTGGACCGAACATATGCTAACCAATACAAACGAGTACATTATAAAAAAAATATTAACAAAATAAAGAAAAACAAACAGTATGAATAAGAGATTATCAACTAATCGCGTCACAGTATTGTTGTGGTAGTAATAATCTGTTTAGAGAATTAATGTCTATAATGGGAATTCAGAAAACACGAACCACACTGTATCATCCTTAATGTAATGGAACAGTAGAACGCTGGGTTGGCTAAAATTTGCATTGAAAGTGCATATTATAGATACTAAATATTGGGCAGATGGGTTAGCAACTACCCAGCGTTAAGATAATTGTTGTATGTTAAGATTACGTACCAGAATTAGGGCAGATACAGGTGTAACTGCAGTGCACATATAATAATGACAGTAAATGACTTTTACGACGCCAGTAATGTGAAGTCACATGATGAAAACAGTTATGTCAATAAAGTTAAAGGACATAAATTGATAGATAGGGCAACGCCAGGTCCGGGCAGGGGCGGGCAACTGCCCCTTCCTCTAGATTCTAGAGGAAGTGACAGTTGCCCGCCCCTAGAGTCTAGAGTCTAGAAGATGCAGGAATACTCACAAACCGTAAAATTACGTAGGTTGCCTATTAATAAACAGAAACAAAGTTAATTCTATTAACGGGCGAATTTTATAAGATTGTATTATGAATGCTTGAGTCTAGATTCGCTTTTTCGAGCGCCCGTGCCACCGGCACCGGTGATACCAGCCAACATCGGCTCGCTTGCACTGCGCTGCGCAGTCGACGCGATATTATCGGTTTGTTGTTGTGAATTTATTGTGAAACTGTGGAAGTGCACGCTAAACGTATAGAAAATTATATACCTACAATTGAATAATAACAAATAAAATAAATAAATATCGCTGGAGCACACAGCGCCATCTAGTGCCACAATAAGCAGGGCTTGTGTCGTGGTCACCAGACAGTTAATAAACTACATTTATATATACTTTTTGTTTGTAAATACATACTTTTTATACAGATACACATCCATGACTCAAAAACATATGTCCTTGCTCATCACACAAACATTTGCTCCTACCGGGATTTGAACCCGGTACCCTAAGAACGTAAGCCAGCCACACTACCGCTGCGCCATTCGGGTCGTCAAAGAATAGAAATGTAAACGTAACCTGTCCCATTGCTCATGCAGCATGAGTCATGCAGTAATCTAAATATATATATATATATATATATATATATATATATATATATATATATATACATATAATTCAAAGGTGACTGACTGACTGACTGACATAGTGATCTATCAACGCACAGCCCAAACCACTGGACGGATCGGGCTGAAATTTGGCATGCAGGTAGATGTTATGACGTAGACATCCGCTAAGAAAGGATTTTGATCAATTCTACCCCCAAGGGTAAAAAAATAGGGGATGGAAGCTTATATGAAAGTCCGTCAGTTTTAAAGTTAGGATCTTCTAATTTTGTGTTTAGGCTGACGATTGAAAATTAATTTATGCGTGTTTCAGCGTTTTTGATAACTCCACCCCGAAGGCTTATAAAGGGGATGAAATTGTATGTGAAAAATCCTTAATTTTCGACGTAAAAGTACAAAATTTGTTATATGGGCTTATGATTGGAAGCTGATGCAACGGCATTATTAGAATTTCAACCCTTGAGGGGTGAAAAAAGAGCAACATTTTGTTTTTAATTAAAGTTTTTGTTTTTTGAGTAACCAAAAAGTATCAAAGTTAGTAAGTCGTTAGTTTTTTTTAATTTCAACCCACAAAGGGGTAGAAGGGGGCATGAAGTTTTGCATTGTAGTTGTTCATTCGTTCACGAATAACAGCAGCAGGAGAGACCTTTTGCAGCAGTGCAAGTTAATAGTATAGGCCGTACACAAGTTAATAGCACACGTGACTTCGCGGCTGGCAGTACTTACCGTTTTGTAGGGACCTAGGTAAGCCGAAGATTATGGACTTACGGCAGGAGCAGAAAAAGAAAGTATGGCAGCCGCCGCTCCTGTGGGTGCCGCCCGCTCGCACCAACTTGCTGCAGCACGCGCCGCTGACGCGCGCGCTGCGTGCACTCAATATGGTGTTACAACAGATTGATTGCTTCAATTGTACACAGCGAATTCACACGGGCCGCATTTTGCGCAATTACTTTAGTTTGTCAAATTAATTAATTTATTCAAAACATAAATAATTTCACTTTGAATATAACTGCTTTATTGTATTAGGTACCTAGACCTGTAATAATCGTTGTATGTGTTGTTTAAATAAATAAATAAAATAAATAAATAAATAAATTATGTATAGTAGAACGAGATAGAATGAGTAATTGTCGATATCATATTTGATACCAACTAGATTTTTTTATTTAGTAGATTTCTGTTTTTTTTTCTATTCTGCATTTCTGATCTTACTTTTAATGAATGAAGATGAAGATGTTTTTGGATTTTTAAACATGGGTGTCGTTTCCGTGGTTTTTTGTGTCGCTGGTAGTGAAAATGAGGTAAAAATTAATACGGTGAAAAAAGTTAACAGAAGCAAAAAAAAAACAGTTTTCCTTTTTTTTCTACGGCTTCCCCTGACACTATTTTCACCCTGCGCCACTGTTAGGTAGAGGTGTATCTAATCCTACACCCACATTTCGCACATTTAGCTAAATCCCATCAACCGGGCATAAATAATACAATAACACTTTGCCCGTCCCGCAAATCGAACCCAGGACCTTATGCTCAGTAGCGCTTGCGACAACTCGAACAACGATGCAGTCTCACACATGACCCATCAATATTTTTACGCGAACGAAGTCGCGGGCAACAGCTACTATTAAATATATTTTTGGTATGTCTACGTCTGCCCCCTCTTAACAAAATCCTAGCTACACCCTTGGATACTGGCTGGCTTTAAAAGAAAACAGGTCACCCCACAATATTTGTATACTAGTGAGTAGTGTGTATAAAAGGAGTTCGTGAATCATACATGCCAGCCATGCAACTGATGCAACATGATGCCTAGCAAACCAATATGACAACAATTCAAATTCGAATACTAAACGAGTAACATAGTAATATAGGGTGACTGGTAATTAGTGTAAGTACGATATCTTGTACGCACAGCTGATTTATTTTCGTAATTTCAGGTTTGAACCTATAGTAAAAGTTGTTTGGAATCACAAGCACAATCATGTGTTACACTAATGTCACCCTTTATTGTTGCGGTGTTCACATCAACAGCGAGGGTACGTTACCTTGGCTAGCCTACGTCAATGGCGTACGAAATCTTGCACGAGCCTTGTAAGGTGTCCTTACTTGATACGCTTTTGCCGACAAATGCACTCAGGACTTAGGAAAAAAATCCGACTGCGTAAAAAATAACTACTAACTTTAAATAAACACTGAAAAGAAAAATAACAAGTTCAATCATAAATTCTAATACGGAACATATTGACTTCAACACTCGGGACCCATTGGATATGGATATAATATGATTATCTAGATTATTTGTTTGTTTTATTTTTTAAGTAATTTTTATTTTATACAATTTTTTGGTTAGGTACGACTATAACAAGATGGGGAAATTCGCATTTTATTTTATTTTGATGTGCACTTATTATCTACATTAAGGTTCACAAACTAACCTAGTCATCCGAGCGTGTCTTGTATACCAGTAATTAAATAAATCACTTAAAAAAAAATGTGTTCATGGCACATTTGAAATGCAATACTTTTTTTTATTATTTGATACCCATATTCTAGTAGGTATTAAAAAAATAATTTTAATACTGCAATTAAGTAAATTATTTTTCACTAGCTTACGTTACCCCGGGTAACCCAAGGATTCTAACGATACCACGTACATCGACATCGGTTTAGGCGTTTTAAAGTTATGGTGGAATAAAGAAACTCACAAACATACATACATTCATACATACATAAACCTTGAAAACATACACGAACACTCCTTGTTTTGGGCAGTCGTGTAATACTTATAATAAACGAACAATATTTTATTAAAACTGAACAGAAATCAAATACCGTTATCAAATCAGCTACTAAAGACTTCATCAACAATTCATGAACAAACCGAATTGAACTGCGGCAGTTGCACTTTCCTACAACAAGTTTCTTTAATGAACTACTTTCTTTGACTAATACCCTTAGTCACGACGAGAATACCCCAACATTCTTTGTAAAGAAAGCAAAACTGTACTCAAATCACTGATTTATATTAGTAGGCATTCTTCATCGTCATCATCATCATCCTCTTGCTCTTATCCCAATTAATTTGAGGCAACATGTCTTCTTCTTCGAAACCATAAGTAGGCATGCTCAACAGTATAAGTATTATGAAAATAAGTTATAAAGCAAGAAGACACTCAAGAATCATTCAAGAAAGATCAAGAATTATTTTACCTACCTGATGTCTGAAAGCCGATGCTTTTGGCTTTGAAATCGGCCACCTACAGGCAAAGAAACCTTTTGGCCGAAGCCGGAGGCTTTTAATCAATAGAAATGATTCTTCAGTAAAACAAATATTTACTTTCTCAGTTAGATATCGAACAAGTAACATTAAATTAAACATTTAAAAACCCCGACATTTAAGGTCATAATTTAATTTTTTATGGAACGAAGTTCCTTAACGTTAACGCGGCTTACGGGTACCAAGCCTTTTCATTTAATACGCATATTGAGGAAGTTGTAAAAAAAAAAGGTAACTTACCATTTTGTGGTGGCGGCCATCTTGGATTTGAAATTTATTAAAGCGCATAGTATTTAGTCAAGCTCTTTCATTTGATACCCATATTGAGAGAGTTGTTAAATAAACATGTAATCCGCCATTTTGTGGCGGCGGCCATTTTTATAAAATATAGCTAAGAACAGTAAGAACACTCCCAACTAATTCACCTTTCCAACAAAAAAAAAACACAATATCAAAATCGGTTCGTCCGTT
This sequence comes from Xestia c-nigrum, assembly GCA_916618015.1. Lineage (NCBI taxonomy): Eukaryota > Metazoa > Arthropoda > Insecta > Lepidoptera > Noctuidae > Xestia > Xestia c-nigrum. The sequence continues at coordinate 26,511,358 of OU745250.1, forward strand.
CGGTCATTTTTTGTTTTATCAAATCAATAAAAATTGCCGAAGATAAATTAAGAACATCAAGTATGAATTTTTTGACGTCACTTTCCGGTAAAAAGTGAACCGAAATGTGACGAGTTTTGGACGCATTTTATCGTCCTCTTTTTTTGTTTACGTGAGAAAAGAAAAAATAGTTTTGGAAATCTATCTGACGGACTTTCCCTATTACAGTAATATAATAATAATTATTTTTAGCCAATCTTGATCTGAATTTCTTACGGTTATTAAACCTTCAGCTTCAGCGGAAGGTTATGGCGGTAGCCGATTAGAGTAATCCTCCGGTCAGGCATTAAGAAAAATACAAACGAAGCAAACCATAACTTGTAGGAACGGAGGTGAAATTAAGTCACATGATGACATCGGACTACCAGAGACCGGATTTTATCAGTTAATATAATATTTTCCCTAAAGTGGCATCACATGAGCAAACGCTGACGGGCGGTTCGGACTCAGCTTGTATTGTCCAACAATGTGCTTAAGTGGTGAGCCCTCGCTCGCTTGCTAGATCGGGCGGCGCCGCTCGCACGGTTTTGGCCGGGTTTCAAGGCCGTGGCCGGTTTAAATCTCTCCCGATTTTAACCTGCCCCAGTTCCAGTTCGCCGTATCGCAACCTCTAACGGGCTGTAACGTGACTGTGTGTCTCGCGCCCCTCGCCGCTCTAATAGTCTGTTTATGTGCCGGTAACGGGCCCGCCGAGAGCCACTCGATGTGACTACGACCTCGCACAGTATCGGTGATCGTAGATTCGAGCCGTGTTTAAGAAATTTGAACACGTTTCAGTACTTAGGAGTTCCGGGGACGACGCGAGAGATAGGTATCGACAGAAACCAGATGAAGTTCATTAATTTAGAACTGAAACACATTAATTTTAAGCAATTTACAAGCGGGTTCCATCTTTGGTATTGTAATATCGTGTCACGAAGACAATGGCGTGGAGCAAATAATTAATAAAGCTGAAACGCGTCGTAGTGGTGCCGCGTGCGGGAACAGTGACGCCGCGCGGCGCACAAACACCACACTGGAACATATTGTTTCTTCAGCTTCTGCCAGCGGCTTCGCTCGCCTGAAGTTTGTAATTGACCCATGGGATCTTATTACCGGGATAAAACGTATCCTATGTGTTAATACAGGTTATAAACTATCTCTGTGTGCTAAATTCAAATCCGTTCAGTAGTTTTTGCGTGAAAAAGTAACAAACATCCATACATCCATCCATATATGTATACTCAAAAAGATACGGGTAATAGTCTAAAGATTTTCTTTCAAAAGTGAGAGTGAGGCATCTTTCCTAAATGTTGCCATAGACTCTTCATAAGTCAATTTTACATTTTCTTTACCTGAAATAAAATCTAAAAAAAAAGACAGATTGAATCAAGTAAACCCCAGTTTATTTTTTTTTTGTAATAAAATACTGTGAGTGATAGCGCACCATATTAAGTGAGTGTTCAGACGGTGCATCTCTCCAGTGGAGTATTTCTGGTGTGTTGAACTGGGCCTTGACACAGTGGCGGCGCGCTAGCCGGGCCGGCGCCCCTCACGCGCGAGTGAATGCAGTGAGAGAAGACTCACTCCTTGCGACCTACTCGTACGACAGCTACCTCAGGTGAAGGCAGCATGGGCCATGTTCCACCGCGCACTTTGTCAACATGTTGGCTTTATCGCACATCTGTGCGCGCGCATCTCATGGCCCTCCCAGCGCGCCACGGCCGGGCACAATAGACCTTCTGCTTGTGGCTGCATTATGTCGTGACTCTGTATGCACAAAGACTTCTAAGTGGATTACTCTTCCACTCCTCTGCCGGCAATTTAGTTGCAAATCAGATGTTTCATGCGTTTAATATTTTGTTCAATGAACTTTTGTCATTGGTAGAATAACCGGTGTTTATTTTACCCGACTGCTGAGGAAACGTTATGTTTTTCCACGTATCTTGTTGTACTTGTTGCAGCATACGGCAGACGGCAACACGGTTTGCATCAATTGCAAACTAAGTAACACTACCTCGATTACTTTCAACGTTATGTGCAACATAACGTTATTCGAACATTGCCATAGAGTGCAATATCTACAAACCCTGAAGATAGGAATGGGAGCGTCGACTACGTCTTATTTTCGGAATTTTCAGTATGTTATTCGGTCGTTTCTTCTTGCTGCCAATAAGGCTAAACGTTGGACGATGCTTTGTCGAACGTATTGGCACCACAATCCGGCTGAACGTGAGGACGCCCCATTCGGCGTGTTTTATAAAATGGCTGCGACTATTGTAGTATACACCGCAACTTTTTAGTTGTCTTACAAAGGTGGTCCACTCAATGACCGCAAAAAAATCGTCTAGGCGCGATTATTTCTATTTTACCATTAATTTAGACAATAGGTACTTACAAAGAAAAAATCTGAAACATTTAACGTGTCAAACGGTAGAACATACCTACCCAGTGTCGAGTAGATCATTCTCCGCAAGAGAGTGTTTCAACTACGTCATGCGTCATATTTATTTAATTTATAAACAATTTTTGTATTTTTTTTTGGAAAATTTAAAAAACTCAAATATACATTTTTTTTAAATGTTTATAGTCCGGTAGCCTACGATTGATCGAAGCCGATAGCACTAGGTTTTGAGGTTTCAAAAATATTAGAGTTGTTTGTTTTTCGCATATAGTTTTCGGACAAATGCCCAACCTACTACTTGTGGTACGATAAAGGGCTATGGGCACAAATGTATGGACTCTGGTCCTGGATCCAATAGATATAAATAGTATGTCGTTAGAAAGGTATACAAATATCCTCATAGAGCACTAATAGGTATATGGCGCTTGACCTGATAATATACTGTCCGATCCGAGTAGGCGTACCTTAAACATTTACTCATTTTGAGATTAAATCTCTTATGTGCTTTTGATACATTTTTCAAACTACTGAGCCGATTTTAATGATTTTAGATCTTAAATGAAAACTATAAATCTTTTCAGTGTCAGACATTTTTTTTGGGAAGTGAAATCATCAAAAATGACCCCTCCCGCGCGAAAGGCAGGGTCAAATTTTTACTGACTATAACCCATCCATGTTCCTTCTTAGCCATTTGTGTTCTAGGGCTCCAGTATATTTCGAACTGTCCTGAAGCTCTGGTAGGCATCGGCCCTGGCTTCCATTTTGCTGACATCTCTTTGAGGCGCACGTGGAACACGAACGTATAGTACTGGGTAATACGATTCCCCTTGGTAAAACTGGTTGACAGTCTTTTTGGGCCACTGACTACCTGTAACGACTGTCTGTGAGCTACAAATATAATAATCTTATAACGATGAGCTCCTAAACTACGAAACCGATTTTAATCAAATTTGTACACCGTGTGTACTTTGATCCAACTTGAAAGATAAGAGGTAGTATAGTAGGTAGGTAGTAGTAAGTAGGTAGTGGTAGTGGTAGGTAGTAGTAGGTTGGTAGTAGTAGGTAAGTCGTAGGTAGGTAGTAGTAAGGTAGTAGTAGTTAGGTAGTAGTAGTGTAACGTTGCACGTTATTCTTAAAATCTTTTATAAACATAAATAATAAATAAGTTAATTACACCTTGCACGTTGAAACAAACTTGCAACACCACAATTAAAGTGGAATCTTTAGGAATTGTTCTGGCAACACAATTGCGATGACAGCTACGTCATGATTGGCTGTATTCTCCTTCCACTAATTACTTCTAGAAAAATCCGACAATAGGTTATAAAAGGGCCGGTCAGGTCATTTGACGGGAACAGAGCTACAGTGTTCATTTCTTCTAAATCATTTGCGAACGACATCTTATTGTGGTCACAACTTTTATTCTAAGCTAAAGCACTAATTTATTAACTTCAGTGAAGTGACAACCCATACGGGGTTCCTTCCTTCCTTCCTTCGTTCCTTCCTTCTACCTACAACTACCTACATCTGCGCACCCCGGTGTCAGCCCGGCGCGTCTAACCGCGTTGTGTCTACGCTGCACCTGCACCAGCGCGCCTGCCAGCGCTGCTCAACGCAATCTCCAGAAGCAGTTACTAACACCAGACCGCCGCACTATGGGACCAAACAGTATTTTCCGTCTCAAAAATGGTTGAGACAAAAGTCGCGTTACTGAAAGCGTTTTGATTGTTTAACATTCATTGATAATAGAACTATCCGAAATCAAAGTAAATAAAAAAAAATGTTATACCGGCATAAAATTACATTCAAACTCTAACTTTGAAGTTTTCATATTAACTAGACTACTCGTTATAGAAGTTCAACTCAAGATACTTTCTATGTCCTTCAGGGGAATATATTAGTATTATACTGTAATACAATCTATTATACAATCTGTAATAGTTTACTGTATCCCCATATGGGGCGGTGCAGCAAAAACCAGATTTATAGATGTAGAACGAGCACAACGAGCACTAATAAAGATAATGTACTTCAAAAAGATAAGATTCCCAACTAAAAGTCTATACCAGATGAGTGATCTGATGTCGGTTAGAAAACTATACATTACTAACACAGTCCTAAAAAAACATAAGACACTTCCTTATAATGCAAACACACTATCAAAGAGACGGAAAGACATAATTGCCCAAATTCCTCAAACTAAAACAAATTTCGCTGCGATACAATACAACAAACGTTCTGCTCAGCTATATAAAAGAGTAAACAAGGAGATATACATATACACTAAACAACTACATGAATGTAAAAAAATGGTAACAAATTGGATAAAACCATTTACCTATGATGATACTGAGAAGCTTTTGCAGCACATAGTTTAACTCACCCATTTCACACACACACGCGCTCACCTACTCACACAAACTCACCTACACAATCACGCACAAAACACACAACCCCCCCCCCAACCCCTGTGTTATGTTTTCTGTTCTGTTTTCTTTTATGTTTTCTGTTCTGTTTTCTTTTATGTTTTCTGTTCTGTTTTCTTTTATGTTTTCTGTTCTGTTTTCTTTTATGTTTTCTGTTCTGTTTTCTTTTATGTTTTCTGTTCTGTTTTCTTTTATGTTTTCTGTTCTGTTTTCTTTTATGTTTTCTGTTCTGTTTTCTTTAATGTTTTTTTTTATTTTTTTGCTGTTCTGTTCTGTTACAAAAACTTGCTGTGAAAGAGCGGAGTCTCCTAATACAGGCTTTTTGTTGCTTAAAAGGAGGCTCCAATCATCAACTTGTTGTCTTTTTTTGTGGTTAATGAATAAACAATTTTTTATTATTATTTATTATTATTATACATTTTTGAATTGCTCAAGATCTTTAGTTTACGATTACGTTGAGTTTTTTATGAGATGTATTTTTTTCTGTTTTTTATTTAATATTTAAACGTCATTAGGATATTTTACGTCTTTTTAATTTTCTTGTGGAGGTTTTGTGGTTACCGATAGCTCCCGATGTTATGTCGAGTTAATGACATTTTAAGATGCCTTATTTATTCAGTGTTACAGGGAAATAAAAAAAAACCTGCGTCATTACTGCGCCATTTCGAGCTAGAAGCGAAAATGTCGACCGAAAAATATTTTCTCATGATTTTGCGGTGATTTTTTTTAACCACACGTATGATAAAAATCATGTTGCATAGTTTTAATCTATTGTGATAATTATAATCAGTACTGGAGTGAGAACTGTTCTTATAAATTTTCTCATCAAGACATGAGCTGTTTATGACTATGATCAACGGGAAAGTTTCTCAAGAGTTAACGCAGAATCCAGTGCACAGTGCTTCGTGTACTGTTTGTGGAGCAACTCCTAGACAGATGAACTATCTAACAAATGTAACCGCGAGAACTGAGAATGAAGATGCGTTTAAATACGGACTATCTACCTTACATGCGATTTCAAAAGTGGTATGCATCGACTCCAGAGAACAAGAATATAAAATAAGAAAACAAGAAGTACGTTCCAACTCGTTTCCGGGAATTGCTTGGTTTACACATTGATAAATCTCGTCAAGGTTCTGGAAATAGTAATGACGGAAATAAGGTAAGGAGATTTTTTCAAAACTCCATGACACTTTCATATTCTGGGGAAATCACGGGTATCGATGAAGACACTGTTTTAGGCTTTCACGGTTTAAAACTAAACTTATATTGTCACTTACGGGATATCTTCCGTGATTATTTTTAATGTTGAGCTCCCGATATTTCGACGCTGTTGCAAGCGCCATGATCGCGGGTTGACTGGAGTATGCGGGTGGATGGAAATTAAATTGTTACGAGCAGACAAATCTGTCTACCCTCTTTCTTTGTCTTGTGCGTCGAAATATCGGGAGCTCAACATTAAAAATAATCACGGAAGATATCCCGTAAGTGACAATATAAGTTTATCGATGAAGAGTTTATCAAGACATTATATATCATTCTGCAAACCATGTCATCAGGATTTTCTGTAAACGCACTTAAGTTTGGTGAGTGCACAGTTATACGTGAGTAAATATAACTGGTACTATATGCCATCTTCAGTCCAAAATTATTATACATGGTGCCAAAATAATAGAGCATTTTGCAGTTTTGCCAATAATAAGAAATATCGGTTAAATCACGCTAGAAAGTGTTCCAGGTCAACCACAATGGAAGACGTTCTGCACATCCTGTTCGATACTTCTGATCCCTATATTATCTAGCTTAAATAGAACCAGTACTGTAATACCAAAAGAACTACTTAACGAAGTTAGGGAGCTTTTAATATTGACAAGTGATGAGTATATTTATGTTTTTTTTTTTCGAATAGGATTTCTTTTTTAGTTTAAAATTATGTCATAATCTTTTTATTAACTTCTTAATTATTTTATTTTAATGTAACGTAAGCAAATAATTAATATAAGAATTTAATTTACTTTTTGTATGAAAATTTTTAACATTTTCTATTTGTTTTTTTTTTTCCTTGCAGCAGTGTTATATTTATGTAATAGCATAACTATTCAGGCATACGTACACAAAATTTCAATACAAAATGTCAAGAAACTAAAAAGTTACAGATTTTTTAGATGAAACTCACAGGTTCGTCCCATAGTGCGCCGTCGCCACAGGGGAGTGGCTGGACGACCCTGTTGCGGCGCTACGGGACCCTGGCCATCTAACTCCAGTCCCCGCTTCCTACGTCTGGAAGGCCTGCAGGACAGTAGTGTTCCATAGGCGGTTCTAACCTACTCGCGCGCTCGATATCTTACCCACACCCGGCTCAACCGGCTTGTAATTTCTTGATCTGTAAATTAAAACTATCTTTGTAACGTATGTTTTTATTTGTCTTCTACCTACCGCTAGGCACTACCTAACGCATAATCTTGTAGTTCCACCACTAACGTGGACTACAACTGAAAACGTTACAGTAGGGTAGTGGTAGGTAGTAGTAGGTAGGTAGGTAGTAGGTGACAGGACAACGTCTGTCGGGTCGGTTAGTATAATAATAATAATAATTATTATTCACAAATTTAGGACAACCATACAGAGTAACTTAATAATAAACACAAAATAGATAGATCGTTGTATTTGAAATGGTACAATGTAGATATGGTTTAGCTGTCTTTAGACTGATTCCCCTATCCCCTCGTACTAGTATAAAACTGTATCACGAGCGGATAGTATTCCTCAACCCTAGAACAACAGATTTCCACAAGGCTCCAGTAGTCACATAATAGCAGCAGTGTGATTACATACTGTATAGGTAATAAATCGTGGTACTGATATTTATATTAATTAAGCTACAAATGGTTTGGAATTGTCTGTGATACGTACCCATACGTACATGTAAATAATATGACTGTATTTATGTGTTTCTGTATATGTGTGTGTGTGGTTTATTATTTACTAGCTGACCCGCGCAACTTCGTCTGCGTCACTTAAGAGAGAAAGAGCTCACAAAGGGAATAAAATTTCCCCCGTTTTTGCAACATTTCTTATTGCTGCTCCGCTCCTATTGGTCATAGCGTGATGTTATATAGCCTATAGCCTTCCTCGATAAATGGACTATCCAACACAAACATAATTTTTCAATTCAAGCCGGTAGTTCCTGATATTAGCGCGTTCAACCAAACAAACAAACAAACAAACTCTTCTGCTTTATAATATTAAGTATAGATTTGTTTATGCGCCTTGTTGTTAACATCGTTTTATAATAGATTTTCTGTGCTGCTAGTCTAGTGCTTTCAAATATTTTTCAACAGCTTTTTTGCATGATTGGCTATCGAGATTCTACAATTTTAGATTTTTACTTATTTAATTGTAAAGTCTAGGACTGAGATAGTTGTGAAATTTGTATGCAAAAGATGTTCTAAATTTAGGTACTTTATAAACTATGTCTAATTTCCGCCTTTTAGCAAAGTGCGGTTTTACTTTATGCTGTGCCATGATCTCTTGTTTGATAAAATAATTTTCGTGAAAAATGAAAATAGTATTTACAACCAATTAATAGTCTACGGGCAACTAATAGCCATAAAGACCAATATCCACTATCGGATAGAGATTTGCAAGGAGAACTTTTGCTACTATCACCACTTTTGCTAATGCGTAGTGTGTTCGGAATAATCAATCTAAATGTGTATATTATTGGACACTGAAGTCAACATTTTCTGAGTAACCAGTAGCAATAAGCTACGAGTATACACCATCAAAGCTCTCTCTCTCTCTCTCTCTCTCTTATGTGACGCTGATGAAGTTGCGCGGGTCAGCTAGTTTCAAATAATATCCTTCGTGTGGATGCTGAACGTGTTCCACTTTCGACTGTGGGCTATGTGGCACAAAATCAGGGAACAAGCCTGATTTAAAGAATTCTTCATACAACCGGAATTAAATTATTCCTTAATCATCTACTGTATCGTCAAGCGAAAAGTCTTATTTCATTCACATACTCCGCTACAAGACCAATTTCAACCGACTTCGAAAAACAGGATTCGGCAGCCGTCTTTTTTTTTTAAATAGATATATGGCCATTTGAATATGAGAAGTTTTTCGTTCGCCTCAAATGGTATCATCTTTGAATAAAGATAGCACATTTAGAAATTGGTCAATTCTAAATCGATGTATCACTTGTAGCAACATTAGTAATAACTAATAAGTGGCTTTTAAGAAACCGTTAACAAGAGTTGTTAAACCGGCAACGAGAAGTGAAAGCGACTGACTTTCGCAATAAACCTCGATAATGTACTGCGCCCGAGCCGGTAGTTACCTAACCTCGGCCCCGGCTCAGCACAACGCTGCTTTCTCTTTTGGTCTATTGTTGTTTATCTCCCAGGACAAGAAAAAGTTTGCCGAAGCTACAATGGGGATAATCTGCATTTACTCGGCCGTTCTCTAAAGTTTAGACGATTAACATCATTATTATGAAACTAAATTTGGACCCCACCTCTTATAAAGTTTAAAAACCTTTAGAAATAAATAATAAATGTTAGGACTGGCCGCCGGCCGCTCACTCGCACAGCCCCTCATTTCCTTCTTTCAGGATTGTGTCTGCTTCAGATACAGTACAGCGAGGCATTTCTTTGTTACGTTTTATATTGAGCTGTCAGAAACAGCGACTTGTAAATATGCCTGCCATGGAATTATTAAGTACCACTATGATAATCTATTTCGAAATGACACATCAAGTTAGTTACGCTACAGTAAAACCAGATAACATAATATATGAGTTTAGTTTAGGTGTATCTGATGTCGTGTGTATTAGTACTTGAATGCTTTGAGCTACTGATGAATTAATGACGGCTTTGTTCCATATAATATTGATTACGGCCTTATTTCCATGCCGTAAAAAGCACGCAACATTTTGTGCTCTCGGCCGAGGAATGACTTCCGCCCTCATTGAAACAAATCATTTGAGAATGTTTAATATCGTTATTTTCTTGTCCATAATCCAGTTGACTCGAGGTCGGCGCAGCATGTCTTCTTCCGTACTTCTCTATTACTCGTTATTTCATCAGACACCGTCTTTCTTGCAATACCTTTCTTTATACAGTCCTTTCATCGATTCTTTGCTCCTTCCTCGTTTGACCAATGTGTTAGTAGCTATTTTAGTCAGCTACTAAATTGGTCGCCACATTAAAAACATCATCATCATCATTCATTTAATTCATTGTCGTATTTAATGTTTTTATTTTATTTTGTTGTGTTTTGTACCATTGACATTTATTGATATGATCTGACATTTATTTCTGAATTTTTTATTTTATTTTTGTCATTGAATTAACTTTATTTATTTATTTATCAATCAGCTAGCAAGCGTTTTGTATACTATTGTTTTTGTGTCTAATATGGGTCAATGACCTGAATTAAATGAATTTTATTATTATTATTTTTTTTTTCACGTAATACGTTATTCAGTGCATAAAGACGCGTTTGTGATCAGTGTGTCGTTGTGTCGAGGCTCTGTTTGCTTTGTTACTCAGTAAACGATATTAACGAAGTCCCAGCCGACCATCCGCTCATGAATGTAAAAAGCCTATTAACTGCATAATATAAATGTAAATATGAAACATTATTATGTGGATACATGACCGGGCTGCGCGCCGGCGGCGGCGGCGGCGGCAAGTGACTGGTGTTAGTGAACCGGTGCTGTGACGCTAATTATATGGAAGTGAGATAACCGCGCGGTGCTAGAGTTAAGCGAGCTTCATTCAAATGAGTCGCCGAGAGACGTGTCCCCTACAATCGCCTCCGCTGTGATCCGACCAGCGCACTGTAGTCTCTCGCCTCAGTAACGAGACGACGACGCATCTATTTCATGCGAAACATCATATTATTATCCTTATTCTTTATTGATAGCGCTTAATAGCCCAAAATAAAAATTCAAAGATCTCACCTTCAAAACTCAAAAAAAAATCTCAATCAAACAAATTTAATGAAGGGAAAACCATAAAAGCTAAGGAGCAGTTATAAATTCAATATGATAAAGCACTTCATGGTTTCCCCTATCGATTGATGTCAAAAAGGTACAGAATGTTATTCTTTTGAATTTTAGTCGGTCCATCCCGGGTTCAATGCCCAAGTGTGGCAAGTAAATTTTCTAAAATCTATTAATGCAGATTTCATTCTTTTTAATAATGATCTCCAGTCCCTCCAGTATTTTGAGTACTTTCCCTCCAGGTGGTGTGACTGGCTGATATAATTATTATTAAGCAAATACTTTCTTAATATTTATTTTAAAATCAACACATGGAGCCAAACACTTACAAACCTATTAATTTCGTATTTTATTGCCGACGAAGCGTCTTTTCTACATCTGGCTTTGTAAAACAAAACGTAATAGGTAACTTTCAATCTCATAAATCCTTTATTTTAATGGGCATACGCGCTGGAGATAAAGGACGGCTGACATGCCTTTCAAAGCATTGCGTAGCAACTTTAAAATATCCTATTTCCACGAGTGACTGATGATAGAAAAGCACACGTGTTTGTAATATAAACTCTGGTCACGAGTAAAAACCCGAACGCACAATTAAAACAATTGAAAGATTCACATAAAAAAGGGCACCAGCGACTGAAGCGTGGGAATTGCTAGAATGGCGGGGGACGAGGGCTAACAGGAGGTAGGCTGAAGACAGTCGTGTTGAGACCCCAGTAGAGGCGAGACGATAAACTAGGAGACTTAGAATATACTAGGAGTCTATGTCTGAGTGTGTGGCCGCGAAAGTGTGATAATGTTTGTAAGAGTTTAATTAGAGTTGGTTTGAAAGGTCTGTTTAGATTAATCGAGATGAGCGGAAGACGCATGAAGAGGTCTGGCTGAGTCCGCGGGATAGACCGGTCTTTAATCGTGAAAGCACTAGGACGTCCTAGGTTAGACTCGGTAAGTTAGCATAGTGTCGGTATTAAGATGCGCATCAACTCCCCGTGTACGAATAATATTTTATAAGCTAAAAATAATTAGTAATATTAAGTCTAGTAAAAGTGAGTGTTGTAACGTGAAAGGAGCCAGGCCGCGGCGAAGACGAAACTACAGTATTCAGTAAGTTAGTTGAAGACTGTCCATTATAAAGAACACGTGGTAAGTGTTAAATATAACTAAATGCTCGCTTGAATTGCAGTCGGACGGTAGTGTGGAAGGCCTGACAGTAATCACTTTTTGCAGCGTGACGGAGCGATTGCTTCACGCCATCTAAGTGTATATTATTATCTCATGTGTTTATGTGTCCACTTCCTTACCCGTACCTGGCAAATATTCATAAGCTGCGTTTGATCTAGGGAGACGAAGAAAGCCTACCGCCTATACTCTACAACGTACATACAACATGTACATTGTACTCACATACAATCGACTAACCAAGTAACACTGTCTAGGAGGTTTAAAACAAATCTGTCTACTGACAGTCTATTCATGGTTAATCTTTAGATAGGGGCTTTCTAAAGATGGTTTCAATAAAGAAAATGTATTCTTATAGAGTTTTTTTTCTCAACCTCGATTATTTTTAGAGCACTTGTTCTATAGCACACCTATTTAAAGTATGTCTATAGGTATATTGAATGTTTTAGGATAAAATGCTCTACAAATAGTAAATAAAGCCTAAAGGTACCTAACTTGAAGTAATTTTATAGAAAAGATGGTATATTTTAAGATAAAACATTCTATTATTTCTATTATTTAGCTATTGGTACTCTTATCTTTGTATATAAAGACACTTAAGTCTTGATAAAATACTTTAATAGATATTTTTTAGTTTGTCTAAAAAAGTGATAGTGTAAACGTGTATTTAGTGGTTTTATTCCTAAAAATGGCTTAGTATTAAATATTTGAATTGGATGATTTTATGCAATGGAAACAGTGAAAAAAATTAAAAGGTCTGGTGGCTTTCGTCGAAAAATCGGCAAATATTTAAAAAGAAAAAAAAAGAAGAAGAGATTCAAGATAATTCAGATTCCGAATCGGAATTTTCTCGTCTCCTAGAACATCACAAAATTACGTTAGTGAGCAGTCCGACTCGGATGAAAACAATCCAAATGACGACGACGAAATTCGATCCACTTGCCTCAAAAGTGATCTGCGCGCCAGTGGTCAGCAACTCATGCTATAACTCACATAGCCTTGAAGTACTTATTTCAAATAATAAATAATTTTCAACCTGATACTCTACCAAAGGATCCGAGAACATTGCTCCAGACTCCAAGAACGATTGAAATGAAAAAATCGGTAATGGCGAATACTGGCATCACGGGCCGAAGATTAATCTCAGATTAATCTCACAAGATATTTTCAAAATTTGACAGGGAACAAAATAGTGACTTTCGATGTTAACATTGATGGACTACCTACGTATAAAAGCTCGAAAGTTGAATTCTGGCCCATGCTAATCTATACATACCTGCTATTTTTCACATTGTCTATAGATAAAACAGAAATATCTTTTACTTACCCTCTTGAATTGATTAATTAAATTGCTCTGCTATTGCATAAAATGGTCTGCCGTTCACAACACATCAAATTACCTATTCACTGATGAACGTCTAGAAATACTGTGAGAAGATAAAAAGGAATACATAGATGAGAGTTATCAGGTAATCTTAACCTATTCATAAATCTGTTTATTCTTTCACTAGATAGTTCAGTATGTAGCAAGTGAAATTATTCTTGTCATAGAGCTAGAGCCATACTACGGAAAATTCTCTAGAGAGTTTGTTCTATTAAATTCGTTTTTCTAGTAAATTTTATCTTGACGCCATTTTCATGACCTACTTTTGCTTCAAATGATTTTCGATACACATATTCTAATGCTTATTTTTATGTTTTTATTATTAAATTATCTCTAATTAAACATTTAATATGTTTTAAATAACTATATTTCTAATAATCGCATATAGATTTGCTTGTTTACCCATTATCAACTAGCTAAAACACAAGTAAAATAAGAAATTTGTTACGCCATGATGCAATTCAATTATAAGTTTAAATAACTCTTGTAAGTTCTGCGCCATTATGTGTCGTTGTCTACACTCGAGAGCAATGAATCCGGGTCACTTAAAGAATGTTAAAAATCTCGGAAACTAAAAATGATAGGTTAATGCAATAAATTGTATTTAATAGACTATGTAATACTCCTTAAATGAAAGTAAAAAAAATATGAGTCACCATACATTTTATTAACACAAAATTACATAAAGAAAAAAACTGCTGATCTCTCCTTAAAACAAAAATAGGAAACATGAAATTTTTGAACTTTATTACGATTTTCTTGAATTTTAATACTTCGTATTGCCTCCTCGTGCTTCCATTACTGCGTTTACGCGGTTTGGCATGCTGTACACCAAGTTCCTTATACGATTTTGGGGAATATTCTCCCATTCCTCTGTGAGAGCAATTTTGAGCTCACGAAGCGTGATTGGGGGAGGGTTTCGTTGTTTTACGCATCTGCCTAGCTCGTCCCAAGCATGCTCGATCGGGTTGATATCCGGGCTGCGCGCTGGCCACTCCATACGAGTAATGTTCATCTCTTGAAGGTAGTCATTCACAATCCTACCTGTATGAGGTCGGGCATTGTCATGCATAAATATAGCATCCTCACCTAAATTGACCATAAATGGACCAACGTGATCATTGAGGATTTCTTCCACATATCTTACGCTAGTTAAAGAGCCGTTTTCTATGATCACCAGCTCTGTGCGACTTTCAGAAGAAATTCCGGCCCACACAAGTACAGACCCACCACCGTAGGCTACTTTTTCTTCGATGCATGCTTGCTTGAATCTTTCCCCTGGTATTCGATACACTCTGTGTCTTCCATCGTGCTTGTAGAGCATAAATTTTGATTTGTCGGAGAACATAAATTTTGACCAATCTTCAATACTCCAATTTACGTGGCTCTGGGCATATCTTAGTCTTGAAATACGATGCCCACGCTCCAGTTTAGGGCCGTTTGCAGGTCTAAGGGGTTTTAAGTTAGATTCAGCAAGCCGACGTCTTACTGTCCATGCACTTGGGTTACTTCCTCCGAGGCGTCGAAACTGATTTGTGAGTTCAGTTCCTGTGAGAAAGCGATTTCGAAGCATGGTGTTCACCAAGTATCGGTCTTCTCGTGCTGTGGTACACCTGGTTCTGCCCGTTCCTGGTCTGCGTAGGTTAGAACCAGTTTCTTCGTAACGTCGGAGAACTCTTTGTACTGTTGACAGCGACACACCGACAGTCCTGGCTGTATCGCGCTGACTCCGGCCGGTTTCCAGCATTGTAAGTATTCTGGTGCATTCTTCAGGCGTAAGCGACATAATTTCAGCTTGAATAATGAATATAGAGCACTATCAACATGGTTTATGTACCCACATATATGACAGATTACAAACAAAAGCAAAACCAAATGCTGTAATTTCGTAGTTCCATCTTCGAAAGTGGCCCTTTTTCAAATTTGATTTTTTATGATATAACTTTATAATAACTAAGAAGTTTTAATACCTTCATTTAAGGAGTATTACATTGTCTATTAAATACAATTTATTGCATTAACCTAGCATTTTTAGTTTCCGAGATTTTTAGGATTCTTTAAGTGACCCGGATTCATTGCTCTCGAGATCAAATGTAACTTAAAGTTTATAGTCTTGAGTTAATTTTGGTTAAAAATTTGACGAGTAAAGACTTCTTCAAAGGTCTCAACTTTATCTATCAACTATCTACTAGTAAAAATTGTGGTCTATAAACAGTTTAGTGAGGCACTAGAAAAATCTCTACAGACAATTTGAGAATTTGTAACTCTTATCTCTATCTATTCATGTTTTCTTAACTCATTCTTATGAGAACGGATAAGGTTGTGCCCACTTTTACTAAACTGTGTCTATAAGCGTTCTTGATTACTACTAGGGAGATATTTTACTCTTAAGGTAGACAATTAAATTAAATTCTATTAGATATCTAATAGTCCGTTTATAGATGCGATTGTGTTATTTGGGTATTGACGAATATCGACTTTTACCTGACTCATCACAAATGGAAGGCCGAATCGTAATGTTCGTACTTTGATTAGAACAAAGTATATTGTTCAGTGGTGAAGACAGCGCCATAATATTCACAAATGGTATGAAACAAATTATAATATTTAGTATTATAATACTAACTTGTACTTGTGTTACAAGTCAATCAAACGCTGCTGATGAGTACTGCTTCCTGTAAGAGTCTAGTTCAGAAAATTGCTTTGAAGCTGGTGACGTACGTTCCAGGGAGTGGGGGTAGGATTCACGAAGTATCACAACCTAAATTGATAGCTACGTTCTGAAGAACGCTAGGGACTGTGTCTCGTTAAAACAAACCTCGGCTGCCAGAGGCCTATCACTAAATCGTCACAATTTAGCGAGACACACAAACTCTACTCGGGGAAGATTACAGGAACGAGAAATGACGAAACATATGACCATTTCGGCGCTCAACAGTAACATTGCAATATGTTCTGCTACAGACTGAGTCTACGATGCGCTTGTGCAAATTGATCTAATAAATGGGGTAGACGGCCGTAAGGGTGTCTATCAACGAGAGTGCGCGTGTAAGTAAAGATAATAAAAACATGTCTTTTTCAATGACATTGGCCTCACAACCCAAGTCTTAGGATTGGAAAAGACATGTAGAAAGTACTTACGGAACGTGTGCTGATGGAGTTCGTAGTAGTGCTCTTAGTAGGACAATGCGCTTAGGTCTAACAGTACATGTACGCCGAGCAAACGTTGTAAAACGAATCCATGTACTTGTACATGGGCCCGTTTGCGTTTGTAAGCGGCATCTACTTTTGGAATCTGATAAAGTAACGTAATGGACTAATTAATAGTTTCTTAAGCACAAGCGTAATGATTCCTTACCAAACTTCTAGCATATATCATCCTCCTGTTTTATTAGCTTCATACTTTATTGGCGTTTTGCCTCATGAGATTTGATATTATTCATGTATATATGTCACCGTAAAATTGTCAAACACGGTATATTACAATATCGCGATATTGTAATGTCTCGAATTATTGTCAACTGAACATACGGAAGTATCTCTGCCCCTATAATCGGGACTTGGGGCACCCCCCCGTTAGGTTAGTTAGGTTCCTTTAAACCCTGCACTCGGAAATAGGGGCCCCGCGAAGCCGTGCTCCGTCGACTACTCTTTTTAGGGGGAATATAAAGTGTTTTAAGGTTATGTCATATTAATCGGTATTTCTCAGGAATGGTGCATTATCTTTTCATGAGAGTTGTGCCACTGGGCAAGGGGGACCCCTCCTTCCCTCCACACCGCGTAAGTTGACTACCATCGCATGCATTTTACAAAAAATAATGCGTTTTGTTGTAAGCAGTATGTTCATTTGACAATAATTTGAGACTTTACAATATCGCTAGAGATATTACAATATAACGTATTTGACAATTTTACGGTGACATATATATATAACAGTGAATTCTAATATTAACTTCACCTTGTGTCCCATCTCTGTCCCCTAGCCTCTAAGGATGGGACAGGGCTAAGACAAACCTCTCATATTTGGAATTCAGTCCATCCAGTCAGTGGAAGGCCATCCAGTCAAAGGTTGAAAACTACTTGCGCGGAGGCGGGGCGCTGCTCCTTCCCCTAAGGGGGAAGCTGACCATAAATACTAATACATAAATAGCATGATTTAGGAAAAACTAAAATTTTATCAGCCTAGGGTTTAGGAACAGTCACAGTGGCATTGAAAAATTTCACCCTATATATTTATATAAGCTATGTACAGCTATTAACCTGGACGAGCTTAACCGGCATTTTTTTCTGCTTCATCCATGGATCCCATAACCAAGCAACAAAATTTATCTTTAATTTCTGGTCTAACGCGTCCTAATATTAACCACTTTTGCTTTGTTCCAGCTGAGCCGGGCGAGATAAAAAAAACCATTCTATCCATCAAGTCCAAAGCAGTGGGTTGTGATAATATCACGTGTGGTATGATCATAACTCTTCTGGATGAGCTTCTACCTGCTATTACCCACATTGTAATTTTTACCCTTTTTACCGGAGTATTTCCTTCCTTGTGGCGCAAAGCCTATGTTTGTCCGCTACCCAAAATTCCTAATTCTTTTTCCACCCATTTCCGTCCCATTTTGATCCTTGCCTTTCTTTCAAAAGTGCTTGAGGCCTGTGTTCACAAACAATTTGCCAATTTTGTTCATCGGAAATCATTTATCAGCCCACTTCAGTCTAGGTTCAGGCAAGGACACATCACTGTTTCCGCACTTCTTAAAGTGGCTGGTGATATAAGGGCAGGGCTGGAAGACACCAAGGTTCTGGCACTGGTGCTGGTTGATTTCTCGAATACCTTTAATACTGTTACGAAATCCTTGCAGCTATTTTATCCCATGTTATGGTCTCTCCCGGAGCACTGGAATGGTTCTCCTCTTACCTTCAGGAACGCCAGCAGTCAGTTCATGTTAGGGATTCCTCATCATGTTGGTGTGATTTGGAAACTGGTGTTCCTCAAGGCGGTATTCTTACTCCTATTCTGTTTTCTATCTTTATTAATCTCCTTACTTCTGAGCTTCAGTGTGTGTCTCATCTGTGTATGCTAATGACTTGCAGTTGTACTGTCAGGGGAGGGTTGACAAAATACGAGATCTAGTCGACAATCTTAATAGGGACCTGATGGCAATAAAAACCTGCAATGACTTGCACTGCAGGTCCGGTAAATTAAGTGTGGCAGTAAATCCAAACAAATGTCAGGCAATAATCATCGGGAGTTCACAAAGCCTTAACAAGTTGGATGGAACCAACCTTGCCACCAGTTCCAGATCCTGGCTTGTATATCGATAGCACTATGAAATGGCAGACTCACGTCGCCCGGGTCAGCAAGAAGATTACTGGGTCATTGCGGGCTCTGTACCGTTTGAGAAACTTTTCAAATATCAAAGCGCATTGTTTTGGTATTTGAAGGTAAATAGTTATTGTACAGTCCTTAATTTTGCCTATCATCGATTATGGCGATGTGTGCTGCTTTGACCTGAATGCAGATCTTCTCGACAAACTTGACCGTCTTCTAAATAACTGTATTCGATTCGTTTTTAATCTGCGTAAATATGATCATGTCTCCGAGCACCAGTCTCTCCTTAAGTGGTTGCCCATACTTCAGCGTAGGGAGCAAAGGGCGCTAACCACCTTGTGTTCTTTCCTTATTTCTCCCACTTCCTCTTGTTACCTTGCTCCCCACTTTCAATACATATTTTGTGCTAACCATAATGGCAGTCTGCGATCATCGCATAACCGTGTTCTCCAATGCCCCTCTCACTGCATTGACTTCATTCACCGATCATTCTATGTCCAGTGTGTTTTTCTATGGAGTGCGCTTCCCCAGGATATCAGGATGGCAACCAATCGTTTATCTTTCAAGATTAAAGTTCGAGAGTACAATCGCAAGTACCTGGCAGGTTCATCACAACAGTAAGGTTTCTCCATTGTTTGTCTCTTTACTTTTATTTATCTGTGTTAATTTCTATTTGCAGTAATATATAGTTTGATATTTATGTATGGTATTTATATATGTATATATATTTATTAATTTATAGTTTTTATATATCCTTGTAGTTTACCTAGTATTAGTTAAATTATTTTCAGATGTACCCCTACCACTTCTTGGTTCTGCATCACCCAAAGGTTGACTGGTAGAGAATGCCTATGGCATTAAGTCCGCCTCTGTACCATGTGCTTGAAGTGTTAAATAAATATGTACTCTTCAAATTATTGTTTAAAATTTTTCCTGGTGTATACTTCTTTTTTTTCTCACTCTTGGCAATTATTGTTTTTTTTTAATATTGCGAAAACCCGTGGAAAGGTTAAAGTCATTCCTTGACCTTTATGAACTTGGAGGGTTGTATTGACGATTTTGATGATTAAAATTCCGTCAACAGATGTACGTCTTACAGCCGCGAATCATTTCTTCATCAGCGTACAACCTACCACTGGCCTGCAAATTGCAAAAAACGCAAGAAAATTTGAATATCGCGGGCTACCCTGGAGCATCTAAAGTTTTGTGGGTTATATTATTAGCCAAATGCAAATATTGTCATACTAGTTTTAAGTTTTCATTAAACGTAACTGTTTGCTGATTCTCTTATTAAAATAATCACAAACTGACGAGTCCTGTGTGTCTAACAATATCTTTCAGAATGAGTTTGGGAAAATCACCTGCACAATATTGTTGTTATGAATATAATTATTACATCTGTAGCGGATGAGCAGCGGGACGGCGGGCGGCGGGGCGGCGAGACGCGGGACGAGAGCACCCCGGACCGGAGCACAGTTAAATCAAATTACCGATTGGAAGTTGGAATATCGGTATCAGTTGTCGGAGATTAGTTTTGCATATCTGCAAGTTGCGGCTCGGCTCGGTACTTGCCGCGTGGATGTCGCGCCGCCACCCCCTGCTCCGCTCGATCGCTCAAGCGATTAATTAACATTCGCATTGTTTTGTTTAGATGCAGCTCTAAAGGAACTGAACGAAGTCATCTGCTGGCAGCACAATAATGAATCCGCAGTGTATTGGTCGGCGTTGTGAACACACAACTCTACACAATATACCGATACGGATTATTGGCCTGTTCCATGTTCATGAATAGATTCTCTGCCCCCATTCTGTTTGATTTATTATCCATCGTGACCTCATAACTTATAACTTAAGGAAATGAAGAGAAGCGGCGCGACTTGATTGAGCCAACAAACATGTTCGAGCGTGACGTCACCAGCAGAGATACAGCGAGTAGATGTGAGTGCGCGCAAACAGGATGTTTGTACGTTCGTTTATGACTCCTGACGAGGCAGATGTCGCACGCCACCGCGCCGCGCCGTGCAGCTACCGCACGTCGCATGCCGCATGCCGCACGATCGACTGCCAATTGCTCCGTTATGTTGAAGGTACACATGCGGTACTTCACTATGTAGAAGCATTTGAACAAGTAATTTAACCCAAGAACTAGACCCCTTTTTAGTTAAGTGAGAAATACACATAAATGGAATATACGATTACGAATAAGCTTTAAATTATCTTCAAATTGCTACAGTATTACATAGCTGCGAGACGTGTGTCGCACGTGCGTGTAACGTCGCGGCCGGCAGCCTCGAGTGCTCTCCGCACACCGTGTTTACTATTACGTTATCAGTTATCAGCCCCCCCGTGTTCTTGACATCGTTGTGCTATCTGTACGCGACTGTGTGACTGTGTGAGTGTGTGAGTGTGTGTGAGTGTGTGAGTAGTGACACATATCCGACGCGATCGATGTCAGAGTTCCGGCAGATAAGGAGTTGCCGAGTAGCTTAAATTGCGTTACCGAAGTCCCTGCGAGGGTGGCGTGTGGCGTGTGGCGTGTGGCGCGTGGCGTGTGCCCCGCCTGTGAACTGCCATACGGTAACTAACGTTGCCTTACTACACGTGTTCACAAGTTTCACAACTTTACGTATCTGCTTGTTGTAAGAGCACCTCGGATGTGAGTGACACACGGTGCCGGTGGGTAATTGGTGCCAAGTTCTCGTCGCTCATCATGTGTCTTGATTTGAAACACAAACCGAAAATAAAATATCAAATATAATTACATGCAACATACGATTGAATCCCTGAGCCATGAAAATGAAAGTCAGTTGGTGGTATCGATGGACAGTTTTGTATCATTATCAAAACCTTCAAATACCAATTATAATTTGCATAACACATTCTCAGAGAATGTTACGAAAAGTTCACAAGGTACACTGTATTATAACCATGCGAAGTCTGCAAATATATATATTAGGAACATTGTGAGATTAGAATTATTTACTAAATTACAACGTCATTCAGGACTTAGATGGTTAATTTCAATATACATCATTATATTTGAATGAATAAATTATAAGTGACTCCGTGCGTTTACTCTATGTTTTTCAGAACGCGAAGCTTGTATCTTGTCAGCACGCGGGTGTCGGTCGGGTCGGTCGGGTCGGTCGGGTCGGTCGGGTCGGTACCACGCGGCTCGTTTGTCCTCCTCGCGGCTTCGCTTCATTTATGTCCTTATAATAACAGTCGCGCCCAAGCCGACCGTGTGTTTGTACAGGCCGGTTCAAGAGTAATACCGTTTGCACGACGTATATGTCTCGTAGACGCAGTGCAGAAGATCAAGTTCTATCGTATCGTATCGTTCTATCGTTCCTTCGTATCTGGAAAATGTCAAAATACAATGATTAAATATATTGTTAAATAAATACTATTACTCACCACAGGAATATTTGGATGATAATTCTATAATTTCTGCTCCAGAAAATTGTACCAACATCACCTAACCTATTTTGACTATTCAGAATTTTATTTGACATTAGCATTATTACAACTTTATCTCTTTGACATTTATTGAAATTGATTATATCCCCAATTAATATTGACGTTCATGTACCTATTTCTTAATATTGATTTTATTACGAATGTGAAAGTAAACATAATTTTATAAAATTCAACCGCTCGAAGATACCTTAAAAGTTGAACTGGTGTTAAGGTACCAGAAGATAATGTTAATTAAAATTATATATTTACATACGCCTCTGGGCAAAACATAGAGGATATACCTATCTGTAACATCATTATTGTAATTTGACCTATGTTTACAAATAAAGCATTCTGATTCTGATTCTACGTCATGCGCTGGTGCTACGCCCGCTACGTCGTAGCAGCTACGAAACTGTGTTATTGTACTAAGCAAGAGCTACGGATTTGGGCTGTAGTACGTAGCAAGTGCTACGAAATTGTGTGGCAGCACTTGTGGTAGCACGTAGCAAGGGCTACGAAATACGAAGCACTGTAGCATTATCAGGTCTTTGAATCTGTGATCAGTGTTCAGTACAGTTATTCATTTCAGTGGTTAATTGGTGATATAGTTAATTCTTGAAAAAAATACACAGTGGTCCTTCTGCACCTACTTATTTATTAAGCGGGACGTGTTTCCGAAATGTTGGTGCATTTATGTGCGTTGCGGACGGCTGCGTGGCGGTGACGTGGCGGCGGCGGGGCGGCTGCGGAGCGGCGGCGGCGAGGTTGCGGTCACTCGCTCTCGACGCGCCCATTATAATAAATTATAATTATTTTCGTTGGAAATTGCCGCTCACTGTCCGGCCACGGTTGCCTGGGGTGTGTCATCGTATATAAAAGTTTTACGATGCATGTCATTTATTGTTGGATTTACGACAGATGTTGATATAGAGCTCATAATAAGGTAGATGACAAAAAAAAAAATCTATTTAGTCCGTCAGAGAAAAAATTGGGCACTTATTATCACGTAAACAAAAAATGATGATGATGAGTACATTTTTTACCGGCAAGTGACACCACAAGCCCCCACTCTTATCGTTGACGCGTTTTATTTTAATCAATTTGCAATATTTTAAAAACAAAATACAAGTATTCAATTAACTGACGAATTAAACAGAAGCATATGTTTTAACTGGGAATCATTCCTATTGTTAATGTTGTACATTTGTATTAATCATAGTTTGATGTGGCTTCATGTGCACGTGGTCAAACACACAAAATCACAAACAAGTGTCGCGACTGAACTTCCTAAACAGATGAAGAAAACGGATGTCGGCATTATTAAGATTTCAAAGCACTTCGACGAGATTACACTGAATAACAAACAATCTGATTGTAGCCGCGCGAGGCGCGCTGTGCGTCGCGGTCGTGGCTCTGCCGCCATGAGCTCACACCGCTCACTCGTGTCTTGTGCTTGATGACGAGCGAGCCCGGCCAGGCCTCACTCTCATCATCACTCATCATGTCTGTTTCTATGGCACCTGGCGTTTTCTAGCGGAATAACTAAAAAAGTACGTTCGTACAGTAACAGACTTAAACTTTTTTAAATGGTTTCGCAAGACAATCGCCGACGCATTAATTCAAATTCAAATTCATTTATTTCAGGTTCATAACCCATATTACAAATAACATCATGCACAAATAAAAACACCAACAACACATACAATCAATAATTCTAATTCACATCAACACAGCTAGAAGACAATCGTCATCCAAAATAATTCATCTAATCAATTAATTACAACAGTCTCTTACGTGCGAGTACGTAGCTTGTCTGTCACAACAGTGCCGCACATAAGGCCAGCCCAACCTGTTTGCCATCACACTCAGAACGGTATTGGAGCTGGTCCACACTCTGCGCACAAAAGACGCGCAACGCTTTCGCATAGTCGCATAGAAGCAGTCGGTGCGTGCCCACGCAAACATTCTGAAAGCGCTGCAGTAGCGGGGCAGACCCAAAACCGCTCTGAAAGCGATGTTAAACTGAACGCGGAGGGTGCTATAGCTCTTTTGCGTGTAATTCGCCCACAGGCTACAGGTGTACATGGACGTGCAATATGCTCGGAAAAGAGTTATTTTTACGCCATCCGAGCAACGGGCGAACCTGCGAGCCAGCATATTAGCTCTTTTGGATAAAGCCCTCCGCTCTCCTTCTAGGTCCGCATGATCCCTGAGGACAGCCGTGACTATATACTCTAGATATTTAGATAAGATAAGATAAGATAAGTGTTCGATCGCGAGTTTCTCTAAAAAGCTCAATAGATGGCGTTGGTCAATTACGTCACAATCCTAGATCGCGATGTTGAGATTCTCCGCGCATAGGCTATAGTGATTGAATAAATAAAGTTTTTTTTGGTACTTGATTTGAACACATTGTTTTATTGTGAAAGAAATTCCTCGGGTAGTTGACGAGTGCCGAACATTTGGTCCTACCGAGTCGGATCGCGAAAGTTGAATCGCGTCGACAAGTAGTGAAGTGACAGTTTTGTGTCGTATGGTGAGGCATAGAAACCAGTGGTGGATCGCCCTGAAGTGCCTGTAAAATCCCCGTGTGTGGGTGACCAGCGGAGTACAGCAGTGAAGCAACGAGGTTGCGGGCCATCTCCGCCAGAGGGCACCACCACCAGCATCGAGGCAACGGTGACAGCAGCAGAGGCCCTGGAGGCCTAGAGCGACGAGCAGCAACGACATCAAGTGTGACGTCACAAACAGTGACGACATACTCGCAGCGGTATCAGCAGGGACATCGAGCGTGACGACGCACTCGCATCAGCGCGTGTTCGGAGAAGTTTGGCAGACAAAACTGTGAGTTACAATCAGTGTTATATTCTGTAGACTTGTTAATTTATCAGTGAAATTTGAAGTTCAACATAGTGCAAAATCAAGTGTTGAGACTTTTAAGATTTAGTTGTAGTTAGAAAATACTGATAACAATAAGGTGTTGCGACGGGATTTCTATTCCCGATTTGTAAACCTGAACACTTGTAAAAGTTTACCTGTTTTGTTCACTGACTTGTAATTTTTCGTCGGTTGCATTAAGATAATTGAACTAATTTGGTAATTAGAAAACTCAGTAAGTTTTGTACACAATGGAATCCTTATGTAAATTGCAATTAAACAATAAAGCAATAATAGAAAAAGGTAGAATTAACTTTAAAAAATCACCTAAGGATCGCCTTACACAAACTTACATTGAAACAAGATTGGAATCAGTAGAGGTACAGTGGAAACAATTTGTTGAAACTCATAGGCGTATCATAGAAAAAGCAACCGACGAAGAATTGGTAAAGAATGTTTATTTTACGGCAGACACATATGATTTAACTGAAGAGTTGTACATAACCTATAAGTCTGAATTAAAGCAGCACTTACTTCAAACTAGTTCGTGCAATAGTGATAATCCAAGTAGTATTAAACATTCTAATCAAAATAATTCAAATGTAAAATTGCCACAAATTAGTTTGCCTACGTTCTCGGGACTCTATTCTGAATGGGTAACGTTCCGCGATTTATTTACGTCACTGATCCATAAAAACGATGCACTGGATGACGTTCAAAAACTCCATTATTTAAAGAGTCATCTCTCAGGCGAAGCAGAACAGTTGCTTCGACATATTCCTGTAACTGCGTCTAATTATCATGAGTGTTGGTCAATTCTAAACGGGCGATTTGATAATAAAAGGTTTTTAGTTAACTGCATGCTCAAACGACTCATCCATCAATCGTCGGTTACTAAAGAATCATCAACTAACGTTAAAACTCTGTTAGATACGACTGTTGATTGTATGCATGGTTTACGCAGTCTAGGAATTGATGTCAGCTCTTGGGATTCAATTGTAGTATTTTTAGGCTCCGAAAAATTAGATGCAGAGTCCCGAAAATTGTGGGAACTAAGAATTAGCTCTAATGATGATATAGCGACGTTTGATGAGTTCAAAACTTTTATGGAGTCTAGGTTTAGAGCCTTGGAGTATTTAGATCCGAAAATTAATAAACAAGGTAGTAGTCGTGATAATAACGCCAAATCTTTTCATGTCGCTTCTCAAAGTAAATGTGCTATGTGTTCTGAAGATCATAAATTGTGTCACTGTAAAACGTTTGCTAAGAAAAATTGTGACGAACGTCGTGAGTTTGCACGAGTCAATAAGCTTTGTTACAACTGTCTAGGAACAAACCATTCTGTCTATTCTTGTCGTCTGCAAACTAAATGTCACCTTTGTAAAAAGAAACACCACACACTACTTCACCCAAAGTCAACTGCCAATTCTGCTGAAATTGTTGATGGTTCAGCAGAAACGAAGGTGGTGGCTGCTAATGCAGCTACCTCTTCCAGTCAAAGCGAGACTAAACCCATTTGTTGTTTTGCGGATGTTCACAACCACGGTCTGTTAGCCACAGCATTGGTCAACGTTGAGTCAAGAACTGGTACTGCTTTTGTTTTAAGAGCTCTGATGGATCAGGGCTCTCAAGTCTCTTTTATAACAGAGGCTGCAGTACAGTTGCTCGGATTGAAGAAAACACCTGCTCACACCGACATATTCCGACTAGGCGATGACGAGGAAACCTCAATGCCCTCTAAGTGGATAGTTCGATTTAAATTGCAGTCTCGTCTAGATCCCACATTTGTTTTATATGTCGATGCTTATGTATTAAATAAACTCACATCTCATCTTCCTGAGAAGAAGATCGTTGAGATGTCGGCTTCGTTCTCGTCCTTACAATTAGCTGATCCGTCCTTTGATACACCAGGGAAAATTGATTTACTGTTGAGTACGCGGGTAGTCGGAGAAGTTTTATTGGAGGGTTTAGTCAAGGGTCCACCAGGATCTCCAGTCGCTCAAAAGACTAAATTAGGCTGGATCTTGTCTGGTGAGATCCCATCGTCGGCAAGCTCTAGGCCAGTATGTTATCATACTGTAGTACAGTCATCGGACGTCAATGACCTTTTGCGTAAGTTTTGGGAGTTAGAGTCAGAACCCTCAGTTCGTAGTGTGATCTTGACAGAAGAAGAACAAAAATGTGAGGAGTTCTACTCTAAGACCACCAAACGCGACGCAACCGGGAGGTATGTTGTAAAACTACCATTCAAAACCGATTCGCCCAGTTGCACGTTTCGGGGGTCAGAGGTCATTGCCCGTAGGCGCTTTATCAACTTAGAGAATCGATTATTGAAGGAACCGGAATTTAGGACACAGTATAGTGCAGTCGTTAACGAATACATTCAACTGGGACATGCTGAAGTTGTCCCTCAGATAGAATTAGCTAATGATGCGTTCTACCTACCACACCACGCTGTGGTGCGGGAGGATAAAAGCACCACGAAGGTTAGGGTCGTCTTCGACGCTTCATGTTCAGGCCACAATGGAGTATCATTAAATAAGGAATTAATGGTTGGCCCAACCCTACAACCTGATTTGCGTCAAACTATTATGCGGTGGCGCTGTCATCCCATAAGTTTGGTCGCAGATATTGTAAAAATGTACCGTCAGGTCAAGGTTGCAGAGGAAGATGCTGATTATCAGCGCATTTTGTGGCGTGACAATCCAGAAGCTGAATTGAAGCATATTCGGTTGCTGCGTGTCACCTTTGGAACCTCCTCTGCGCCATACCTAGCGGTCCGGTCTCTGCAGCAACTAGCTCGTGACGAAGGAAATGATTTCCCTCTAGTTGCAGACCGGGTTCTTACATCCTTTTATGTAGACGACCTGTTAACGGGTTGTCAATCTGTCGCTGAAGGTGAAC
The DNA here is from genome assembly GCA_916618015.1 of Xestia c-nigrum. Lineage (NCBI taxonomy): Eukaryota > Metazoa > Arthropoda > Insecta > Lepidoptera > Noctuidae > Xestia > Xestia c-nigrum. The sequence goes on from OU745250.1 coordinate 26,539,351, forward strand.
AAATTTATCACCAACTAAATGAATTATTAGGCCGTGGGGGCTTCAAGCTTCAGAAGTGGTCCAGCAACAGTGACGAATTATTATACAAAATTAACGGAGATACTGTTAGGCAGGACAAATTAGAACTTAAAATAGATACACTTACGAAGATTTTAGGCTTAACTTATGATAGAAAATTAGATGAGTTTAGATATACTGTCCAACTTCCTCCGCCCGAAACCCCCATAACCAAGCGTAAAGTGATATCTGACATCGCTCGTTTATTTGATCCTCTCGGCTGGCTTGCGCCGGTAATAGTAACAGCCAAGGTGTTTATTCAACGCCTGTGGTTAGCAGGATCCGAATGGGACGATGAACTTCCAGATCACCTGTTAAAAGAATGGCTTCGTTATAGAAACAACCTTAGCCATCTTAGGGACTTCCGTCTGCCACGATGGATTAATACGAGTCAACTTGACGTCCTACTAGAGTTACACGGGTTTTCTGACGCCTCTAATGTCGCTTACGCAGCCGCTGTCTATGTTCGGTGTATTGATGCCAACGGTCACGTCCATGTTAGTCTGGTTGCAGCTAAGACCAAGGTGGCCCCTGTCAAACAGGTATCCATACCTCGTTTGGAGTTATGTGGCGCCTTGCTGCTTTCAAAGCTTCTGCGTGAAGTTTCTGACACCTTGGATATCTGTAAGGAAAACGTTCATGCCTGGACCGACTCGACAGTGGTGCTCGCTTGGTTAAGCAGCCACCCGAGCCGCTGGAAGACCTTCGTCGGCAACAGAGTGTCTGAAATACTTACCGTTACGGAAAATAGTCAGTGGTCACACGTCCAGTCTAGTGATAATCCCGCAGACAGCGCATCGCGCGGCGTGAATCCCTCCGAATGCGTTGAGCTAGAGTTGTGGACACAGGGACCTAGTTGGCTGAAAAATAAGGAAATTAATTATAATAGAAGGGAAATTAAAGAAACTAACCTAGAGGAGAGGAAATCATTAGTAGCATGCAACACCGTAGTAAAGGAAATAATTGAGGATTCTATAATGTCAAAATATTCATCTCTTAGAAAAGTTACCAGAGTAATAGCTTACTGTAAAAGGTTTTTAAAGTTCAAAGATAAAAATTATACTACAAAATTTGATAAGTTTCTCACACATTCTGAAATTCAAGGGGCATTACTTACCTGCATTAAATTATGTCAAAGGGAACATTTTAGATCGGAGATCGATAGTTTAACTTTGAAAGGAGAAATAAATAAAAAGGGGGTACTTACCTCGCTCAACCCTTACCTGGATCAGGAACAGATTTTGAGAGTTGGCGGTAGGTTACACAGGGCCAACCTTCACGAAGACTCAAAGCATCCTGTAATTCTTCCTCGTAAATCACATTTAACCAACCTCCTGATAGCTGATGCACATGAGAGAACGTTGCATGGCGGGCCTCAGTTAGTTCTTAACTATTTGCGATCCAAATATTGGATAATCCACGCAAAGAGTGTCGTTAGGCACCACGTACGGAAATGTGTCGTTTGCATCCGTCATTCTGCTCGATCGACACATCCATTAATGGGGTCATTGCCCTCTGCTAGGGTTAATGCAGGTCGACCTTTCTTTAGAAGTGGCGTGGACTATGCAGGTCCTATTAGCATTCGGCCTACTAAGGGTCGCGGCTATCACTCCACCAAAGGCTACATATGTTTATTTGTTTGTATGGTCACTCGGGCCATACATCTAGAAGTTGTCAGCGACATGACGTCGCAAGCCTTTTTAGCTGCCTTCAAGCGTTTTACAGCGAGGAGGGGCCATTGTGGTGAGATGTGGAGTGATAACGGCACTACCTTTGTAGGAGCTAACAAGGAGTTGAAGGTGTTGTTCAACCACGAAAGGTCCGGCATAGCACCTGACATTACTGATTGGTTGGCAACCAACGGAACAACTTGGAGCTTTATTCCACCTCACTCCCCGAACTTTGGTGGGCTTTGGGAGGCTGGAGTGAAGTCGACCAAACACCACCTTAAAAGAGTAATTGGTACAAGTACACTCACTTTTGAGGAGCTGACTACCACCCTTGCTCAAATAGAAGCCTGTCTCAACTCCAGGCCCATTTCCATCATCAGCACTAATCCAGAAGATCCAAACCCATTGACACCGGGTCATTTTTTGGTAGGCGAGCCTTTGCTTCTCGTGCCCGAAACAAATTTTGAAAACTCAAATATTGGCACTTTGAGAAGGTGGCAGCTGACTCAACGCATGGTTCAGGACTTCTGGCGTAGGTGGTCGCGTGAGTATCTGGTTCAATTCCACCAAAGGAACAAATGGGCGCATCAAACCGTAGAACCAAACGTGGGTGATGTGGTGTTGGTTATGGAAGATGATCTTCCACCTGCACGATGGCTCTACGGACTTATTACTGAAAAGCATACTGGCTCGGACAAGATCACAAGAGTGGTTTCATTGCGTTGTAAAGGTTCTACGATTAAAAGACCTGTGTCTAAATTGATCGTGCTTCCTGTTACATCATAAATAATAGGTTAAGGATTTGTTTATTTGGTTAATTTTAAGTTTAGAATTAAAATTGGTTTTGTTAAATTTATGTTTAGAATTAAGATGTCATAATATGTTTTCAAGGTTAAGCTGTTGTAATTTTGTCATCCACATACAGTCCACTAGTCTTTTCACTTCCCACCAAACGTTTTGTATTGTTTCATGGTGGGCGGTCATAGTTATCTTTGTTATGTTTAAACTAAGTTCTGGACATTCTGTCCATGGTGGGCGGGATGTTCGATCGCGAGTTTCTCTAAAAAGCTCAATAGATGGCGTTGGTCAATTACGTCACAATCCTAGATCGCGATGTTGAGATTCTCCGCGCATAGGCTATAGTGATTGAATAAATAAAGTTTTTTTTGGTACTTGATTTGAACACATTGTTTTATTGTGAAAGAAATTCCTCGGGTAGTTGACGAGTGCCGAACAATAAGATTTCTTTATTTCTGAATATATGGTACATTAGGATCTTAAACTGATAAACCCTATCTAAGGGCACACTATTAATACCTAAAGGAGGTACATAGTCCGGGCATCTAGCACCACCGGCCTCAAACACCATGTACTGACTCTTCTTAATATTATAAACAAGTCCATGCTTAACAGCGTAATCCTCACATGTTGCCATCAACCTCCTTAGGCCACAGATCGACGCACTCAGCAGCACCACGTCGTCTGCATAGCTTAAGTTATTGACACACACGTCGTCAACATGACAGCCGACATGCTGACTGCTCAGCGCGACGATGAGCGTGTCCATATATAAAGGTTGAATAACATGGGTGAAGTCAGTCCGCCCTGTTTCACACTGCACTGCAATCGATATAGCTCCAACATTGCCTCCGCCCATCTGACACTGTTGACTTGGTGCCTATACCAATACTTGAGGATGTTCACAAGATCTGATGGTAGGCCGTCACTCTCCAGTTTTTCCCACAAGAGATACGCCACCAAATCAAAGGCCCTGGACAAGTCGAGAAAACACGCATAAACAGGGATTTTACGGTCATTGTAGTATCTGACGGTATGCTTAAGAAACAGTATGGCACTTTCCGTTGACAATTGGGGCTTAAATCCAAACTGATTATCATGCAGAGATATATAATTACTTAACTGTGTATTAAGCAAACCGTCAAACACCTTCGCTATAACTAGCCAAAGATATGGGCCTATAGTTACCTTAATCGGCTAAGTCACCGGTTTTATCTTTAACTATAGGCACAACCACAGTTTTCATAAAATCCGGTAGAAGATAAGAGTGGCTCACGCATAGTGAGTAGAACATTGCCAATACTCTGTTTATACAGGGTGTATTTCACCTCATCGCAAAGCCGTTAACCAAGCATTCTGTATATCAAACTAAGTAACTTTACGCAAAAAATATTTCTGGGAAACAACTTTTTTTTTGAGGTTATAAATCACGTTTTGTGGTAGAACTCAAAGTAACGCGCTCAAAACATTGAGCGGATGGATGGATTGAATAGTACGGAGGACGTAGAGATATCTTCGTTCTTCCAATAATCGCCTTCTACGATGTCCTACTCACCGCTCGGGTGTTCTCAAATCTTCCTTTCCTGTACAGGCGGTTTTTCTTTGGAATGCGCTCCCTTTGAATATCAGGATGGCAACCAGTCGGCTCACATTTAAAATGAAAGCTCGCGAGCACTTACATAAAAAGTTGGCAGACTTATCCCACATTTAATTTGTTTGTTTTCTTCATCAACATTTTTTTTTAATTGTTTTTTATCTTTCCTCACTTTTTATTATTTATTGTATGTATGTATATATGTATTTATTGTTATATTATAGTCTTCATAATTTCCTTTACTCTTGCACCTACAGTTTAATCTCTGCATCACCCTAAGGTAGACTGGTAGAAAATGCCCAAGGCATTTAGTCCGCCTTTGTACATTAAGTGCATAAAGTTTAAATAAATAAATGAATAAATTATAAAATTAGATTAATATTATAAATTATACAACTTCTTTATGCACGCGGAGTTTACCTTTAAGTGATTGATGCACTGTTGCATTTACATTTTTTGCATATTACCTTAAGCATAAAACCTGTGCGATAGTCGTTGAGAGGATCCGGAAACTGGGTCTCGAGGTGGCATTGCACAAGTCCGAGGCCATGTGCTTTCATGGGCCTCGGAATGCGCCTCCATCGGGATCTACACTGACGGTAGGAGGGGTATCCATCGGCATCGAGTCGACGTTGAAGTACCTAGGACTCGTACTCGACAGCCGATGGAACTTCGTGGATCATTTCCGACGTTTGGCTCCCAGGCTGGAACGGACCGGGGCTGCCTTCAGGCGGCTCCTGCCCAACCTTGGGGGGCCAAACGCCTCCTGCCACAGGCTCTATGTGGGGGTCGTGCGGTCCACGGCCCTTTACGGGGCTCCAGTGTGGGCGCGTTCCTTAAGCTGGCGAGCCGCCCATTACCTGAACGCGCCCCAAAAAGTGGTGGCCGTAAGGATGGTCCGTGGGTACCGCAGGATATCCCGCAAGGCGGCGGGCCTGCTTGCCTGATTGCCGCCATGGGATCTGGAAGCGATAGTCCTCGCGCGCCTACACGAATGGCGCGCGGAGGCACTACGCCGGGGGGAAACTCCGCTGCCGCGGCAAATCGCCGCTCAGCGGATCTCCGGCGCGATCTCATGGCGACATGGAGAGAGCGACTGTCGCAACCCCGTGCATGGCACGCCACGATAGTGGCGGTAAGTCCTCTCTTTGAGGAGTGGCTTGAGAGGCGCCACGCCGTCCCACGCCGACCCGACTCACCTTCCGCCTGACGCAGGTCCTCACCGGACACGGATGTTTCGGGAGGTACCTGCACCGAATCGGGCGGGAGGAAACGCCCGGGTGTTTCCACTGCGAGGATCGACCTGAGGACATGGTGGAGCATACGGTGGTGGTATGCTCTGCGTGGGTGGAGCTCCACCGTGTCCTCGTAGCGGCGATCGGCGGCGGCGACCTCTTGCGTCCGGCCCTGGTTCAATCCATGGTCCGCAGTGAAACGGAATGTGAAGCCGTCACCTACTTCTGCGAAGCAGTCTTGCTAGCGAAGGAGGTGGCGGAACGTGAGAGGGAGAGAGCGTCTCTTCCCAGCCGCCGCGGGAGATGCACCGGGCGTCGCGTCGGGGATCACGTGGTGGCTACCGGCCACCTTAGACGCGGGCCTGTGGACGGTTAGCTATGGGCTAGCTAGCTGTCCGTCCGTCTAACGGCGACAGGCCGTGTCGACGGCGCGTTCGTGTTCCACGCGCGCCTCAAAGAGATATCAGCATAAGGGGAGGGGCCCGCAAGGTCCAAAGCCTGCCGGGGTTGCGGGCCTGTTCAAAAGAGATACCGCGGCCCCGGAACATAAAGTTCGAGGAAGGAATATGAATGGGTTTTAGTCAGCAAAAGTTTGAAAAAAAAATCAGCTGTTCCCTACATTTATGTTCGCTCGTCAAAATGTAGGGAACAGCTGATTTTTTTTTCGCGATTTCAAGGTTCATCCCATAGAAAAAGTTGTTCAAAATGATGAGTACAATGACCCCTTTTCGGGTTTATTATAAACAAAGGTTATCCTGTCTTCGTCTTCGAGATTTAAATGTTTACCTGTAGTAGCCCCGCTACGCTTCGACTCACTCGCACATAGTTTAGCGCCATAGGAAAGAAAGAGATAGCACTATCCCCATAGGCGCTTGATCACCCTACTAAAACATTCCTCATTCGTTTCCGTGCGCGCGCGGCTACCGCACATGGTGAAATAAGTTTTTTCGATTTTCGGATTTTATTGTTGTCAAACAGTTCAAAAATCTTATGAAATGCCAAATAGGAAGCATGAAGACAGTAAAGAAGATAAATGGCGAAGAAAATTAAAGAAATATGAACAAACCTTATCCAAGAAAAGACGTTATAATTATGTCTATTGAAGGTATGTACCAACTACCCACAAAACATTTTTTTTTGTGATCATTGTTATAGTGCAAAATACAAAGCTTACGTTTATAAAAGTTATTTGTACAATGGTACCTTAGATCTAACACGAGATGTTAGACGGTACATCAAACATTCGAGTCAATACGAGATATTGACCTATTGTTTTCTTTTTTTTAGAGTCAATACGAGATATTGACCTATTGTTTTCTTTTTTTTAGAGTCAATACGAGATATTGACCTATTGTTTTCTTTTTTTTTAGAGTCAATACGAGATATTGACCTATTGTTTTCTTTTTTTAGAGTCAATACGAGATATTGACCTAGATATTGTGTTTATATTAGAGTTAATACGAGATATTGACCTAGATATTGTGTTTATATTAGAGTTAATACGAGATATTAACCAAAAATATCGGACAGCGTTGCGTCTAAGCCTTCGTCACCTGACCGCTCGCCTACGCCGACGGCTGTGGTGACGTATGACATAGCGGCTGACTCAGCGAGGCCCGTGGATGAGCCAAGCACCTCTGCACGGTGTGCGTCACCCGTGCCACGCGAACTTTCTACAATGGGGGGAAGTACATCACAGCCAGCTGACCCCCAGGGTGTGACACTCCCGGCCGATGGCGACAATGTTCCTCCTATCGCAGATCCCGAGCTCCTAAGGGCTCTAGGGGATTTCTAAGCTGAAACCGTCGGTTGGGGTCCTGATATTGTAGCTGATTTAGCGAAGAGATGGGACCCTAACCTAAAACTTACAAAAAAAAAAAAAACCTGCTTCCAAGAAATTGTTCCTTAATTAAAGCTCCAACGCTTAATCCTGATTTGAACTGTAATGCTAAATGAGTCCGCAAAAAATTGTGACGTCAGGATTCAGAAGAAGTAATCACAATGGGTTACGTTCTTACTATCTTAGGAAGGACGATGTCAGGTATATTGACGAAAGCCAGTGACACTGCCGATATCCTTCGTCTCCTTACAGACGCGACAAAGCTGTTGTCAGATTCTCATTACTTGGAGACTGAGGCTAGAAGATCTCTTGTTACTCCAATGGGTGACCAGACCTTTTTAAAGCCAGGATCGAACTACCGCCGCCACGGGTCAATGCAGGCGTCAGCCCCTTACCAGCACCCTGCATCACGCCGTAAGCCAGCGGGAGCGGCCCCCATAATGAAGCAGTAACTTCTCAGGTATACTCTCATGCTGGCCGCTTAAGGCATTGTATTGAAGCTTGGAAAGAGGTTACTAATGACAAAACGGTTCTTGAGACCATTTCTGGTTTTAAATTACCTTTCTTAAGAATCCTGTACAACATCCGGGCATGATTCCAAAATCGTATTTCTCGAAAGATGACAGGTTTTGTATTAAACAAAAATTGAATCGTTTGTTGCAAGCGAATGTCATACGTAAATGTAATCCTACCCGCGATCATTTTGTTACTAGTATTTCTATCATACCTAAGAGTAATGGTGAAAAACGACTGATTCTACATTTGTCGATGTTAGCCATTTTAAGATGGAAGATGTAAGGACAGGTGTAAAGTTAATGCTACATAGTTAACTTGGACTTTAAAGAAGCATACTTTTTGATACCTATTCACAATAATCATGTAAAGTTTTTGAGATTTTATTTTGATAACATTCTGTACAAATTTTTGGTTTTACCTTTTGGATTGAGCTCAGCTCCACATGTTTTTACAAAACTTATGAAACCAGTTTCTACTTTTTTATGATGTCGAGTTTTTAAATCAGTATTCGATTTAGATGACAGTTGTTACTTCGGAGACAGTTATGAAGAATGCTTAAAACATTCACGAAAGCATTAAGGGCACTTAGAATTTGTAATAAACTATGAGAAAAGTTCACTGGTACCAAACCAAAAATTGTCAGTTTTTAGGTTTTAATTTAAACTCTAAAACATGACCCTAGAGCTCCCTTTAAAGAAAATACGCGACATATTGTCACGTAAAGACAATAATTATGCTTATTACGACGACGAGAATAAAATCACTATTCGTGGTTTTGTTCGCTACTTAGGCAGCCTGACAGCTGCTTGCCGGCCGTTGCTTACGGGTGGTTGTACACAAAATCTTTAGAGCGGGACCTAGCCTTATTAGATAATGACTATTATGACAAGATGATGACTGTTCCAAATAGTTCACGCGTTGATTTGACTTGGTGGAATTCATCAATTTTAAACTCGAGAAACCCTATCAGACCAATGTCGTTTGTATTAGAGATCCTTAGTATAAGCTGGGGTGCAGCCTCTGGGGAAGAGAGTATAGGCGGTTCGTGGACGAGCGTCAAAATCAAAATAAAAACAAAGCAGCTATTTCAAGTAGGCCAATTACATGAAAATTAAATCAAGCTACAGTCCCAGCCACAAGACATCCTAGTCATATTAACTATTTGGAACTCCTTGCAGCCTATTTTGGACTTAAATTTTTCGCGAACAAGGTCACTAATTGTCACATACTCCTACGCATTGACAATACGACGGCGATCACTTACATAAATAGAATGGCTGGAGTGCAATACCCACATCTCAATGAAATTGCTCGTGGTGGTAAAAGGGAGATATTCCTTTTTGCTTCCTCCATAGCGTCATCCCATAATATTGAAGCAGACACAGAGTCAAAAAACATGGATATTGAGTGGAAATTGCACTTACATCATTTGATACTATTGTTTCAAAGTTTGGTGAACTTGAGATATATATTTTTGCATCGAGAACGAACTCTAAATGTAAAAAATATATAATCATGGAAGCGCGATCCCTATGCATACAACGTGGACGCGTTCATTATTAAATGGGATAATATCCCATTTAATAATGAACGGTGTGAACGCATAAAAGAACATATATTATGTTCTTTTATGCGTTCCCACCATTTTCACTTATTTTAAAGGTTCTGCAAAAGATTGTTGCTGATGAGGCAACCGGCATAATTGTAGTGCCTCATTGGCCATCTCAAGCATGGTTCCCAGTATTCACATCTCTTGCTGTAAGTGAAATATTTATATCTTTTATTCTATATGGGAGTGTTTAAGTTGAAGCCTTCCTTCACTAAAACGGGGAAAATTTATTCCCTTTATGATCGACGTACACGAACTTGCGTAAGTCAGGTTGTTTAAAATAATTATATTTTTAGCCTTGCTTTAAAATTAAACAACTATTTTTAGAATTATCTTGCAGGCGTCATCCAGCTGCTAATCTAGCTTTAAACGATGGTGGTTATATTGTCACGAAAAGGGATTAGATCCGTTCCGGATCTGAGTACATGATTAGCTAGACTTTTTGCCTCAATGTTTCACAAATAGTTAGATCTATGTATGGAACATTTAACAATCACCGTTCGGCTTTATCACTTACTTCCGGAAATAATGTGGGATAAGTCGAACGTGTCTAAAGATTCTTTAGCTGAAGCCTTCCTTCTCTAAGTATAATTATTGTACATGGAATTCCAATATCGTTCTTAATTATGCTGGTGATTTATACCCCAGCGATAGTTTGATTGGAGCAGTTGAGCAAAAAATTGGTTGTAGTATTGGCTTTATCAACAAGCCAAAGATGTCAGACGCTCTCATTGATTAGGTTGCTCAATATTATGATCAATCAAGACAAAGTTTTAATCACTATTACTGATTTGATTAAGACATCTGGTATAGGTAAATCCCAACCAATCCTTGACCTTCCTTTTTTGCCGAAAGCGTCCTGCAATCTGTCCTGCAGAGACTTTAATAGCTTACATGAATGATACGAGTACATCCATCAAAAGAAGTACTTCGCAAACAGTAGGGCGATGGATAAAGCAGGGTTTGGGTTTGCTAGTGGCATTGACACTGAAATATTCAGTGCCCATAGTACTCGGCATGCATCATCTTCTGATGCACATCAAGCAGGAATCAGCGTCAATATCATTAGGAGAACCGCTGGGTGGTCAGATCAATCTGCCACCTTAGCTAATTTTATAATCGGCTTATCGCTCAAACAAATTCTGAATTAGCAAACGCTGTTCTCAGTAATCATAATCAGTAAGGAAGTTTTGCTTATTTCTTTGGTTATAATTATTAAGGTTATTTATTTTTTGTTAATTAATTGAAACAAGAATACATATTGTGTTATTATCTTCAGGAATTCATCTTTTAATTTTAGTCCTACCTATAACATTATAAATGTCTATCTCTAAACATCTACAGGTAAACATTTAAATCTCGAAGACGAAGACAGGATAATTTAATAATCAAACGAACTTACCTGAAGTGAAGTTCGATTTTAATTATCCTGTCTTCGTCGAAGAGATTTAAGGTCCCTCCCGACCCTGACATTCAGGTGGACCTTTCATTTCCCTAAACAATGTTATAGTTCGTCCAGTAGACCGGTACCTACTCTGAACTGAATGAGGAATGTTTTAGTAGGGTGATCAAGCGCCTATGGGGATAGTGCTATCTCTTTCTTTCCTATGGCGCTAAACTATGTGCGAGTGAGTCGAAGCGTAGCGGGGCTACTACAGGTAAACATTTAAATCTCTTCGACGAAGACAGGATAATTAAAATCGAACTTCACTTCAGGTAAGTTCGTTTGATTATTAAAATATGGTTGTATAAAATTAACAGTAAGTCGTGGGTTTGAACCCAGACAGACGCATTACTTTGTGTAATTTATTTCATCACCGCTACTCTCAAAACGGTGAAGGAAAACATCGTGAGGATACCGGCGTGAGGATACCGGCATTTCCTAGAGCCAAAAATTCGAAAACATGTGAGATCGACCAAATCGCACTGGGCCCGCCTAGTGGATTATAATATAGCCCATACGCAAAATGGGGAGTTGCGGACACCAGCCCTTTATCCAATACAATACAAGACACTACAAAGTGTTTATTAATTGGAAAACTATAATTTTGTCTTTCCGTCATCCAGTGAGACGAATGACGCTGTTAGTGCACATTCCGGTATCGAACTCGTCTGGGTAGTACTCACCGAGCGCCCTCTGCCGGCGAATAGATAAATCATCTCTGCGTCTAATTGTGTTGTTTATTATAGCTGGCTTTATGGGTTGGGAATAGGGTTACCAGATGAAAAAATCAAAGGTCCGGAGAAAATGCCTGATTTCCGTTGAAAAATCCTGAGAATTTTTACTTGATAATGTGAAATAATTATATTTGACGAAATTGCAGCTCTGAATAGTTTTTTAACAAAACAAGAAGCATTTTTAACGTAATGCTGCATGCATTGTGGGACTGGGCAACCATTTAGAAGACAATAGGTATTTTACGATTACCAGAGATACTGCGTATTTGTCGTTATATATTTACAATTACAGCCCAGAATGCAAACGTAAAAAGAGTTTTTCCTATCATGGGGGCTCATTGGTCGAATGAAAAAAACCGACTAACGGTGTCTTTAGTTCGAGCTATACTTTTAATTCAATATAATTTGAAGAGTTTAGCATGTGAGGCATTTTAAAAATCAATAATTAAAGAAAAAACCTTACTTAAAAGGTATCTTCATATACTAAGTATGATAAAACTGATTAAGTACCTACTTGAATAAATAAGTATTGATTTTATTTGTGCAATTATTACCAAAAGAAGATTATTTTTAGTTGGTTTAACTTTTTATTAAAGAGATCTATAGAATGTAAGCTGTGTTTCATAGAAAATTCTAAAAAACCTGAGATTTCATGAGATTTGTAAAATCCGGCCGCAATCCTGAGAAGAGTCCAAAAATCCTGAAATCTCAGGACAAATCCTGAGATATGGTAAGCCTAGTTGGGAAGGATGACCAGCGCGGCATATTGAACCGCGCAGAACTAGCTATGAACCTGCTGTAAACATTCGAAAGCAATTTTTAAGGATCTTTTTCCAGATCGTAATGGCGCGATCGCGATTACGATCAAACTTAGTTCAGTTTAGTTAGTGTAGCGGCGTGTAGTCGTGGTGTAACAATGTGGCGTTCGGTTTCATATCCGCTTAATAAACTTTGGTATAACCTCCCTGACAGCTATGATACTAGTTTGCCGTATTCGAGGCTCTGTGTGCTGAAGTTCAACATAGTGGCAAGTTTGTCCTAACTTGCCACTACTTGCCTGTACTGTGGTGTAGGCACACAGCCGCCACGCCGTGTATACAATGCCTCATTGAACAGGCACACAACAGTCGTGTGTCCATCTCATAGCCTCGAGTGAGTCGCTTGTGGAGGAGCGCAATAGTTCCGCTGCAGATGGAGCTGTCACTATTCACGAGGACGAAGAGTGCTCGAAGTACTGCTACTTTATGAGTGTTAGTACCCGAGCGGCGCGCGGCTCGCCACTGACGGCCATGTCGCGCTGCTCACAAGCTACAGCGCGCTCCTCGTTATTATCACCTACCTTAAACCTGCGACTTTATCGTCGAAACATTTGTTTTTGTATTTTAAACTGCTTCGTGGTGTAATTACAGAACTCTTGGACCAGAGCGCTGTAAACGCAAAACACAAATACCTACTTACTGGGACTCAATCTCCGCAGTGGGGTGAATTTGGTGCATCCAGTAGTTTTAATTTGAGCTGTTTTGTTTATCTCCCCGCTGAAGAATGAAAAGGTGATTGTTATGATTGAGTGGCCACACCGCGGCTGGCAGCCACGCCACCGCCACACGCCACCCGCCACCCGCCACGTGACACCCGCCACGTGACACGTGACACGTTACACTAATACGAGTGCCAGAGGTGATTCCAATCAGTGTTGTGGTAGGTCAGGGTAACCTACATCTTGCTCATAACATCAGCTCGTTATCGTCCACTTCCATTTTGAGGAAATGATTCTCTTCTGATCTTGCAAACAAAGTTATGTGTGTCTCGTTATGTTTGTTTATTATCTGCTCATAACTCGGCTGAGGTTCGCGTTGTCACTTGACGAGACAAAAGTCGTGAGAACATTCATCTAAGTTGCGAAGCCGCGAGAAACTGACAGATTTCATTGGCTTTAAATGTTGTGATAATGCAAAGTTTTAAATAGGAATTGTTGGGAAGCGACAGTTTGTGGAACAGCGGCTGGAGGTCAATAGGTCGGGAGTTCGAAATAATCATCCCTCGAAACGGTATTGTGGTGAGCCCCCGCCCCCCGCTCACCGCGCCCCGCGCCCCGCACCCCGCACCCCGCAGCCGTGGGCCGCGTCCGCCAAGCTCGGAATAGATTGCGCTGTGGGCAGGCACAGCCACGAGCACGGGTAATGTATGGCTGCGATGTGAACACAACACTGCGGAATACTAGTCGAGAACACGTGCGACGTTTACATCGTCGGTGACTCATGTTGTTCATAGTAACATTTGACTCTTTGATCCCTACAACCTACCTCGCCGCAAACCGCAGCTAACTAAGCGTACATACTCAGTCAGATCGCTCGAAGTGACTTCGGTACGATTTCCGCATGGAAATGTCGTTTACTGAAATCAAGTGTCCTCGGCTTCCAGTACTTGTCCTCGGCTGCCATTACGGCGTAATGATATTCGCCCTTGTAGCAACAGTTCGTGCCCCATTGATCTTCTTTATTGGAAACATCTCGCGATAACTGAAGCAATACGATGGAGTCCATTGAATATGGGTTACTATGCGTTCGTATACATTCCCAGTTATTGAAATAAGATTGTGGAACAAGAGTGCTCCGTGCACTCGACCTTGAGCCGGATGTTCGAGAACATTCGCTTGCCAAGGTTCCGTGCGGACTACACTACGCCACGCTGTAAGTTCGGCGCAATGTTCGGACCGTTACCTACTTGTAGTGGACGTAACTCTCGACACATAAACTTTACTACTACTCGTACTGTAGCTTGAAGCCACTAAGAGTAGGCGCACACTGCAGCGCCGCCCTCGTCGGAGCTGTTATCACCGTATCTTTATTACAATAGAGCAGATCTCTAACGACTACAATGACAGCTTTATGTTGTATGGCTGGCATCCCGCATCCCACAGCCCGCAGCGGGGACACAACGTGCAGTTTATTTAATTGAATCCTAGTGTTATCCTTTGCCTTGTACACATGTATAATTTTACGTTCATGAACTCTGAATAAGTTAAACAAATTCTACTTTGTTTTACTCGCAAAAGAAATTCTTGGAGAAGCTTTATGAATAATACATTCAGATTAGGACGCTATTTAGATGAAGTCGCGATAAAATATACGTGACGCGATACAAAATGAACGATATTTTGTCGTGAGATGATAGCGAGCTACTTGCCCCTCCCTCCCTCCCCCGGCCGGCCCCTCCGCGCGCCCCTAGCGCGGGAAATTAATAACGTAATTACGTTTGTAACGTTTATGTCGGTCGATGATGGCGAGTATTTATCTAACATCAGGCTCGCCGCGGAACCTCTTCAAGTTGAATCGAAACTTCACTTACTGCGGAAGGGAAATGATTTTCATAAACCTTCGCCACTTCTATCTTTGTCGATAGGAATTAATGTTCAAATAGTGGTTTCAGTTCTCATTAGGCTGAGCGAAGTGGATTGCAGCGGGACGAGAATTAATCTGGATATCTGGGGCTCGGCGCCATTAATAGTGCGACAGGTGACGGAATTAATTAGTCGTCGAGAGGCCGAGCGGGGCGTTGTGTCGCCGGCGCGCCGGCTGGCCTCCGACAGACACCGCACTCGGACACACCTGTTCAGTCACACCACACATGCGCATCCACCATGGGATGCTGGTATGATCACTGACCATTCTGATCTGATCTATTCAAAGCTTGAGTGAATCAATGTATTCTAGGGGCGCGTGCCCCACCCTAGGCCGCATCTTCGCTTCACATCGGCATTGTTAATAGATACTGTGTAACAGTACGTTTATTAATATTGTTTTTAAATTCAAAAAGTGAAGAGTTGGTTTTGAAAAATTTGGCAATTTCATATGTAAAGAAAACGACGACTCTCATTAACCGAAGCATCACTTTCTTAATATTGAATCTGTCGCGTTACCGGCAGATTAATACTCTTTGGTTATTGATGGCTGTCGTCTGTACGCCAACGATCAGATAGATAAAAATATAAAATCTTATAAATAACATCACCTGTAGTAAAAGCATTTAATGTTGTTTTCTGTTTTTATTACTGGTAAGATTATTCCGGTAGACTTACTATGTACATAATGTAAATAGACTGAAATATTAAATTTGTCTGTTTTTATTACAGAAACCCAACTGAGCTTTTATTTCAAAAGGGAATTATAAATACAAGGAACTGTAAGAATGCAAATACAAAGAAACAGTAAATCAAAATGCTAAGTAGTGAGCGTGAGTTAGGAGATAGTCAGGATAACAAAAGATGCTCGCATAGCAGCTGGAGGTGCCCACATATGTATGTACAGTGCCGACCAAAAGTCGATAAGCAATCTCACAAAGCAATAGCTTGACGTTTAGTTTGACTTACGACCTTCTACTTTCAACAAAATAGATATTGTCAGCAACTAGTTGTAGTTCATAATTTCAATGCCAATATCTAAGACATGATGGCCTAGCGGTTGGGCCCGTCCAGAACTAAGAGCGAATCAGTAAGCCGTGAGTTCAAATCCCGCACAGTTACTTTTAGTCTTTTTGTAAGTTTTTACTCTACAGAAATATTATATTATTTAACTTGTTTGCTTTGTTCACACATTTCGTAAAGTTAGGGAGGTACATAGAAAAATAAGTCAAGAATTTTGTTAGATTTCTGTGAGGTAGACATGAGTTTTATGAATATTTTAACTTGATCGGAATGAACTTTGTCGTTTGGTTGTAGTCATACAGAATACACTATATAATGTGGTATTTGATGGTCAGTGACGTGTGGTTTAATAGATAGCGGTATTGTTGTTGGTGTGATTCTTAAAATGCGGGCAAATATTAATATTAAGGCGAGGGCGACTATTATCGCGAATTATCCGTAGGACTAAATGTGAGTATTATAATTATTTATGAATTGTAACTTAAACATTAAAAATTTAAAAACGAATGGGTATTATAAATTGTTCATTTATTTGGTGACCTGTGGTTTACTTAATTCGTTATTTTTTTTTCAATCTATCATGCAAGATAAATAATTAGTGTTTATTATTGGATTTATAAATGCAGAGTGAATGAAGTCACTTTAGTATTTATTACAGCTGCCTAACATCATTTTTTTTGTTTACAGAAATGCAGTAAGTCTCTGGATCAAAAGGTATGAGGAAGAAGGGGAGCCTTGCAAGTAGACAGCGAAGTGGAAGGTCGTCGCTTATTAGTGAAGCGCAGCAACAACATATCGTGGGCGAGTATGAAACCAATGGTTTCACACCTACGACACACTCGGAGTCACCGCAAACTGTTCGCCGTGCCCTCCACGCTGAAGGCTTGCATCACAGAAGATCAGCTAAAATGCCCTTCTTGACAGAAAGACATAAAGAAGAACGATTACATTTCGCACGGGAATATTTAGACTTTCACTGGATTACTTCCATTTTGTTCCGGTTCGCGGTCGCCACTCCAGAACTTTTCGACCCCATCGGCCATCCGTTCTGCGAGCAATGTGCCCTGCCCACTGCCACTTAAGTTTAGCAATTCTTCGGGCTACGTCGGTGACCTTGGTTCTCTTGCGGATGTCTTCATTTCTGATGCGATCACGCAAGTAAACTCCGAGCATAGCCCTCTCCATTGCCCTTTGGGTGACTTTAAGCCGCATACGTCTACTTGACTGCA
The DNA here is from genome assembly GCA_916618015.1 of Xestia c-nigrum. Classification (NCBI taxonomy): domain Eukaryota; kingdom Metazoa; phylum Arthropoda; class Insecta; order Lepidoptera; family Noctuidae; genus Xestia; species Xestia c-nigrum. The sequence continues at coordinate 26,556,500 of OU745250.1, forward strand.
TTGAAAATAATGGGGGTTATACAAAATATTTATCCCTAATGTTCTAGTTTTAATTAGACGTGTTACAAAATATTTAGCGATATTAATAATTCCTAAATTGAGGTTTAGTTTCAATCTTCTTTTCTTCAGGAAAATGAACACTTAAACTATAACCTCAATATGAGTTACATTTATTGTGACGTCACATAAAAAACATATTCACGAAGTATAAATTATGTGTTAGTTTTCAGTAAGCTCTGTTGAATACCGATAGATAGAAGTGGGTATCAACAATTATATTTGTGTTATTAGAATATCCTTGTTATGTTAATAAAAAATGACTTAAAAGTGGGTAATCTTATGAACGGTTACAAGAGAACTTCTTATATCTAGGTAGGAATGTGACGTTACAAATCTTATTAAAGTTGTTAATTATATGAATAAATGAAACGAATAAAACAATTTTTGTTATCTGTCAGCACGACTTTTTTTCCACCTTCCAAAACCGAAAAAATATTACACAATCTCATAAATAGTTATGATGGGTTATTAACTTATATTAAAATCTTTATAAAAAATAAATAATGAGCATGAACCCATTTCAAAATAAATACCTAAGTAAATAGTTTTTGTATAAAATACAAATATAAATTAAAGTGGTTACAAAAAAAAAACCCGTATGTAAACGGGATTTGAACTCAAGACACGTTGATCGTGAATCCACTGCTTAACCTAAACAGCTATCAACACCTGGTAGATATGGTCGAAGTTTACCTATCCAATGCAAATACGATCATGCGTTTGCTGCGTGTATAACAAAAGAGACGGTAATATATATCTTTTTGTTTCGTGGAGAGCGACGCGACAACTTGCGACAGTAGGCGACTCTGTGGCTGTGGTGTGCGTAGGTACTGTATTGAGACAGCTTACACATACAGCCGCACGGACGCTCGGCCGTGCGTTCACAGCAAAATGATCCTTGGCGTGCCTGTGCGCTTATGAACGCTTACTGTACCTACGAGTACCTAATACCCATACTATATGTTACATGTAGTAGCTGTTGCACGAGACCTTGTTGAATTTGTATTAAAATATTACTTCTTTATTTGAATCGGATTATGTTAACAATTTCAAGGGTTTTAATTTTCTTTGCGAGGAACTCTAGTTATAAAAAATACTAAAATCAAACTATAAGGTCAGCTATCTAGTCAGTAAAAGTCTCGTCAAAATCGGTCTTATTGTTTGTTTTTTGGTTACAGCATTATACAATTTGGCTACGGGTTACTGATACTTTAAGGGCATAATAAACTTACACTCATTTTTGTCGATAAATACATTTACTGCCTAACCCTGCAAATTGCTGCCATTTTGTTTTTTTTTAATCGACTGATCTAGGGTATGTTCAACGAAATGATACAATGCTACGCTAAATCTTTGAATGTAATAGACCTAGAGACATGCAAGTGATCTTACTGCATGGGTAATCACAAGGTTATCAAATCAATTTTCTTGAAAAAGTAGCAATACGAGTAAGAGCCTCAATACTCGTAACTAAGATATTACGAAATCTTACATAAAATACTTATTATTTTTAAATTTTCTACTCTACTGCAAAATTAGCCCCGGAAGGAATGTCGCGTTTGTTTTTAGGTTAAATGAAAAGTATTAGAGTCAACCTACAAAATATCAAGCGCATCCTGCAATATTGTGGAACCTTTCCGCTCGGACAGGGCTATGTTCAAATAGCTATAACTAAAATAATTAGTGTTGTAAATGATAAATGATGTTTATTTTGTGGATAGGTTTTCATAAACACTTTTACACATAATATTTTTTTTCAATTTAGATGGTTTTAAAACTGTAAGTATTGTGAGTACCTAGTCTAATACTTTACATTTAACGTAAAAACATACGCAACATTACTGGGCTAATTTTGCAATCGAGTAGAAAAAGTAAATACTTAAGTCAGTAATTTTTGTGTAAAATTTCGTAATTTCTTATTTTACTGGGACTTCAAGAAATTTTATTTAATCGTTTGAAAGCCGCGTCGTTTACTCTTGCTCTAGCATTAGCACTTAGCACGTCTCTAGGTCTCTGACATTCAAAGATGTATCAGTTTCTTCTCCGGCGCGGGTTGCTACAAATACTCTCAATGCTCAGAGAAAGATGACACGGAGGCTACGGAGTCGCCACGAAGTCACGCTGTACGTGACTTGTAGACTGGTACACGCCTTCCGGGCGGACGTAAAGCACGCCTTGCTTACTTATATATGTAGTTGAGAACTGTCAAATAATTGATTTACATTTTTTTCGTAAAAGTATGTACCTAATATTCTCGGTGCGAGAAAAATGACGTAAAAGACTTCAGACTTGTGCGTCGATTAGACAGGTATAAGGACAGATTCCACCTAAACCCTCTCCCACGCGCTCGTCTCAAGCTCGCCTCGTCACGCTGGCCGCATTCCGACGGTCCCACATCGCTGACCTCTACCTGAGCGGTGACCGTTTTTATATTAACTACGAGATACGAGACGACTTGCTCTTTACTAACGTGCACCGTCATCTAAGTCCCTCTTGAGTGTGTTTTAATTATGAACCAAGTTAGGGTGACCCTATTCATATACATTAATTATATAGAAATGGAATCAGCTGATCGAGAGCTAATCTATATTCGTCATTAGCCGAGCGGCCGAGCGGCGCTTCCTTCCTCCGATCGACGAGATTACCGACGAGATTTATTGTTCAACTCGAGCCCGACTCACTCCAAAATGATAGCTTGTTAATTAATTTTGCATACCTAATGAAAAATCTCAATCGAGCCTCCATCGGCTAGAGTGGAGTATTGATCATCGAATATCTACATCTGGAGCCGCGGCGGTGGGAGCACGTGTGCAATATCCGAACAGGAAATCATTTCACGCAGGTATTTGTAGAGTTTAATTATTTGAGATAAATCATGTAGGGTGCTTATAGTGGTCTAATGGTGTGCCTAGTTACAACAGCGTGTGGCGTGTGGCGTGTGGCGTGTGGCGGCAGAGCGCACGGGGGCACGGGCGCACGGGCGCACGCCGCGTCGCGCTATTGATTGGTTCGGTTGGCGCGCGGCCCACTCACTCCAAGCTCTTATTTTTGTAACTGGCCGATAATCCGTTTAGTGATCCATCTCCCGGCGGCGTGTATCTCGTCGGGAGGTGGTCCGTGTGTCACGCTCCGCGCCGGATGCCGCCGGATGCCGCCGGATGCCGCCGGATGCCGCCGGATGCCGGGGGATTAGGGACGTCGCTAATACTCGTAATGGACCGGCACGAGCCCGCGGAGACGCTCATACATGATGCACGCGACAACAGCCTCTCTAATTGAATTGTAAATGACACCAACTTGCTACACAAACTTTACCAAGTTGTCGACACTTTATTCAGCTTTTAATTGAAATTGACGGTTTACATACTAATCCTGCTTAAATTATGTACAGTAGCACTCGCATCGTTTTCTCCATGAGTGAGTTGATTTCTCGCGGGAAATACTGGAGTGGCGGAATTTGCACAAAGATATAAGAAATCTTTGATATCGTTGCGTTGCCTACCCCTGGCGCCTGGCTCTTAAACTCGGCTATTCTAAATAATGTCAGGTAATCAGGGATGAATAATGACGTCAGATTTATCTTGAGGTACAGACATATTATTTACTCTGGATGCCGTTACCAGGGGAGCACCTCACACATTGTTACTAACGTTCATGTCATTCCATTATTTTCCACTCTGCTGACTTTCTCAGTGACTTGTATCGTCACCCGGTCTGTGCCGGCCGACTGGACCGCGAAGTAGGAGTCTGCTCTGTCTCCAAGTTAGAGTATAAAAACATTTTCCTTTTAATTTTATCGCAACTTTGTGCCAGATGACAGGCGGAAGATGAATGATTCTCTTTCATTTGTGGAGCCATTCAAAATAATTCTTAGATTATGACCGAACAGTTGTGATCCGAAGTAAATAAAATAAAACTGAGCTGTAGGTAACATGCTTGACAGAGCGGCCATCAGCATTCAGCTGGCGTGCGGCGTGGCGTCGCGTGACATTAATGAACAACTGTCTCATCAGCACTCATTCTGTTCCTGATAACTATTACTGGTATTCGATCCCAGTTCTCTGTTTTTTCTATATTCGTTTTAGTTTCGTCGTAGGTAAGCCGCTAATGATCGCATTAAATGATACTTCGTATGTGGATTGTTCCGCCAGCTGCCGCCTGGTACTCTCCAGGGACTAGCGGGGGGCGGGGGCGGGGGGCACCTGCAAACAAATCGCAGCGAACAAGTGGAAAAGCTCACGCGATTTATAAATTCACCTGATACCGTGCCGCCATACCGCGCCGTGCCGCGCCGCCACCTCCCGTCCGGCCCAGAAACGCCGCGCGCCGGCCGGTAGCTTTCAAATGTATGATGAATGCTCAGACGAGTTTGTTAATGTCACAGTGTTTACAGTTTTGTGAAGACTGCCGCAGATTGAGAGCCTCCCCGTCGCGTCGTGTGTGGCGCCTCTTCATGACTACACTACAGTTGTGTTGTGCCAGTGATTTGTGTAATCATGCGATGAATGGGTTGTGCGATGCTCATGCAATAATTGATAATCGATGAACGAAAATTACACACCGGTTAAACAATAACTTAACGGGAAATTAATTGTTTGTGGGCTTCGATCAATAATAGTATGTGGTTGGTGAACATTGTCTTATATGTATAATGGATATAAAAGACTATTGACGAAGCCCAAAGGCACTGTTCTCCCCGTCTTTTAGAACATACCTGGGACATACCTGTGAACGTTCTAGTTAAAAGCAGATGATTTTTAATTAGGATTTCTACTTTAAACACCTCCACGAGCCCCGTAATATTCAATTCGTTAATTAGCAGAATGTTATGAGTGTGGTACATTGAGTTTTACAGAAACACGGAACTTTTCGCCCCAAAAAAAAGTTTGTTTAAAGTTACGTTACGTTTTTAAAGTTACTTTGTAAGAAGTACAGAATGCTTGGTTGATGGCTTCGTGAAGAGTATATTTGTATGAACTTACAAGTCGGGGTGTGCAGTTAACTGAAAGAGGTAATATGTACGAGTATAAAGAAACACAAGGTAAATTACCTACAGTTCAAGAAAATATTAAAATTTTGAAACACACAAATCGCAACACGATGGAATAAATAGATTATTAAATAGAGCAGAGGTAAACGTTGAGCTTAACAATCTCATAATATTCCGTTTCCAAGAACCGGCGAATAATACCCATACACGCGGCACGGGTCGCAGTCCGCCCGGCGGCACTATCCGGCTCTGTCCGGCGTTGTCCGGCGCTGTCCGGCGCGGTGCGGTGCGGTCCGGCGCTGTCCGGCGCTGTCCGGCGCGGTGCGGCCCGCTTGAATGTCATCGTTCCATATCATTAGTCGTCCCCCTGCGCCTCTCTTCGCCTCCAGTGAGTAGCACGTGAATCTGTTCAGCGCGATGTATCCACTCGCTCACGATGTACGTCGCTCGTTGTACGTGTAAACACGTAGATGCGTATTATTGTGTTAGTACGTCAATTTCCATACGGAATGTAATAAAGATATGTCCGTAATACCGTTCATGTACACATACGTGAGACGTGCGGGGGGTGGGGGTGAGGGGCGCGGGCGGGCGGGCTCGCTGTAAAGAAACGTTATGTTTCATGAAAAGGCTCGTCGTAGGAACGCGAACGTCGGCCGTTTCGTTAGCACTGAATACGATCACGCTTCCACTTTGATGTAGGTTTCTTACAGTTTTGGCACGAAAAAAGGGAAATATATCAAAGAAACTTTTAACAATAACTTTGAGTTGAACGTGTACACGTATAGTACACGTCGGGGCTGTTACCGAGAGGGAACCTGTCGATACTATCAGCATATTAAACAGTTTAAGTTGACTTAAAGCGTTATAAAGCTTTATAGCTGACTCGAACGCCGAAAGCTCGCTGGTAGCTGTTCTGTGAACAAAGTAGCTGTGTGGCGCTCGTGTGGAGCTCGTGTGGAGCTCGTATGGCGCTCGGAGCGTGCGGCTGAATATTACGATGTACGGTTTAGCATCACAATAAAGAAGGGGCGCGCGACGGGCGTGTGCTGCTCGTGTACGAATCGTTCATTGAAACTTCAATATCGGCACGGCTTGGTGTGAGAGCGCGGTGCGGGCGGGCGAGGGGCAGGCGAGGGCCTCGCGCGGGAGTGGGGGGGGAGGGAGCACGATTCACTCCACGCCGACAAGAAAAGATTGATGACGATTAATCTTTCCCCAGATTTTAATCAATTCCGGCGCGTCCTCGACTCGCTGCGGCTGATTTAGCTTATTTCTGGTTGCGTTCGCTCATCAGTCGTCGCGCGCGGCCCTTGATCGTAAGCTCTGGAGTGACGTCATTATTATGTCGAGAGTATTGTCTAGCGAGGGGCAGCAGCATCTTCGCGAACAGAGACACGCGGGACGTTACTGTTGCGCTCTCACGTTCTGCGCGAGATGAGTACGTGAGATGCAGTAGGTACTGCCCCCCCCCCACATAACGCAAGTGTTTGTTAAACTGTGCGCCACACATGTACACGCACTCCTAGCTTGGCAGTATTATACGGACGTCAGATATATAGCGATATATTCCTGTTTGTGCCGCCACAGTTTGCGAATCAAAAGACACATCACACACACACACATGCAGTTCATGCGGTTGCAGTTCTCGTGATTGTATCAACATCGTGTCACACAGACAAAGGCACGTAAATACATTGATGTCCACTCGAGAGCTGTGCTATGTGTTGTAGTCGGTCGGCTGACATCGGCCACTCATGGCGATTTGATATAATCTGAAGTCGTAAAACTACTGCAATAGTATACACAATTAACTTCATACAAGTGCGATGGGCGTTCGGCCCGGTCAGCGGGAACAGACGGAACAAGCCCGCCGCACGCTGTAAAACAGTTATATAATTAAAAGCATTATTTATCTAATATTAAATTAGCAGACATTTACTCAGCAACTGATGAAATGTTTAAAAATAATAATATGAGCTTTCGGCTTTCGGTTTGGTTGTATCTCGACACAGAAACGGCCGAGTGTCACGACATGAGCCGTGTCACTGTGACATGTGAACACGATCACTGCGGTCGTCTGCTCATTCAATATCTATATGTCGTGGATTGAAGGCGCCATAGTGCAACTAGCAGCGCCATCTATCAATTAGTATTGTGAACTAACAATACCGGAAACGCAAGCGCCTAGCGCTTGGACACGATCGTCGGTAGAGGGGATGCAGTGAAGGCTGTAGAAGGGACGGAGTGTTGCGACAGTCGAGCTCCGACAGCCTTGGCAGACGCTCAGTACCAACGCACGTGTTTGTTTCTCGTATTGTAAAACCGTTGGTTGAATAAAGTTATTTTAATTTAAATTATCTTTCGTTCGAGTGCCCACGTCAATGCCCACATCTATTTGAAACTATGTCGGATCGTAAAGAAGACCCGATACTTCGCATCTCGGCCACCCCACGATGCGACATCAGAAGTGGGATTCACTCGAGCTAAAGAAAATACGGAAAATGCAGCGATGACGTCACGATGGGAAGAGAACTTACTTCGGACGCTGATGGCTCCTCAACATCTGAATTGAGATCAAACCGTGCTAATGAGATCATACCCCGCGTATGTCGCGCATAAAGTGTCAATAACAATCGGTATCGAGTGTGTAACCGAAAAAGTGCTTTAAATAAAATCATAACCCTCCTTTTTGGCTTCGCCGTAGTCGGGTAAAAATATTCGCGATGAGATTTGTGTCGGGTACCGAGTGCAAAAAAATGAACAAGAAAGAGGGTAGATCGATTAGTGTGCTTATTAACACCCACCCGCAATAGCTTTAGTTTATCAGTGATCATGGTGCTCGTAAACAGACACTAAACAAGTGTTATTTACCATGTGAAAGAAAAACCGGGATACACGTCGTTTTAAGTGTTAAAGACGATCAGTGAAGAGTGCGAATGTGATTAGTGACTTTAACTGTTTGAAATGCAAGACAAAGACTTGGTATCGTTTAGAGTTTGTATCGTTTACAATCTCTTTGAACCTAGCCAGTGAATAATAAGATAGTGTCGCCGGAATTCGATACCGATAGACCGAGTCCGATGCGTGCTCGTGGTGTGTTATCACAGGCTGTTTTTTTTGGACGAAGTCGATCGCCATCAAGAAGTGGTTGCCTGTGCTGGCTGCTACAGGCGTTGGGCAGCCCCCGCACCCCCCGCAGGCCAGCAACGGCTCAGTGTTGTGCTTCAAGTGTGGCACACTGGGTCACATCGCCAGTCGCTGGACAGCAGGCCAGTGCTGGTACAGTGCTACAGTACTGGTGGTGAAGTGAGTCGACCCATCAGGAACCGTAAAGCACTTTGGTGAGTGTTTTAAGTTTGATTTTGATTCTGGAACTGAATGTTCCTGGAAATTACTGTTGCTTGTAAAATTAGTGATTGAGATTTTGGACGATGATCGTCATAAATTCGTGACTAAATAATAACAGCCGCTGGGGCCGATCTTTGGGTTGGGCCATGCTTGCCTAGGTTAGTAGTCGGTGCCCCAAAACGTCTGACAACCAGTCTTACCAAATGGTATCGTATTACCCATTATTAACTGGGTTGTGGAGGTCAGATAGGCAGTCGCTCCGTGTAGAATACTGGTATTCGGCTGCATCCGGTTGGACTGGAAGCCGACCCCAAAATTATTTGGAGAATGCTAGGTAGATGATGGTGATGACGACGATGATGATGATGATGATGATGATGATGATGATGATGACGATGGTGATGATGATGATTATCATAAACTGAAAGTTTTGAATTTTAATCGTGCCTACAAGCACGGTGTAGGTTAAGAAAGATGCCAGCGGGTCACGTACCAGTCGATATTGAATAATGTTGGTGTTTATTTTCATAATGATGAGTTAGCTAAGTTGGTAAAATTTGATGTTGGTGATTTAGTTTTAATTCAAAATGAAGATCGGAATCAGACTAAGTTAGGCCCTAAATATAAGGGCCCTGTTAAAGTTGTGGACGTACTTGATGGTGATCGCTATCTTTTGAAATCTTTGAATGGTAATAGAACGTACAAGTACGCTCACGATCGTATACAAAAGATGCCTCTAAGTAGTGTACCTAATGAGTTCAACGTAGAGGACGGTGATGAAAGTACCTCCACCGAGTAGTAGACACATACCATGGCTATTTGGTCGCACTGTACGCACTTGTCTGTAGTCGTAACTGCAACTCACTTGTGAGTTGTTCAGGGGGCGATGGGCAGCTGGTGGTATGGCGGGGACCTGGGTCTCAATGGAGACTATTGTTGTTTTGGTCTTGTAATGACCTGGGAGTCGTAGACTCTATGATGTGTGTGGTCGTATCACATGAAGTGATGACGAAATGGGTGGCATGAGTGTCACTAGCTGCTGCGGCAGCCGGGCCATGAGCGTTGTATGTGATCGAAGTTGATTTAGTTGAGTTTAGCTGAGGAATTATGATTGAGACTTAGAGGAATCTTTTGTTATTGATAACTTTTTTTTGTAAAATTATTATCAAGTTATGCGTTTCCTTAAAGATGTGGTCAGGAGTGACCGAGTGGAACAAATTTCTGTTGTGGAGTATTTGTTTGCAGGGTTACCATCACACGAGGACATATACCAGGAGGTTCAAGTAAGGACATAAGGCTACATGAATTTGAATGGCGGTACTAGCAGCGGTGGTGCAACGAGTGCAGCTCCTGAGTAACTTCGCGTGTACATGTGTGTAATTATTACCGCATGAGCATCTACTGGGATTTTTCATCACTCTGGTGAGTCGATTTCATTTTGTTATGACTGCAGAGAGCCAATTCAGTTTTGTCTTGACTCAAGAGTGAGCATATTGATGCTGTCGTACTCTAACTGGTATAAACCAAGGTTCACTAATGCTATTTCGAAAATTATAGCTTTTGTGAGAAAGATCCCCAGCTTTTGTAAGAAAGATCCCCGATCACCAAGTTCCTCGAGAGTTAGATGTCATAGTTGATGGCAGTGGTAGTGAAACCACAACCGATTAAGAATGGCGTGTGTACTCATACTCGAAACTCTTGACCGCACCTCATGAGTAACATGTGGCGATGGCTCTATGAGAAGTCGTTGGTGCGATTTCTGTCTGTGTTGGTGCACAGAGCGCTTTATGTGTTGTAGCACATTTTGCGCAAGATGTTTTGAGAATCGTTGGTGCGATTCTGATCTGTGTTGGTGCACAGATTGTGACGAAAGTTTGATGAGTTGAGTATGCATTGCCTATGAAATTAGTTTCAGATTTGTGGAAATAGTTTTCCGTTGATTACCTTGTTGATCGGACCTTTTCCAATGAATCATGTTGTGCAGGAAGCACTGTGTACGAAGCCTTAATAACAGGGCATTGTCAATCACGACAGGTGATTTTAGTACTTAGATTTAGGAGAAATAGAGTACCATGTAGAAACAACTTTGTTACGATTGGCAGGATAGCCGAGCGAGATTACTCTCGGAGTATTTTGTCCACAGGTACTACACCCGAGGACGGGTGCTAGTCAGAAATGGCCGTGTCGTGGATTGAAGGCGCCATAGTGCAACTAGCAGCGCCATCTATCAATTAGTATTGTGAACTAACAATACCGGAAACGCAAGCGCCTAGCGCTTGGACACGATCGTCGGTAGAGGGGATGCAGTGAAGGCTGTAGAAGGGACGGAGTGTTGCGACAGTCGAGCTCCGACAGCCTTGGCAGACGCTCAGTACCAACGCACGTGTTTGTTTCTCGTATTGTAAAACCGTTGGTTGAATAAAGTTATTTTAATTTAAATTATCTTTCGTTCGAGTGCCCACGTCAATGCCCACATCTATTTGAAACTATGTCGGATCGTAAAGAAGACCCGATACTTCGCATCTCGGCCACCCACGATGCGACATATATTTATACCTACACAAATGATTTACTAACTACACATACCGTACCTACGTCGCTTGACAGTATAAGTAGCTTGTCCAGCTACGAGCTACGCACTCTACGAACTACGTAGCTCGTAGCCCTGCGTCGCGCATATTCGTAGCAGCTACGTACACCGCTACGCCGAGAGTCGTCGTAGCCAGCGGGACAATGCCAATGTTATAAAAAACATGCAAAACTGTTTGATATTTGAGTGCGAATCCTTGTAACAGACGCTACGGTTGTTATGAGATCATGCCGACCGTATTACACATTCAGCGTATGTTCCAGTAATATTGGCAGATATTGCGTGTTCCTTAACAACCTATAATATGTATGCAGGAAATCATATTGGCGGCACCTTACACAAATGATAGAAATGGAAAAAATATTCTAGAAACAACCGGGTTCGGGTGCAATTCGGCCCAAATTGGAGTGTTTTTTGTTGGATTATCCGAAAGGCCACGCGAGCTTCCTATATATTTTATTCATGGCCGTTGTTAAGATTCATTACTTTATGTCTCTGAGACCATTTTGTTCTCTCCATTATCGACATAATTACGTAATTTATGAACGGTTTTAGTGGAGGGCGGGGGCCAGGGTGCGCGAGAGTGGGGGGGGGGGAGGGAGGTCAGGGGTCGCGCTCCGGTGGAAGGGTTGCGAACTTGAGCGATGTCTTAAACACACGTTTATGTAGACAGAGCGCGGCGCGCGGCCTGTGCGACGTGTGCGACGTGTGCGACGTGCTATAGTTGCGTGCGTAACAACAGTGTAGGCGAGTATGGTAAACTGCAGGTGATCACGTGAGGCATCCACCGCGTGCCGTGTTTCTTTTACAAAGTACAGAGAGCGAGCTTCTTTTGTCGTGTGTTCAGTCAGTTAGTGACGTTACAGTGGCACGCCGCGTGGTGCTGCGCGTGCGCACGCCGGCGCTATGCTGCGTGCCCCCCCCCCCTCCGCTCCCTCGCGGCCTAGTGCCCCACTTGTATTCAATACCTTGTTCCGTCAAATATTCAAAAACCGTGAAGATATCTTGCGCTACAAAGACGACGACCACTTCTTACGTGTTTATTTGATTGTATAGCTAAATGAGACTGAGTTTGTTGAAAAAAGATTCCCATGAAAATCCATAACTTAAGTACGTAGCTTTAATAAGTATCTAAACATACAGGGTGTAAACGGACTCTTCACGAAGCCGCCAACCAAGTATTATGTACATCAAACGTAACTTTACAAAAATTAACGCTGGGAAACAACACTTTATGGGGTAAAAAAAATCACGGTTTACGGTTTAACGTACCGTACTCAAAACATTGTACTGGGCTCGTGGAGGTGTTTTTAATCGACTTCAAGAAGGAGGAGCTTCTCAATTCGTCGAAACCTTTTTGTTTTTCATTTTTTATGTAGGTTCTCCGATTACTCGAAGCTGGCTGGAGCGATTTGAATTATATTTTTTTTGTTTGAAAGAGTATATTCCCCAAATGGTCCCATAATCATCAAGTCGGGATCTGATGATGGAATCCTGGAGAAATAGAGAAAACTCTTCATATTTTATAGGCACACTTGATGTGATTTGGGCAGTCTATGGAAGAGTACTTTCTGAAAGTGGTCCCATTATAATTTAATGAAGATCTGATGAAGAACTTCGGAGATAGGCAACGGAACTCCTCAATAAATGATAGCAAATGTACTGGGATTGCTGAAATCTCATGTCTATGTATTGTTTACACCAGTTCATAACATAACATCACGCCGCTACGCTGTGAAGGGGTAAGTACAAGTTAACCACTAAAACGTGAAAAATAAAAACGCAAGTTCCTTTTGCGTTTTTTGGAGTCGGTTTTTTGCAAGAAAGTTTTTACTTTAAGTAAAATCTTATTGGCACGCATTTAAAAAATGTGAAGAAGTTTTACCTTAGTCCCCTAATATCTTCGTTACTAGAAGTTTCTCAGGTATGGTCTAAAACAGAGGTTCTCAAATTAATTTTTCTGGTAGACCATTTTCAAAATTTTCTGGTTTCGGTGTACTGCCAGCTGCTTTTGTTTTTCAAGCCTTGCCGTGGACCGAAAAACACAAGTAAGAACAGTAGGTATTGTTTTTCAAGCCATCTGTTAGGGTTGCATAAGGACCGTAGTTTTAAGATTGGTAAGAAAAAACATTTTGAAATGCTTTTTATAAAATCTCAATACTACCATTTTCACCGCATCAATTTTTCGTGTAAAATAATAAATAATATTTATTCAGCAAACTGTAGGTTTTCTCAAAAACTTTTACAAATCATTTTTTTTAAACTAGATGGGGGCCGTTGTTTCGTACCTGACTACTCTGGGAAGAAACAGCCGAAACAAACTCAGAGATCATAGTCTCTTTTAAAGTCCAGACAATCTTGTTTAATTCACATGAGGACTATGCAGATTACTTTCTGAAATGGTCTTTTGAAGAAAGAACACACAGATTTGAGTGGACCTGTCCAGTCAGTACAAGCATTTGTCAGTTATCGTCTAGACTCGACTTACAACTCAAGGAGCTCAACGAAACGACAAACAATTTTTATATAAAACAAAAAAAAATCTTTTCTTTGGTAAAGAAAAGAAATTTGAGTAGGTCGCTTATAGCCCTCGAACTGACAGTCAGTGAAGGTCCTCACATATACAATGTCAATAAAATTACGATATGTCAAAAACACACACATAAAATATACAAAAATAGAGCAAAAAATAATAAAATACTGAAATAAGTATTCATGTCAAATCATTAAATGTCACGACAGTCACAAGTAAATATTCATGTCAAATACACATAGTTACATAAAATATAAAGAATAAAAATAAAATATAAAAATAATAAAACACTGAACTAAGTTTTCATGTCAAATCATTCAATGTCACAGTGTATAAAGTAAAGGAATCAATAATACACAAGCGAAGTCCGAAATTTCAACATTCGCAGAGTAAACTTCATTGGAGCAGCTTATCCCAAGCCTTTTTATTTATGTTGTGGATATCACTGTATTTACTCATTTATAAACAAATTAATATTTGTGTGCACAAAAGGTTTTCATAAATTAACTGAGAGGGCAAGACGGTAAGAATATTAATCTCTTTAAATTTTTCTCTGAGGAAGTATCTGGGGGGACTTAGTTTATAAATTGAACAAATTGCCCTTTTTTGTAAAACATAAATTGTTTGAATATCTATGTAGCTTATTATCTGCCTACATTGTTGGATTATATAAAGCCAAGCCAACATTTTTGTGTAAAATAGTAACGCACTATCCAGCATAATGTAATATGAGTTATACCCCTTCACGTATCTCAGTAATATCACAGGTAACGTTGCCGCTCTCCACGGTACGATCGAGTGTTACTACATTTTCCCCAATATTCTCACTGAAAGTTAATTTGCTGATGCAGAAAGGTTTCGCAAAAATGCGTGGTCGCCATTTTGTCAGTATTTTACGATTATGTGAGTTGTGAGGCGCTCGGCGGCGTCCCCCCGCGCGCCGCACCGCTTTCCCGCGTGCATTCAGAGCTGTGTAGTTGTGCTCAGTACTGCGGTAGCAAAATGGCGCAATGTTTTAGTAAATCTCGTCACTTTTGGAGGACGGTAAATGCAAGCAACGTGAACATCTCTGTCAGTCTGCGTCTGTACTCCGCACCAACAGTGCAGTGGAAGCAGTACACTAGCCTTCACTGAGGGATTTAGGTTCGATCTCTTTGTATCAACTCTGGTAACGCTGTTAACGACACCCTCTAAAGAATTGAAATCTCTTCTCGAATACGTTCCTTTACTTCAATTCGGCAACCGGAAACACAATAATAATAACACGGCGGGCTGTGCAGGCGCTGCTGCTGCAGCTGCCGAGATCCTCAAACGGCGCAAATACTGTAACCTTATCGGTAACTACAGCTTTGAGCCGTTTGGGGTCGAAAAGCTCGGGTCATGGGGTCCGCGTGCGCTCCTTTTAAGGAAATCTCCCGCCGACTGATCGACACTTCGCGTGACCAGAGGGCTGGCTACTTCTTTGGCCAAAGAATTAGCATTGCCATTCAACGTGGCAATGCTGCCAGTCTTCTGGGCACGTTTCCCGATGACAGCGATGCGGAGGAGTATTTTGACGCCTAAGTGTCCTATTGACATTGTTGTATATATATTGGGTACTAGTTGTATGTTTAGTTTTATTTTTGTAATTATATGTGGTTTTAGATGTAGGTAGTATGTTAATATTGTACATTACACCTATTAATAAATATCTTGTATAATACACATAAATAATTCGATAGTATTTATTTATTTCTTTGTCAAAACGTATACAAAAGATTATTGTTTGCTCACAAAAGAGCTTCAAACATTTAAAACATTTTGGATAAAAACTAGCATTTAGCAGTAGGTACACCAATGACTACGTACCCCTATGTTTATATTTTATGTTCGTACAGTCCATCCAAATGTTGCTAATCCAATGTGCTCTGCACGCGTGGGTTCGCATCCCGTCCTCGTCGCCACTGTTAGTTGCGGGGAAAAGAAACACATGCGTTCCAAGCTTACGTATAATAAAGGAAACATATGCGTTCCAAGCTTACGTATAATAAAGGAAACATATGCGTTCCAAGCTTACGTATAATAAAGGAAACATATGCGTTCCAAGCTTACGTATAATAAAGGAAACACATGCGTTCCAAGCTTACGTATAATAAAGGAAACACATGCGTTCCAAGCTTACGTATAATAAAGGAAACATATGCGTTCCAAGCTTACGTATAATAAAGGAAACATATGCGTTCCAAGCTTACGTATAATAAAGGAAACATATGCGTTCCAAGCTTACGTATAATAAAGGAAACACATGCGTTCCAAGCTTACGTATAATAAAGGAAACACATGCGTTCCAAGCTTACGTATAATAAAGGAAACATATGCGTTCCAAGCTTACGTATAATAAAGGAAACATATGCGTTCCAAGCTTACGTATAATAAAGGAAACATATGCGTTCCAAGCTTACGTATAATAAAGGAAACATATGCGTTCCAAGCTTACGTATAATAAAGGAAACATATGCGTTCCAAGCTTACGTATAATAAAGGAAACACATGCGTTCCAAGCTTACGTATAATAAAGGAAACACATGCGTTCCAAGCTTACGTATAATAAAGGAAACATATGCGTTCCAAGCTTACGTATAATAAAGGAAACATATGCGTTCCAAGCTTACGTATAATATCGACTGCCGAGGTCGGGTCACGCGCAGCGTACCCTCGTACATATTAACATCTGGATGATATCGCTGTCAGCGGTAAGACTACCTTTGTAACCGTATAATTAGCAATATTGTAAAACAGTTGTGTAGTTTTGTGTTCGAACGCATGGCCGATGATGGGGCCCAAAAGTTCTGGAGTGGCGACCACGAACCGGAAGACGTTCTATTGGAAGGCTTTCCACTAGGTTGGAATCCACTGGATGCGAGTCGCACGGGACCTGTCAACGTGGTGGCACTTGGACGAGGCCTATGTCCAGCAGTAGACGTTTTTCAGCTGAAATGATGATGAGTTGTGTTTCAGTGTTTATGCAATCAAGTTTATTCTATTTAAACACTGTTTTAAGCTTCCACGGTATAAAACTAAACTTATATTGTGACTTACGGGATGTCTTCCGTGATTATTCAGCTGTCGCTAGACGGTAGATTAGGTACGATTTATAAAACATATGAATACGGGTATTTATCGCGATAGGCACGATTTGTCTGCTCCTAACAATTTATCCCTTTTTTTTTCATCCACCCGCGTTCTCCAGTCAACCCGCGACCATGGCGCTTGCAACAGCGTCGAAATATCGCGAGCTCAAAATCAGGGATTGAAAATAGTTCAAAATACCGGTATACCGAAGTGGTTTTAATATATAATACCGGGATTTAGGGGTCCCGGTACCTATACCGGAACAGGAACCAGAACCAAAATTAGAAACTTTAAGACCCTTTATGTGAACGGTTTTTCCAAAATACCGGTATTATACCAACAGGTACCAATATCGAAACAGGAATCAGAACTTAACGGAACGAAGGCAAACTAAAAGAAAAGATATGGTACACTATAAGCACTCTCCGAACTCCATTCCCTCTTCCGTAAGGAACCTTTAAATCGGGTGACAAGAACCGGTATAAAATCATCCGATTTAAAGGTTCTAGGAACTGATATTTAGAAACGGTCATCAGATCCCAAACCGATACCGGAACCAGAACCGCATCAGAAAGAAGACCTGTATAAGAACCTAAATGAAGAACCAGAACCGAAATTGGTACCGGTTTGAATAATCAGTTAATCACGGAAGATATCCCTTATGTGACAAAATAAGTTTATATTCTATTCTATTCGAGTCACATATAAAATTCTGAAATACTTATGAATATATTTGACTGAAAATTGAACGCAAGGCATTCAATTTTGAGACTCAGAACCTATGAAGAAAAACGTTTCAGACATTGAATAACATCCATATAACAACAGAACAACACGTTTGCATTAGGTGATTCACTTTACAGATAAAAACTATTTGTATTATTTCAACAAGTGATTATTCTAAACAGAGCTGGCGAGTGTTTCATTTCTGTCGGGAGCATTTCCAAACATTGTTTTAATGTTGTGATTAGATTAGCACTGATCAGTGATGTGCAGCCTGTGCCGAGCGGACTCGAGCGGAGCACAGCAGGCGCGGACGCGCGACTTTGAGCAAATTGAATGACACGCCGCGCGCCGCTTCCCAGCTTACATACTTTGTTCACACTCGACGGAAACGAGATTATCTTAACTGATGCTAATGAAACAAAGCAAAGTGAATGGTTACATGGCTTGGATCATATTATTTATGTCAGTCTATTCGGTATCCAGCACTTCTCTCCTCGCTTTCATTTTTACTCCTTTTAAGATAACACAAATAATAATCGAAAAGTAAAAAAACAATAATCGTGAAGTAAAAAAAAATCACTAGACCATCACTTACAGACTGCCCTGGTGACATACTACGCCTATACACATGGCTTAGCTACGGCATTAAAATGTGGGGATACAGTACAGATGCACTCACACTATTCACCGTTCAAAAGAAATTCATCCGGATCCTGGTAAATATACAACAGACAGATAGCTGTAAACCGCATTATAAGGATCAAAATGTTTTGACTCTGCCTTGTATATATGTATATACTAGAAATATCCAAATTTGGACACAGACACCAAGACTTTTACACTAAACGAGAAGACATACAAACAAGATACACACTCCGACACAAAACACGACTCAACCTACCAGCACCCCGCTTAAAAATATATTCTACAAGTCCTCTGGTAATGTCAATAAAAATATATAATTATGTTACCCGAGTCATTGAGGAAAGAAAAAAAACTCAATTTATTCTCTGGTATGTTATTTTTTTTTTATTGAACAAATGTTATGTCAACGAATATTTAAATGATAGAAACAGGAAAAATAATAATATGTTTTTTGTGTCTGTTTCTAGAATTAGTTAGATTATAAGATACTTTTACTTTTGACTACTACTACTTTTTTATTTTTGTTCGTGTGTTTTTGTTTTTGTTTTATCATTTTCATTGTTTAATCATGTCATTAACATAATTCATTTATTCTTTTACACGATAATTTATCTTTTAATGACATGATTTATTCTTTCGTTAACTTGAAAAAAATACTACTAAAACTATTGAAATGATTCTTTTCAAATTAGAATGTATTATTAATTTTTAAATTGTTAACATTATCCAAATTTGAAGTGTTCCATTTTATTTTTGAATCGTAAGCGTTAAAATCCGTGTTGTGTTAGTTTTAAATGAGTTTTCGACACAATGTAAAAAAAATATGAAATGACTTCTAAATGATAAGTCCTCTCCACATATCTTACTTTTGCTGTACCCGACAGGGTCCACGATTATCTCAATCGTGTTTATCACCTAAGCCTACATTGTGGAATGCAATAAAGTATTGAGTATTGGGTACACTTTTTCCATCTCTTTTAATTTTATGTTCATATTATTGTTTTAATATGAAGTTTGCACTTATACCGGGTGATTCATTTGAATCTCATGATGTTATCATCAGTGTCCGAGTTCTGTAGACGCGACCGCAACTTGTCCGGGTTGCGCCTCTGGAACTAGTGACTCGCCCCTGCATTGCACGATCTCTACGATTTCGATTTCGTGGAAACCGAAGGTTTTGTCTGTGCAATAACGGACGAAGTTATAATTACTACGAGTAATAACTACCGGAATTACATTGTGACGGATAGCACGGTTGATATGTGTCGGGCATGCCACCGTCTGCGTCTGGAAGAATCGATCCGACACATTATTTCTGGGTGTTCTAGTCTGGCTAACGGAGAATACTTGCATAGACACAAGTCACAACCTTGTTGCCAGGATTATTCACCAGAAACTTGCTTTAAAGAACAACCTTTTGAAATCAGAAGTGCCATACTAAGTGCATAATATAAGTATGCGCCCGACCCAGTTCACGATAATGGTAATATCACGTTGTATTAGAATCGACCTAACACCACTGACATGACTGTTGTCGCCAATAGGCATGGTGATAGATCGATTGGAGCGTCGCACAATGATTTTTGATAACGGTCCTGCATGACAAGAACCTCGTGAAAACAGACAAAGATAAAGAATTCAAATATCTATATCTGGTTTGCGAGGTTGTTGACATGTGGGACGTGAGTCATTATGCTGATAGTCGTGTTGGTCAATGGCTTATTAGCCTCGACCAACATCTTAGGAGGCTTTCAGCACCTTAGGCAGCTGGATCAAGAGCTTGACTCAGAGCGCGGTACTTCTGGGCACGGCGCGTACTACAAGACACACGTATTACTTGCAGGAGCCTTGACCACCGGCCAGCTCGGACAAGGCTACTATTTTTTTATATTTTTAATTTTTTTAAATAGTTGTATAATATAATATTTATTAATATAATGAAAACGTGTTAAAATGAATACATGAAATAATAAGTAAAAGCCACATAAACCTTCCGGAATAAATGTTTAACACCGCATCAACATCTGTTGTGGGATTTAGAAGAAACATTCGGTTATACAGACATAATTAAG